>CM047816.1:19323508-19509237 GCA_026214975.1 Gentiana macrophylla | reverse complement strand
AGTTCAAATTTGTGTTTTTCTCTGGAAATGAGTTGTCCATGTAGAAAAAATGTTTTTTCCCTGATAACGAGTTGACATCGCCGGAAATTTGTGTTTCCAGTTATAACGAGTAGAAATTTTTGTTTATTCTTTGGTAACGACTTCGAATTCCTGGTTTCTTCTTATTAACGAGTTCAAATTTGTGATTTTCACTGGTAACGTGTTGTCCTTGCAGAAAAAATGTTTTTTGCCCGGATAACGAGTTGACATCGCCAGAAATTTGTGTTTTCCCATTATAACGAGTAGAAATTTTTGTTTTTTCTTTGGTAACGAGTTCGAATTCATGTTTTCTTCTTATTAACGAGTTCAAATTTGTGTTTTTCTCTGGTAACGAGTTCTCCTCGTAGAAAAAATGTTTTTTCCCTGATAACGAGTTGACATCGCCGGAAATTTGTGTTTTCCCATTATAACGAGTAGAAATTTGTGTTTTTTCTTTGGTAACGAGTTCGAATTCATGTTTTCTTCTTATTAACGAGTTCAAATTTGTGATTTTCTTTGGTAACGTGTTGTCCTTGTAGAAAAATGTTTTTTTCTCTGATAACGAGTTGACATCGCCGGAAATTTGTGTTTTCCCATTATAACGAGTAGAAATTAGTGTTTTTTCTTTGGTAACGAGTTTGAATTCATGTTTTCTTCTTATTAACGAGTTCAAATTTGTGTTTTTCTCTGGTAACAAGTTGTCCTTGTAGAAAAAATGTTTTTTTCTCTGATAACGAGTTGACATCGCCGGTAATTTGTGTTTTCCCATTATAACGAGTACAAATTTTTGTTTTTTCTATGGTAACGAGTTCGAATTCATGTTTTCTTCTTATTAACGAGTTCAAATTTGTGCTTTTCTCTGGTAACGAGTTGTCTTTGCAGAAAAAATGTTTTTTGCCCGGATAACGAGTTGACATCGCTGGAAATTTGTGTTTTCCCATTATAACGAGTAGAAATTTGTGTTTTTTCTTTGGTAACGAGTTCAAATTCATGTTTTCTTCTTATTAACGAGTTCAAATTTGTGTTTTTCTATGGTAACGAGTTTTCCTTGTAGAAAAAATGTTTTTTCCCTGATAACGAGTTGACATCGCCGGAAATTTGTGTTTTCCCATTATAACGAGTAGAAATTTGTGTTTTTTCTTTGGTAACAAGTTTGAATTCATGTTTTCTTCTTATTAACGAGATCAAATTTGTGATTTTCTCTGGTAACGTGTTGTCTTTGCAGAAAAAAAAATTTTTTCCCTGATAACGAGTTGACATCGCCGGAAATTTGTGTTTTCCCATTATAACGAGTAGAAATTTTTGTTTTTTCTTTGGTAACGAGTTCGAATTCATGTTTTCTTCTTATTAACGAGTTCAAATTTGTGTTTTTCTCTGGTAACGAGTTGTCCTTGTAGAAAAATGTTTTTTCCCTGATAACGAGTTGACATCGCCGGAAATTTGTGTTTTCCCATTATAACGAGTATAAATTTGTGTTTTTTCTTTGGTAACGAGTTCGAATTCATGTTTTCTTCTTATTATCGAGTTCAAATTTGTGTTTTTCTCTGGTAACGAGTTGTCCTTGAAGAAAAAATGTTTTTTTCCTTGATAACGAGTTGACATCGCCGGAAATTTGTGTTTTCCCATTATAACAAGTAGAAATTTGTGTTTTTTCTTTGGTAACGAGTTTGAATTCATGTTTTCTTCTTATTAACGAGTTCAAATTTGTGATTTTCTCTGGTAACGTGTTGTCCTTGTAGAAAAAATGTTTTTTTCTCTGATAACGAGTTGACATCGCCGGAAATTTGTGTTTTCCCATTATAACGAGTAGAAATTTGTGCTTTTTCTTTGGTAACGAGTTCGAATTCTTGTTTTCTTCTTATTAACTAGTTCAAATTTGTGTTTTTCTCTGGTAATGAGTTGTCCATGTAGAAAAAATGTTTTTTCCCTGATAACGAGTTGACATCGCCGGAAATTTGTGTTTCCAGTTTTATAACGAGTAGAAATTTTTGTTTATTCTTTGGTAACAACTTCGAATTCCTGGTTTCTTCTTATTAACGAGTTCAAATTTGTGATTTTCATTGGTAACGTGTTGTCCTTGTAGAAAAAAAATTTTCCCTGATAACGAGTTGAAATCGCCGGAAATTTGTGTTTTCCCATTATAACGTGTAGAAATTTGTGTTTTTTCTTTGGTAACGAGTTTGAATTCATGTTTTCTTCTTATTATCAAGTTCAAATTTGTGTTTTTCTCTGGAAACGAGTTGACATCGCCGGAAATTTGTGTTTTCCCATTATAACAGTAGAAATTTGTGTTTTTTCTTTGGTAACGAGTATGAATTCATGTTTTCTTCTTATTAACGAGTTCAAATTTGTGTTTTTCTCTGGTAACGTGTTGTTCTTGCAGAAAAAATGTATTTTTCCCTGATAATGAGTTGACATCGCCGGAAATTTGTGTTTTCCCATTATAACGAGTAGAAATTTGTGTTTTTTCTTTGGAAACGAGTTTGAATTCATGTTTTCTTCTTATTAAGGAATTCAAATTTGTGATTTTCTCTGGTAACGTGTTGTCCTTGTAGAAAAAATGTTTTTTTCTCTGATAACGAGTTGACATCGCCGGAAATTTGTGTTTCCCCATTATAACTAGTAGAAATTTGTGCTTTTTCTTTGGTAACAAGTTCGAATTCTTGTTTTCTTCTTATTAACAAGTTCAAATTTGTGTTTTTCTCTGGTAATGAGTTGTCCATGTAGAAAAAATGTTTTTTTCCCTGATAACGAGTTGACATCGCCGGAAATTTGTGTTTCCCATTATAACGAGTAGAAATTTTTGTTTTTTCTTTGGTAACGAGTTCGAATTCATGGTTTCTTCTTATTAACGAGTTCAAATTTGTGATTTTCACTGGTAACGTGTTGTCCTTGCAGAAAAAATGTTTTTTTCCCTGATAACGAGTTGACATCGCCGGAAATTTGTGTTTTCCCATTATAACAAGTAGAAATTTGTGTTTTTTCTTTGGTAACGAGTTTGAATTCATGTTTTCTTCTTATTAACGAGTTCAAATTTGTGTTTTTCTCTGGTAACGTGTTGTCCTTGCAGAAAAAATGTATTTTTCCCTGATAACGAGTTGACATCGCCGGAAATTTGTGTTTTCCCATTATAACGAGTAGAAATTTGTGTTTTTTCTTTGGTAACGAGTTCGAATTCATGTTTTCTTCTTATTAACAAGTTCAAATTTGTGATTTTCTCTGGTAACATGTTGTCCTTGTAGAATTTTTTTTTCTTTCTCTGATAACGAGTTGACATCGCCGGAAATTTGTGTTCTCCCATTATAACGAGTAGAAATTAGTGTTTTTTCTTTGGTAACGAGTTCGAATTCTTGTTTTCTTCTTATTAACGAGTTCAAAATTGTGATTATCTATGGTTATGTGTTGTCCTTGTAGAAAAAATGTTTTTTTCTCTGATAACGAGTTGACATCGCCGGAAATTTGTGTTTTCCCATTATAACGAGTAGAAATTTTTATTTTTCTTTGGTAACGAGTTCGAATTCATGTTTTCTTCTTATTAACGAGTTCAAATTTGTGCTTTTATCTGGTAACGAGTTGTCTTTGCAGAAAAAATGTTTTTTGCCCGGATAACGAGTTGACATCGCTGGAAATTTGTGTTTTCCCATTATAACGAGTAGAAATTTGTGTTTTTTCTTTGGTAACGAGTTCGAATTCATGTTTTCTTCTTATTAACGAGATCAAATTTGTGTTTTCCTCACGTAACGAGTTGTCCTTGTAGAAAAAATGTTTTTTTCTCTGATAACGAATTGACATCGCTGAAATTTGTGTTTTCCCATTATAACGAATAGAAATTTTTGTTTTTTCTTTGGTAACGAGTTCAATACATGTTTTTTTCTTATTAATGAGTTCAAATTCGAATTTTTCTCTGGTAACGTGTTGTCTTTGTAGAAAAAATGTTTTTTTTCCCTGATAACGAGTTGACATCGCCGGAAATTTGTGTTTTCCCATTATAACAAGTAGAAATTTGTGTTTTTTCTTTGGTAACGAGTTCGAATTCATGTTTTCTTCTTATTAACGAGTTCAAATTTGTGTTTTACTCTGGTAACGTGTTTTCCTTGCTGAAAAAATGTATTTTTCTCTGATAACGAGTTGACATCGCCGGAAATTTGTGATTTCGCATTATAACGAGTAGAAATTTGTGTTTTTTCTTTGGTAACGAGTTCGAATTCATGTTTTCTTCTTATTAACGAGTTCAAATTTGTGATTTTCTCTGGTAACGTGTTGTCCTTGCAGAAAAAATGTTTTTTTCTCTTATAACGAGTTGACATTGCCGGAAATTTGTGTTTTCCCATTATAACGAGTAGAAATTTTTGTTTTTTCTTTGGTAACGAGTTCGAATTCATGTTTTCTTCTTATTAACGAGTTCAAATTTGTGCTTTTCTCTGGTAACGAGTTGTCTTTGCAGAAAAAATGTTTTTTGCCCGGATAACGAGTTGACATCGCTGGAAATTTGTGTTTTTTCTTTGGTAACGAGTTCGAATTCATGTTTTCTTCTTATTAACGAGCTCAAATTTGTGTTTTTCTCACGTAACGAGTTGTCCTTGTAGAAAAAATGTTTTTTTCTCTGATAACGAATTGACATCGCCGGAAATTTGTGTTTACCCATTAAAACGAATAGAAATTTTTGTTTTTTCTTTGGTAACGAGTTCAATACATGTTTTTTTCTTATTCACGAGTTCAAATTTGTATTTTTCTCTGGTAACGAGTTGTCTTTGTAGAAAAAATGTTTTTTTTCCCTGATAACGAGTTGACATCGCCGGAAATTTGTGTTTTCCCATTATAACAAGTAGAAATTTGTGTTTTTCTTTGGTAACGAGTTCGAATTCATGTTTTCTTCTTATTAACGAGTTCAAATTTGTGTTTTACTCTGGTAACGTGTTGTCCTTACAGAAAAAATGTATTTTTCTCTGATAACGAGTTGACATCGCCGGAAATTTGTGTTTTCGCATTATAACGAGTAGAAATTTGTGTTTTTTCTTTGGTAACGAGTTCGAATTCATGTTTTCTTCTTATTAACGAGTTCAAATTTGTGATTTTCTCTGGTAACGTGTTGTCCTTGTAGAAAAAATGTTTTTTTCTCTGATAACGAGTTGACATCGCCGGAAATTTGTGTTTTCCCATTATAACGAGTAGAAATTTGTGCTTTTTCTTTGGTAACGAGTTCGAATTCTTGTTTTCTTCTTATTAACAAGTTCAAATTTGTGTTTTTCTCTGGTAATGAGTTGTCCATGTAGAAAAAATGTTTCTTTCCCTGATAACGAGTTGACATCGCCGGAAATTTGTGTTTCCCATTATAACGAGTAGAAATTTTTGTTTTTTCTTTGGTAACGAGTTCGAATTCATGGTTTCTTATTATTAACGAGTTCAAATTTGTGATTTTCGCTGGTAACGTGTTGTCCTTGCGAAAAAATGTTTTTTTCCCTGATAACGAGTTGACATCGCCGGAAATTTGTGTTTTCCCATTATAACAAGTAGAAATTTGTGTTTTTTCTTTGGAAACGAGTTTGAATTCATGTTTTCTTCTTATTAACGAGGTCAAAATTGTGTTTTTCTCTGGTAACGTGTTGTCCTTGCAGAAAAAATGTATTTTTCCCTGATAACGAGTTGACATCGCCGGAAATTATTTTCCCATTGTAAAATTACAATAAAATTATACATAATACAAGCAAAGTAAAAGCAAAATCATGGAAGCAATTAGGAATCAGATTGACTCCATGAGATGTGAGATGCATTTTGAGGTTGACCATTAAGTAGAAAGTTTGATGAAGAGATTGAAGCAAGAGATTTTGAGATTGCTTATTTGAAAGATGGCATTGAAGAATACAAGAAGATGATCAATATTCTTGTGGACCTTTTCAAGATGATTCAAAGAGAAAGTGAATCCCTAAAGATTTCAGAGATACCGTAATATTGACGCATTCTTATTTGTTGTATTTGAAGTTTAATTTTTGTTTTTTTTTGAAGTTTATGTTTTTTTTTAAAGTTTAATTTTTGTTTTTTTGAAGTTTATCTTGTTATCTACGATGTAATCCAAAACGAATATATTATATGATATCTGTTTTTGTATGATATTTGTTTTTATTTATAAATGAATATATTATAAATGAATGGTAGGTATATTTTAATCTTGATCACAAGCTTAACCTTGGTACATTATTAAGTATTTTGAATCGCATGTTTTTTTTTCGGCTTCACAGGTTTGTACTCCCTGAATAATAAGTATATTACAATAAAAGAAAAGTATTTTCCCTGAATAAGTATACTACAATAAATAAATAAAAAATTCTGTGATTCCCTGAATAAATATCTAGTATATATCTAGTATATCCCATGTTTTAAGTTAAGAAAAATAGTTGTTTCGAGAAAAGTAATCTAATTCATGTTTCTAGTATATCGAGAAAAGTAAGTTCTTTTTCTAAAGTTTCAATTCTAGTTCGAAATTGAAAATTTGTTATTCTTTCTATAAAAAAAATGAATAAACTGGGTGGGTGATTGCAGGTCAAGTTATAAAAATAACTCGATGCCTAAATAACCAACTAGCAAGTGAACTAGATTCAATCGCAGCATAGCTAGATAGAGTCGAGGTCGATCCCACAGGGAATCAAATTGTGGATCCTAAAGTTTAAATAACCAATTTATTTATTTCGTTTAACAACGGTGGTCTACGACCAACAAGGGTACTAGAAAAGAATCACAAACTCAGACATATAGACAAAGAACGTAATTAACCTCCCAATTATAGTCTTTATCGTTTGGACCTAAACAATTTATATAATAAACAAGACTTATTAACTATCAATCCGTTTGTATCTATTTCAGATTGGCTACACGGAGTCATCCTCTTAAACTTGACTTAGCACCCGTTAGGTCGCTAGATCACTGTGCTACATTACTTGACTTCGCCTTTTAATGCCTCCGTCTCATATAACTCACACGCTTACGACACTAAGGACGCCGATATTATTCGCACACCTCGTCTAGGCAACATTCCTATGGTTAGGCGTACTTATACTTCCTAAACGATTACTCAAGATTTCGTCCAACTAGCAATTACCAAGTTATAGTCTCATGCTAATCTATGACGTACGTATAATCTGGTGCGCGCAATTCCCGAATATAAACCTACCTAGATAACGCTGAACGTCCGTGAAGAGCAATTCATAAGCCTACCTAAGAGTTTTATATTGGTATTTCCTTTTTACACGTTTTAATTAAACTAAGCGAGTAACGTAGCCATAGCCATACCTACTAAGATGATAAATTCAATTGGGTTAACCTAACCATAAAGACGTGGCTTAATTAACAGGATGAATGGGGTCTCGGTCGACCGAATGCAAGGGCTCGGTCGACCGAATGATGACACTCGGTCACCTGAACAATTCTGTCCCAGATTACATCTCCGAACGTATATCGTAGCGTTTCTCATACAATATGGATTAAAACAGCAATTCGTCAAGCTATTATATAAATAGATCTAGATACACGGTAATCAAACAACGTAAATTCATACATAGATACTAGGTAGAGGACGTAGGGTATGTGATCCTCATAGACAAGGCATCGCCACCTCCCTACGTCATAGCCTAGATCTACTTCATCTAACTATGAATAATCAACTCAAACAATAAAACCATAATTAGGGAAATTAGTTACGGAAAATAAAGAAGACAAGAAAATATACAAGGGCTTACATATTGAAAACCCTAGAAATCTTCAATCCTACTCTCTATGATTGCTGTATTGTTGTATATGAGTTGTTGGTGTGGTATATGAAAATTACTAAGGACATAGTGTTTATATAGAGTACTGGCCGACCTTGGAAAACCGACTTAAACTCAGAATTACTAAACCCTAGCCGCCTTAATAATGTGTCGGACCTTCTGCCGGGCTTGTGGGTCGCTCGGTCGACCGAATGGACATGATCGGTCGACCGAGTGTCTTCATTCGGTTGGGCTTCTTTTTCCTTTGTACTGGGCCTACTGCATCGTCTGCAATTCTATTAAATCTTCTCCGAAGTTTATCCATTCTTCTCCCGAAATAGCTCACTGCAAACATTGCATAAAATATGGTTTGTAATATCAAATAATATACTAAAACATCAAAATAGATAATAATGAATCGTAAATCAAGACATATGTAAATTAAGCATATTACGACTTATTATTACTCTATTAAAGCTCTTTTAAACTAGAATCGGGATAAAGATCATAGAATAATGGGCACAAAATGACCGTTATCAACTACTCCCCCACTTAGCCTTTGATCGTCCCGATCAAAGTATCAATAAGTTATTCCCCATACAATCACTTTCCAATGGTCACACTATACTAACACAAGAAACTCGAATCAACTCATACCATTTATGCTCATAAGACATTCATTATCCACTACTCGTCATGAATCGAAGTGATGTGTGCATGTGCATTAGTTTTATATAATTGTGGCAAGATTAGAGTTTATGCCAACTCCGTAGTCTTCACCTACCAACATCAGTATTCTCACTTCTTAAGCCTCTCAATAGTTAAAGCACTAGAACAATAAGCAAGAGTGTATCTATAAGGATTTTGGACTTGGAGACCGAGTACTACTCAAAGCCTCTAAAACTTGAATTTTTCTTCAATTCTTCATATTTTCGAATACTATCAATCTCAAGGAAGAAAAATTTTTAGAGTATCCCCCTATCTTAGATCAAGCATAGCATCAAATATCACCACAAGCACGGGGCTACTTTGGTAATGTTACTACAAGCCTAGTGTTTAACATTTTGGTAAAACACAGGTACGTCCCAAGCTTATTACTCCGCTTTGATGGCTAGAATTTAGGAATACATCAGACGATAAATATCAACACTAGGTCAGCATAACCAATCATCTACGCAATGTACACAGAATTCTTTCATTTTTTTTTTATCATAAGCGCGGTATTTGTCGATTCATCTATTTGAGTAATTGAATAATAAATAACTACTCGCAACATACAGTATGAATATCATTAAGTTTACAAGCAATATATCGCAAAAGTATAAAGTGATCACGTACTCACGAAACATGGTTCCTTCCTTATTAAATACATCATCGGGAACACTCAAAAGTAAATGTGATTCTAAGTTTAAAAGTTTAAATTTTACTCATTTAATTTATTATTTGATATATGAAAGCTTATGTGAGCTAAGTGACTTGTACCCCCCCCCCCCCCCACATAAACGATGCATTGTCCTCAATGTATAACAATAAAAAGTAAGAATAGAACTTAGCTCTGGATAAGCGCGGAAGTGGAACAAGTCTTGTGAACTTCGGCAAATTTCTAAATGATATAAATAAAGTGGCCGATTTGCAAGGAAGAAGAACAACATTTGCAACACACATCTTAAACAAAACTTGAAACTCGTTAATATGTGGTTAGTCCAAGAAAAAGTAGTAATCATACAAAAAGGGACCGTAAAGGGATAAAAATTCCTTAAACATCTTATTTTTAAGTCCACAATTAATGATTTCATTGAAACACAACACATAGATCCAACACATTACATAGGGGAGAATTACTCCTTAGGGAAATAGTAAGACACTTAAGACAGACTCTAAATAACATGACTCGATTTACTAGTAGACATGAGTCAAAATAAAAAAACATACTAATAATAGGAAATACAAATACCGAATAAAAAATGCTTAATCCCAAAACCGAGGGTTATTGGGATCATAAGACTCCGAGATCGGATCGAACGAGGCTAAAGGTACATGGCGAGGACCGGCTTCATCAGTGTTATCACCAAAATCTTGAAATGGAGCTGCATCTCCATCTGGGCCCCCAGCTTGGGCTTGATCATGGGCATGGCCAAGAGGTGGTGGAACAGAGTCTAAAGATAGTATAGGCATAGGTTCAACGTAGGAATCACTACCTAGCAAGGGACACTCTGCTGTCTCACAGAACGCAGTAACCAATGAACCATAGGGCAACGTGTGGCGAGGCTTAAGAGCATCTTCTGTCATCTCATTCCGCATTAGTGCCCCAACATTCACTGGCCATCCCATGTACAACCAGTACAGCAGTGTAGCATATGCATAATAGACTATGGACACGTGCTTGGCCGGGAAGAGGTTGGAACGAATAAGCCTATAGAGGCACTTATCCTCCAATCTCCGGAAATCAGGTTCCGCAAATGTTCGAGCAACATCTCCGATTGTCCACTGTATACCAAGAGAAGCTCCCACATCTTCTAACCAAGCATCCGATCCATCAAAGACCAATGTATACTCAGGTCCCTCCTCCGGGGTATCAAGACCAAAATAACTATTAAGCGTCCCCGGAGAAATAACTATCGACTTTCCACGAACCTGAACAATATTGGTGTAGGGGTGTACACGTAAGTAAGCATAAAATTCCCTTACCAAATCAACATTGACTCGGCCAGGAGGCGCAACGACATCCTGCCACTGATATTGCTTCACCAGAGAAAATAGCTTGGGGCCACAATTGGTCAAATCCAACCCGCGTGCCCTATGCACCGGAGCATTTGTGAAATAATTCCTATATGCGGAATATACGTCACGACTAGCAAATTGCGGCACCCCGTTGATTAAGGGTACAGCATCTCCGACTACAATGAACTGAGCAGCTTGGCGGCGTCTGGGTGGCATCCTGATAGAAATCAATCACAGCAACAGAAGACAGAGGAGCTCTCGGTCGACCGAGAGTGGAGGCTCGGTTGACCGAGAAAAATGGTTCGGTCGACCGAACGGTCGGGCGATCGGTGTCTTCCCTGTCCTTTACAGTGATGATGTTGGCCGATCAGAAAGAAGGTTAGAAAAGCTTTCGATGATTCAAAATATGAAAAGAGTGTAAATGGTGGCAAAAGCTTGGGTTGACACTGTGTTTGCCATTTAACTCCTACAAAGGTTGGGGTGTAAGGTGGAAATGGAGGGTTGGCGGTGGAGGTAGTGGTGGAAGAGAAATGAGAATAAGAAGAAGGTAATAATGATTTAGAAAAATTTGTTGTGTAAAATTGGGAAGAGCATGAGTGGATTAAATAGGAAGTAATGGGAAAAGGGAAAATTTGAATTGTAAAAGATGATTGGTTGGTAGAAAAAGTTGGGGATTGATGAATTGGCAAGTTGAATTTGGAGACTAAATGAATGGGGAAGTGTAAAAGGTGAATTGGTAGGAGAGATATTGGGATATGTAGAACTAAATGGTGTTTGACCACTCGATTTTGACACACATGAAATTTGCACAAAATATAACACATAGCCATATCAAAATCATCATGTTATACTTTCACTTTCATAATCCTTATCACAAAAAATATTCCAACTATTTAATCAACCATCATGAACATGTTATTTCAATCTCAATATCCTCATTCTTTCCATATACATTTATTAAACAATACCGGCCCTTAGCATCTTTAAATAATAAAACATAACAATTTATTTCCATAATCAATATATTTTACAATGACTCGTCTACTAAACTCTAATTCACGTTAAAACGACTCGAGTAAAAAAAAAAGATTCTTGCACATCCTTAACTTAACAGTCATTGGAACACGGCAAAAATAAAAAAAAAAAAACTCTTATCGTCTAACGTTACTTTTATTGACTCTAATAAAAGAAAATAAATAAACTATGAAATTTAAAAAATAGAGATAGTTCTACATTTTAAGTCTATAGCTCGACTTCCCAAAAAAATATATATCACTCTCTAAGGATTGTTCTTGACTTGCCAGGTCTTCACCCGACTAGCCTTCACCGAAAACGTCTTGCCATCTCTTTGCACGAGTGTCTTTCCGTGGGATGTGCGTCTGACGAAAAGACAGTCGAACTGTCCATCTAAACAGGCACCGACTTTCGGGATCGTTTCAGACTTTGATGAGCTTTCTTGAACACGAACTCTACGAGTTCTTCGCTTGACTTTCCTCCTCCTATCCTTAGGTTTTGAGATAGGCGAGGCTTCAGCATCATTATTATTATTAACAGGCACAGGCTGAGCAGCTCTATCTCGGCTTAGGATTGTCAGGATCTCTTTCTCATCTCTATCTTCAACATTGTCATCATCACACTCCTCTGGGCTTGGGATCAAATCCGGTATAGAACCAACGACTTCTATAATATTAACACTTACCGGAATAGGGAACTCATGATTCATTATCCCAAAAGTCTCAGAACCCTTAGCATCAAACAATGTGATCTCATGCCTAGTCATACGAATGAGGGCTCTAGAGGTGTTAATAAAGGACCTGCCAAAGATGATTGGGCTATACGGATGCTCCTCTATGTCCATCACAACCAAATCTATCTTAAACCGAAGTTGTCCGATACCAATGATCATGTTATTCATTCTTCCAGACATGAAGGTTCTAGTACTATCCGTGAACCTAACTTTCAGCGGGGTGTTTGTGGGAGTCAGAATCATATTCCTCTCGCAAAGGCTCTTAGGGAAAATGTTTAAGCTTGATCCAGAGTCAATTAAAGCTAATCCCAAGTGTGCTTGTTCTAGGGTAACATCTACAATGAATGCCCCAGGGTCACCTAACTTTGGCATTAACCGAGATTCATCTCCAACATATTTTGCCTCTTTAGCACAGATGACTATAGGTCGTTCTACATCTATGCTACTCTCAGAACCAGACTCTATCTCTGACATGAAGTCCATATAATCAATATCTGAATCCGAATCCGGAGAAATCTCTTCAGGATTTAAAGCACACATACCTCTTTTTACATAAGCTTCGCTAGCTTCATTTGACTTTCTGGCTTCCTGAATTCGTTCTTTCATTTTTGCTATTCTCTCTTTTAGCTTTTGCGTCATCGGCTTCATTGGTGTTGTCTTAGTTCTTAAAACGTTAACTTCCTCTTCTCTAACCTTGGAAAATTGCTTTGATGACATATTGCTTATCACGAACAGTCTTACTTGAGTGATTCAGTTCTGATTATCTGCAACACGAGAAAAACAACAAACGGTTAGTAAACTAACAGTCAGTACGATTGCGCATACTGCTGCTAGACTTACAACCTACTGACGGGGAAAAACAGAAACAAAGAGAAAAAAACACTATCAGGAAAAATTAAGCATGAAAATGGGCTCGGTCGACCGAGTGAAAGCATTCAGTCGACCTAACAAATAGGTTCGGTCGCCCGAGACCTTCTCTCCGCTTTCCTGCTTCAATTTCCTGGTAGCAGACATATGCAGCTAATCCAGAAGACTCTAAAGACAGAAATAAAAATTTGAAAACAGAAAAACGAAATAATTAAATAAACTTATTTAAACAATAATTGGACCATTGATTCCCCGGCAACGGCGCCAAAAACTTGATTGCGGGTCAAGTTTTAAAAATAACTCGATGCCTAAATAACCAACTAGCAAGTGAACTAGATTCAATCGCAGCATAGCTAGATAGAGTCGAGGTCGATCCCACAGGGAATCAAATTGTGGATCCTAAAGTTTAAATAACCAATTTATTTATTTCGTTTAACAACGGTGGTCTACGACCAACAAGGGTACTAGAAAAGAATCACAAACTCAGACATATAGACAAATAACGTAATTAACCTCCCAATTATAGTCTTTATCGTTTGGACCTAAACAATTTATATAATAAACAAGACTTATTAACTCTCAATCCGTTTGTATCTATTTCGTATTGGCTACGGGAGTCATCCTCTTAAACTTGACTTAGCACCCGTTAGGTCGCTAGATCACTGTGCTACATTACTTGACTTCGCCTTTTAATGCCTCCGTCTCATATAACTCACACGCTTACGACACTAAGGATGCCGATATTATTCGCACACCTCGTCTAGGCAACATTCATATGGTTAGGCGTACTTATACTTCATAAACGATTACTCAAGCTTTCGTCCAACTAGCAATTACCAAGTTATAGTCTCATGCTAATCTACGACGTACGTATAATCAGGTGCGCGCAATTCCCGAATATAAACCTACCTAGATAACACTGAACGTCCGTGAAGAGCAATTCATAAGCCTACCTAAGATTTTTATATTGGTATTTCCTTTTTACACGTTTTAATTAAACTAAGCGAGTTACGTAGCCATAGCCATACCTACTAAGATGATAAATTCAATTGGGTTAACCTAACCATAAAGACGTGGCTTAATTAACAGGATGAATGGGGTCTCGGTCGACCGAATGCAAGGGCTCGGTTGACCGAATGATGACACTCGGTCACCTGAACAATTCTATCCCAGATTACATCTCCGAACGTATATCGTAGCGTTTCTCATACAATGCGGATTAAAACAGCAATTCGTCAAGCTATTATATAAATAGATCTAGATACACGGTAATCAAACAACGTAAATTCATACATAGATACTAGGTAGAGGACGTAGGGTATGTAATCCTCATAGACAAGGCATCGCCACCTCCCTACGTCATAGCCTAGATCTACATCATCTAACTATGAATAATCAACTCAAACGATAAAACCATAAATGGGGAAATTACTTACGGAAAATAAAGAAGACAAGAAAATATACAAGGGCTTACATATTGAAAACCCTAGAAATCTTCAATCCTACTCTCTATGATTGCTGTATTGTTGTATATGAGTTGTTGGTGTGGTATATGAAAATTACTAAGGACATAGTGTTTATATAGAGTACTGGCCGACCTTGGAAAACCGACTTAAACTCGGAATTACTAAACCCTAGCCGCCTTAATAATGTGTCGGACCTTCTACCGGGCTTGTGGGCGCTCGGTCGACCGAATGGACATGCTTTCGGTCAACCGAGTGTCTTCATTCGGTTGGGCTTCTTTTTCCTTTGTATGGGCCCCTCTTGATCGCCTCGCAATTCTATTAAATCTTCTCCGAAGTTTATCCATTCTGCTCCCGAAATAGCTCACTGCAAACATTGCATAAAATACGGTTTGTAATATCAAATAATATACTAAAACATCAAAATAGATAATAATGAATCGTAACTCAGTACATATGTAAATTAAGCATATTACGACTTATTATTACTCTATTAAAGCTCTTTTAAACTAGAATCGGGGATAAAGATCATAGAATAATGGGCACAAAATGACCGTTATCAGTGGGTATGTAAAGAAGGGTCACAAGAGAATACTAAAGATCCGAGGCTTTTCTCAATTTTGACACAAGTTACTTATTAGATCGAATGTACTTATTCGATCTAATAGAATGATTTTGACGTATCCAGACTATTACCAATTTAAGTCATAAATGAATGAATATTACAATAAATACATTATTTTTCTTATGATTTCATAATTAAATAATATTACAATGTTCCATTCATTATTTGATATAATATGATATAATATTTACATTATATAAAGAAAGAAATAAGTCATGAAAAAAAAATTCAATTCATCACTGAAAACTCGATGGAAAAAGAGGACGGAATCAATTCCATTCCAAAAAGAAGAAAACAAAGAGGCATACGCATGGGATTCTGAAAAGGTTCCGATTTGATTGGTTTGGCAGGGGGACAGGGGGCAGGGGAATGTCGGGTGACTGTGCATCTGTTGCATCGTTGACCATGCCGCCTCAATCTCAATGATTTCCCAAGGTAACCATAAGGTGCCCTCTTTGAAGGATTCGGATGATTTAATGGGGGGAGGGGGCGAAATCATTATTTTTATTATTCTTATTTATATTTAGAGGCACTATTACGGCTAACCCGAGATAACATTTGGTAATCCGTAACGAGTGTCCTAAACACGATATTCCTACATTAGCCCGAGATAACGTTTGGTAATCCATAACAAGTGTGCAAAACACGATATTCCTACATTAGCCCGAGATAACGTTTGGTAATCCGTAACGAGTGTGATAAACACGATATTCCTACATTAGCCCGAGATAACGTTTGGTAATCCGTAACGAGTGTGATAAACACGATAACCCTACATTAACCCGAGATGACAAAGTGGATTAACGTTTGGTAATCCAAAACGAGTGTGATAAACACGATACCCCTGCATTAACCCGAGATGACAAAGTGGAATAACGTTTGGTAATCCGTAATGAGTGTGATAAACACGATACCCCTACATTAACCCGAGACAGCATTTGGGAATCCAAAACGAGTGTGGTAAACACGATACCCCTGCATTAACCCAAGATGACAAAGTGGAATAACGTTTGGTAATCCGTAACGAGTGTGATAAACACGATACCCCTACATTAACCCGAGATAGCATTTCGTAATCCGTAACGAGTGTGATAAACACGATACCCCTACATTAACCCGAGACAGCATTTGGGAATCCAAAACGAGTGTGGTAAACACGATACCCCTGCATTAACCCAAGATGACAAAGTGGAATAACGTTTGGTAATCCGTAACGAGTGTGATAAACACGATACCCCTACATTAACCCGAGATAGCATTTCGTAATCCGTAACGAGTGTGATAAACACGATACCTCTACATTAACCCGAGATATCATTTGGTAATCCAAAATAAGTGTGATAAACATGATACCCCTGCATTAACCCGAGATGACAAAGTGGAATAACGTTTGGTAATTCGTAACGAGTGTGATAAACACGATACCCCAACATTAACCTGAGATAGCATTTGGTAATCCAAAACGAGTGTGATAAACATGATACCCCTGCATTAACCCGAGATGACAAAGTGGAATAACGTTTGGTAATCCGTAACGAGTGTGATAAACACGATACCCCTACATTAACCCGAGATAGCATTTGGTAATCCAAAACGAGTATGATAAACATGATACCTCTGCATTAACCCGAGATGACAAAGTGGAATAACGTTTGGTAATCCGTAACGAGTGTGATAAACACGATACCCCTACATTAACCCGAGATAACATTTGGTAATCCAAAACGAGTGTGATAAACACGATATCCCTGCATTAACCCGAGATGACAAGGGCCACTTCACTATATAAAGGTCCACTAGCAAACATAACACAAACAATTCTCATATCATTCATCCAAACATTACACAAACACTTTTCACCTCACAAAAATGCCACGACGTTCCCAACATCAGTTACTCCCATTCATAGGATCAATATACCATTTTCATGACTATGAGGGAATTCGGTATAACATAGTCGATGATGTGTTCAACGATGTACACCCTAATCGTTTTGAGAACTTGGTAATAGAGTCATTCCTTTCATGCATTTTACACGTGTTTTACCCCTATTTTGTAGCACTTCGAGCCTCATTTCAATCAATTAGATGCCTAATCATGCTTATTTTATCACTCAAGGTTCCACATCACACTTAGTCGGAAATCTCATTTTTATCATTGAAATGTGGACCTTTTATCGCACACACGGGGTACTTCGTACCCCATGATTTTACGGGATTGGTTTGTATTGTATTTTGCAGGTATAGGGATTTACCGGGCCCCAAAAATGTCTCAAACTCGTATATCGGGATGGTTGGTGAGTTTGAACAAGCATTGGAGAGGAAGAAGTTTAAATTTTGGAAATCTGCATTCTTGGTACTTACCGAAGTCATCTTGGTAGTCACCAGAACTTGAAAGAATTTGGACAGGATACACAGAAAACTCGGTAGCCATCAGACAAGCCTTGGTGACTACCGAGAATTGAGCAGAATGGCCCATAATCTGGGTACTTACCAAGAAAGTTGTGGTGTCCACTTAAGTCTGTTTTTGAACTATATTAATCCTCACCCTCATTTTGAACAAGGACGAATTGGGGCTTCCCTTGGGTCGATTTTGGGGCTGGGAGAGCACCATCTTCTCACCTCAAAATCCTTAGTTCTAGGATAGATTTAGCCACAAAAAGAAGATCAAATCCAAACCAATTTATGTAATCTCCTTCTACTTTCTTAGATCGTTTCTTTTCTTCTTAGTTTCTTATTCATAAACACAAAAAGACTTGTTCTTAGCTTTAATTTCCTGCAATTTCTTGTAATTGGAGCATGGGCTTTGTTCATCCATGGTGGATACATCAATCTTTGGTTGACCCTTCATGGGAAATGGATTAATTTCATGTTTTCATCTTTGAATTAAGGTATACCTTCTCCTTTCAGTGTAATTTTCTATTTTCATGGATGTATTTGGTATAACTTGCTTTGTCATTGCTTTAATTATGAGTAGCTAAGTTAATTGTGGCTTGGGTGATGAGAAAATGAGCTAGAAATCTTGTAATTGCTTGGATTCAAGTTGGGTAGTCTTGTATGTTCTTAATTGGTTCAAGTGATGGTGATGATCTTTATGGGTGTTATTAATCCATCACTAATTGCATAATCTAAGTGTTAATTCGAGGCCTAATCGTAAGAATTGACATGGAACTAGTCACCATGAACACATAGTAAAATCATCTATAGATAAAATTGATTTATAGTGTGTGTGTTGCCTAATCTTGAATTGGTAATTTCATAGTCCTTTAATGCATAACTATTCATCCTAATCTAGTCCTAGCCGATAGGTTTGGTGTTTGGTCATAGTTCGTTGATGCGAGAGATCGATTAACGTTATTGTAGTGAATTACACCTTGAATGTGTTGAGAATTAGTTAGTGAAGCTTGATTCCGAGTAGTTACAAGAGTTCATATCTAGTTCATTGGAACATCACCCGAGCCACCTCATTTCATATCATTTCCCCTTCGTTCGAGTCTTTGTAGTTTTAGTTAATCGCACTTTTAGTTCGCCTTTCATTAGTTGTTGGGTAGTTGATTCACACTTTCTTCTTGATTAATGGATACACCTAGACTAATTGTTTGGGCCGCTTTGGTATTCAACTAATATTTCTCCTTGTGGATACGACCTTGCTCACCGATATAGACTACAGTCGACCCGGTACTCTGCCGGTTAGAGTGGAAACCTAGTGAGGCCGATCAAGCTTCTTTAAGATTAACTGGCGCCGTTGCCGGGGAGAAATCTTTTAGTTGATATCTCGTAAGTAGCCAAAACATTTGGGACTAGGCTTTTTTTTTTCTTTTTAGTGTTTTCTTGTTGTTTGAGTTGGTGCAGTTAATGGCCAAGGTCATCATGGAACACGAGCAACCTATGCTTCACGCTCAAGCTCCCAATCCGAACCCACATTTTGACTCTAAAATCATTGAAAATTTTCTACTTCAACTGGTGCAAAACCAAGCACCACAAGTCCCTATTCGACAAGCTCCAAAGCAAGGCAAAGAAAGAACCTTAATGGATTATGCTATGCCACATACGGGATTTATACATCATCCCATTCGCTTACCTCCTATTGATGCGGATAACTTTGCATTAAAGCAACATGTATGGGATTTGTTGAGAGAGCATGCACTTTTCTATGGAACTAAGACAGAGGATCCGTATCGGTTCTTGGCAAAGTTCATTGATGTTTGCGGGACGGTAAAGATAAACGGGGTGAGTGATGATGCACTCTGGTTGAGGATATTTCCTTTTGCGTTAAGAGAGGGTGCAGTTGATTGGTTTGAGTCACAAGCCCATGATTCATTACATTCTTGGAAAGATGTGACGTCGGCATTTTTGTCAAGGTGCTTTCCCCTTTGGAAAACTTTTGAGATAAGAGCTGCTATTGCAAACTTTCTACAACATGCGGGGGAATCATTGCACGAAACTGGGATAGGTGGAAGGCTTTGCTAAGAATGTGCCCCCACCACGGGAATGAGTTATGGATTCAAGTCCAAACTTTTTACAATGGTTTGAGAAATGAAGCGAGGAAAGTTCTTGATTCATCTAGTGCAGGTTATTTTATGAGTTTAACACCCAAGTTGCTTATGCTACTAACGAGATATGTGTCGAAAATGATAGGCAATGGTATTCGGGGAAATCTACTCAACAAAAACAAGTTGAGGTGAACCAACAAATGATGATGTTGGCACGAATGGAAACTATGGAGAAAGCAATCAAAGATCTTGAAATGGTTCAAAGACCACAACAACAAGTTTTTCCTCACTATCCGAATCAAGACCATCAATATCTACCATTTCCACAAGCACCCCTGGGATCCCCGAATCAACCACAACAACCGGAACAAAAGCCCCAATGGGAAGCGACAATAGAAATTATGGCAAAGACTGTTGAAGCTTTTGTGAAGAACATGGAGCAATACAAAGCCGCTACGGATACTCGGTTGATCGGAGTGGAAGCATCTTTGAGAAAAATTGAGACTCAAATTAGTCAATTTTTGGAAGGCTCAAGTATAACTCAAAGGTGTGGTTTGCCCATTAACACGGAAGAAAATCTCCGGGAGGTAAATGCTATTTTTACACGAAGTGGTAAGAAGGTTGGTAAGGGTTTTGAGGTGAATGAAGAGCTACCCATTGATGAGAAAGAGTTTGAGGAAGATAATATCGGGGATATGTTGAAGCTTGGTGGTAAAGTTGACCAAGGTCAAGCAAGTAAAGGTAAAGAAGTTGAGATTGAGGATGATCGTGTCATGCCTACACTTCCCAACAATTCCCGGCCCACACCATGACCGAGCATGCCAAATGGTAAGGGAGGTAGAATTCTTCTTCTTCTTCTAAATATTTTGATTTGAGTAAACTTCCATTTCCCCCCTGGTGGTAAGAAGAAACCGGAACCTCTAAGTAAAAAGCAAGACAAGTATCTTGATATTCTTCAAAAAGTTGAAATCAATATTCCTTTAGTTGATGCATTAGCAAACATGCCATCCTATGTTAAATTTCTTAAGGGAATATTGAGCAAAAAAGCTAAAATGGAGAAACTTGTTTTCCTAAACAATGAGTGTTCGGCCATCTTTCAAAACAAGATACCCTCAAAGCTTAAGGATCCTGGTAGTTTTTCGATTCCATGTATCATAGGTCCTATTAAATTTGATGGTGCGTTATGTGACCTTGGTGCAAGCGTTAACTTGATGTCATTGAAAACTTATAAGCGACTTGGGTTATGTACTCTTGTATCGGCTAGGGTGACACTCCAAATGGGCGATAGATCTCTTAGGTACCCAATGGGAGTGGTTGAGGATGTTTTGGTTGAAGTAGGAAAGTTTGTATTCCCGGTTGATTTTGTTGTGCTAGAAATGAAAGAGGACGTGAAAACGCCTTTACTTTTAGGAAGACCATTCTTGGCAACCGGGAAGGCGTTATTAGATGTTCAAAAAGGGGAAATAACTTTGAGAGTGAATGAAGAAAGTGAATCCTTCAAGGTCTATGAACACATCAAGCATCCTTATGATGACCACCAAGAAAGTTTTAGGATTGATTTGGTGGGTGCTCCGGTTGTAGACCACTCTGATCGGCATGTGCTAAAAAATGAGATGGAAAATGTTTGTTGGAGGAGTAGTCCGGTTTTAGTTGAGAACGGATAGTGGGAGTTTAGTCTTGTGTGGGTGTTGGGCATCATAACGATGCAAAGAACTGTATAATCCATCTTTCTACCGTATAATTTCCACCCTGTGGTTGCTTTCGAGCTCCACTTCTACCGCATAATTCCATCTTTGTGTCGATCATATAATTTTTTAGTCGGCACCGTATAAGTCATTACGTCGAGCTAACAACGTTAAAAAAAGTCGCTTCCGGGGGGCAACCCGTCTTTTCCTTTCTTGATTCTTTTTTAGTTTTTTTTTATAAAAAAAAAAAGTTGAGTTACCAATTCCCGCATACCGCTTTGGATCTTTGTCACTTACTATTTTTTAAGCTGGTGCTTATTGTTCATGTTGAGGCTGTCTTTGTGGTTTGAAGCATCATTATTTTGGATGGGCATATTTCGGTGTTATTATGATATATATCACTTGTGCTAAGCTACAAGTTGGGGTCACAACCTTCTTTGTAGATTGGTTTCATTGTTGTTTCATGTTTTTTAGCACATGTGATCTTTATAAACATGCATGGATGGAGATACTATGACACATTCGCCACTTTCGTACCTTATTCTGGCTCTCCATTTCACAAAAATGCAAGTTAAGTTATTTTTCTTTCACTCGTTTTACATTGAGGACAATGTCAACTCTTAAGTGGGGGGTTGGTAGACTTAGCTTTGCATTTTGTGTGTGCTATGAGTGTGATTTTATTTGTTATGCGTGATTGGTGTGTTGTGCCTTAGGGATTGGTCCTTTTGAGCAAATTTTGGCTATTTTAAAAATTTTCGTGACTTGTGTATTGAATAGATACCATGGTGAATCATTTTGAGAAATGTAACTAAAAGATGGCCATTAACATGCATTGACACAAGTTTGTGATTTGGCTACGGAATAGGACTTTTCACGTATAGTTTCGACTCATGAAACCCGACTTTTAGTGAAAGATTATGGTAGCTATAGAGAAGGTCCGGCTAGCTAGAAATTATATCATTAACTTTCGAGGTGAAATAGAAGGGTTACTTAGAGATAGGCATAGGATGAAGGTCATGGCGCTTCTTTGACCCGCTAGAGCCAAATAGCCAACCCGGAACGTTTTATCCCTAGTCTCCCCGCCTTGGCCTTTCTTAGGATGGTGAGACCCCCATCCGAAAATGTTAGCCTTTCGGTATTTAGCCCGTTTACCTAGCCCCGAAACCTTTATTTTTGTGGTCTACATTCCCTTGGCCTCCCTCGCAAGTGAGCTTAACTTTTATGCTTTGGACATAGGTGAGATGTATGACTCATGATTTGGGTGTCGGCTTGGTGAGCGAGTCTATTGGAGGAGGGGTGACTACACATTGGTGGTTGTGATATTTTGGCTATCGTTTTATGTAGCCTCGTACTTCATACTGAGTTGTGTTGTAAAGTAAAAAAGTAAAAATAAAAAATAAAAAAAAAAAAAAAAGGCAACCTTAATAAATAAGAAAAAACCAAGGTTAAGAAAAAAAAATGTATGAAAAAGAAAAAAAAAAATATGTGTTGAAAAAAAAAAAAAAAAGAGAAGCAATAAAAGAGTCAAAGAAGTGTTATTAATGATATTTTTGTGTAAAATGTAAAAAGTGTAATTGTTTGGTTTGAGAGAGTTGATTGAGAGGTTGGTGTTTTTGATCTCTTGTGGTATTCGTTTCTAGTGACATCTTTTTGCGAATTACCTTAGAGATTCATATCGGTGAACACAGTTTTTGCGACATACTTTTGGTTTGCTCTTGGTATTTTGGGTGAGAGTGATATTATGTGTCCCATCTTACGGTTAAGCTCTCTTGCATTTTCTCATGTTGATATCCTTTTATATCCCTTCGGTACCCCCGTCCTGGCCAAACATTACAAGCTTTCAAGTCCTACCCGATTGTGCCCGACTTTAGGTAGCCCCGATTAGTGGAGATAGTTAAGAAGTATAAGCCTATGGTCTAGTCCCAATGTCTCATACGTCTATAATCCAAACCGGGAGATAGGGTAAATAGGAACGGAACTATCCACACACGCACACTATTACCGAAGCTAGATAGAAACTTGTGCCTTCTTATGTTTATGGTCATCTCTTTTTTATAGTTTGATGAATGACGCTTATTGTATGTGTTCAATGCATAAGTGATGACTCTTTTCGAAATCGTCATTTTGGTCGAGGACGACCAAAAGCTAAGTGGGGGGTGGTTGATGGAGTCAATCCTTTCATGTATTTCACACGTGTTTTACCCCTATTTTGTAGCACTTCGAGCCTCATTTCAATCAATTAGATGCCTAATCACGCTTATTTTATCACTCAAGGTTCCACATCACACTTAGTCAGAAATCTCATTTTTATCATTGAAATGTGGACCTTTTATCGCACACACACGTGGTACTTTGCACCCCATGATTTTACTGGGATAGGTTTGTATTGTATTTTGCGGTGTATAGGATTTACCGGGCCCCAAAAATGTCTCAAGCTCAGTATATCGGGATGGTTGGTGAGTTTGAACAAGCATTGGAGAGGAAGAAGTTTAAATTTTGGAAATTTGCATTCTTGGTACTTACGAAGTCATCTTGGTAGTCACGTAACTTGAAAGAATTTGGACAGATACTGAAAAACTCGGTAGCCACCAGACAAGCCTTGGTGACTACCGAGAATTGAGCAGAATGGCCCATAATCTGGGTACTTACCAAGAAAGTTGTGGTGTCCACTTAAGTCTATTTTTGAACTATATTAATCCTCACCCTCATTTTGAACAAGGACGAATTGGGGCTTCCCTTGGGTCGATTTTGGGGCTGGGAGAGCACCATCTTCTCACCTCAAAATCCTTAGTTCTAGAATAATATATTTAGCCACAAAAAGAAGATCAAATCCAAACCAATTTATGTAATCTCATTCAACTTTATTAGATCGTTTCTTTTCTTCTTAGTTTCTTATTCAAAAACACAATAGACTTGTTCTTAGCTTAAATTTCCTGTAATTTCTTGTAATTGGAGCATGGGCTTTGTTCATCCATGATGGATACATCAATCTTTGGTTGACCCTTCATGGGAAATGGATTAATTTCATGTTTTCATCTTTGAATTAAGGTATACCTTCTCCTTTTAGTGTAATTTTCTGTTTTCATGGATGTATTTGGTATAACTTGCTTTGTCATTGCTTTAATTATGAGTAGCTAAGTTAATTGTGGCTTGGGTGATGAGAAAATGAGCTAGAAATCTTGTAATTGCTTGGATTCAAGTTGGGTAGTCTTGTATGTTCTTAATTGGTTCAAGTGATGGTGATTGATCTTTATGGGTGTGATTAATTCATCACTAATTGCATAATCTAAGTGTTAATTCGAGGCCTAATCGTAAGAATTGACATGGAACTAGTCACCATGAACACATAGTAAAATCATCTATAGATAAAATTGATTTCTAGTGTGTGTTGCCTAATCTTGAATTGGGAATTTCATAGTCCTTTAATGCATAACTATTCATCCTAATCTAGTCCTAGCGGATAGGTTTGGTGTTTGGTCATAGTTTGCGAGAGATCGATTAACGTTATTATAGTGAATTACACCTTGAATGTGTTGAGAATTCGTTAGTGAAGCTTGATTCCGAGTAGTTACGAGAGTTCATATCTAGTTCATTGGAACATCACCCGAGCCACCTCATTTCATATCATTTCCCCTTCGTTCGAGTCTTTGTAGTTTTAGTTAATCGCACTTTTAGTTCGCCTTTCATTAGTTGTTTCGTAGTTGGTTCACACTTTCTTCTTGATTAATGGATACACCTAGACTAATTGTTTGGGCCGCTTTGGTATTCAACTAGATTTCTCCCTGTGGATACTGTTGGAAAGGTGTCCTAAACCCAATCGGGTTGGACCGGATCCGACCGGGTCGGGTCATTTACAGTCTATTTAGTTCATGTAATAACTTTATTATGATTAATAAAAGCACTTATGTTATTATATATTGTTTATCTTCATATTATTTGTTGTATATATATAGTAACGTCCCTAGTATCAATCTGTGATAGAGAAACCATGATAGTGATTATGATTGATGAGATCTCTAATCACCATAACAAGGTTGGTACTTAAATGTCTCTAGTCTTATGTATTATCAAATGGGACATTGATAGTATAATCAGACTAGCACGTATTGGATGTCTTCTATCTTTTAGAAGGTAGGGATAGATCTCGTCTATCGAAGTGTAGGGACACTTGGTATGACGTGGGCGTGTATTAGAGAATGCGACGTTAGATCGACCCACTTACATTAAGTGTCACACTATGTGGCGGTTGTGTAATTATCCTTTTGACCGAGTCTTCATGGCATCACGGTGTGGATTGTCATGCTTTGACACTATTGAGATTTCTCCTAACCACGGGGCGATCATGCGGTAGTGATTGGGTATGATATTGAAGCATGCGGAGTATACATGATTGGTCGTCCGGGAATCGCGTATCCTATGATTGGGATCGAATATCCGAAATGGCCTTCTTATAAGGAATGTCTAGCTCTCAAGAATCTTTGCAAAGTGGGAGTAAATGAGTTATTCCGAGAGAGCATGATATCCAGATTATAAGATACGATCGTCAATGTATTGACACTCGAGATACGATCGTATGGATATTTTTACAGCGATAGGATAGTAAGTTACATGGTAACTGCTTCACATGAAAGGTAGTAGTCATTGCTTTTGACTCTTCCGATAATTGGGGGTCACGGTGTGTTGCTAGACGCTATCCCGTGATCGTTAGGTATGAAGGGCATTTTAGTAAATTGCACTTTGTGTCTACGGCCAACATATTCGGAAGCCTATCGGGTCACACACATATGAACATCGAGTCGGATTAAAATGCGGTTATAGTTGATAACCAAATAAGGAAAGTTTATCTCTAGACTATAAAGGTCATAGTGGTAAATTAATATGATGGTATTTATTTATTATGAATAAATAAAATACAAGATATTAATTATATACAAATTATATTAATTAAAGAATATTCCGGAAGTCAATTTGTTGACTAATGGGGCGCCATTTTAAGTGTGCAAGATACACTTGGATTGTGCACTTTGATTAATAAGATTGCCATAATATTAATATAAGATATTAATTGATTTTGGAAAAATAGATTTATGGTAATAAGATAATTATAATCAATATAGGATATTGGCAAAATAAATTATAATTAAAGAGATAAATCAATCTAGTTGATTTTTCTTATTTTATTGGAAAAAGGTTTTCTTCTCCTCCACACATCATATGGGGCGCCACCTCCTCTATATAAAGGAAGTGGGTGTCAAGCTCTTATATACATCACAATTGCAAGAGTTCATAATTCTTGTGTAAAATAGAGAGCTATTCATAGTGACTTTGTGAGGGAAGAAAAGGTCCGGTCTAGCAGCCGGAGTTTTTCCGATAGCAATCCAAGGAGGATTCCGGCAAGGGGTTCGTGTGGATTAGCGATAGAGGCCGGACGCGTGGACGGCTTGCGCATTGAACTACTCTCCATTGACGGTCAAAGCGACGATCTAGTAGATCATCAAGGTATAACCGTCAAACTACTTAACGTGTTTATTGCATTAAACGAAGAACGATCTAGAAAAAGGAAATCAAATTTTAAATTCCGCTGCGTTAAACTAGTGATTTCCTAACAGATACGACCTTGCTCACCGATCTAGACTACAGACGACCCGGTACTCTGCCGGTTAGAGTGGAAACCTAGTGAGGCCGATCAAGCTTCTTTAAGATTACTTGGGGGTGGCAAGAATGTTCGTGGTTAACTGGGAGATGCGGCACATCCATCCAGAAGAACAATTCTTGGTTGTAATGGGTCAACCCCTATACGAAACGAGACGCATTCATCACCGGTTGGCCAATCGAGGCTGGCAAAGGTTAGCTCAACACCCTGTTCATGTCAATGTTGACGTGGTACGTGAATTTTATTGCAGTGCTTCTTCTATGCCTGATAACTGTTACTCAATTGTACGTGGAGTTCGCGTGGATTACAGTCGTACTTTTCTTAACAACTATCTTTGTTTACCTATTGCTTCTTCTATGCCTATTGATGTTGAGTACGTTGACGAGACTCGTGCTCTGGAAGCTGCCGTGCATTGTGTTTGCCCGGGTGCAGTTTGGATTCGAAATGGTGATTACAACGAGCCCGCTTTGCCGTTTACCCGCATGGCCGGTGAAAGTGAATATTGGCGTCGTTTTGTCCAGTTTAGGTTATTGCCACCTCATCATTCGTACACCGTCTCATCACAACAACTTCTCCTCATTCATACTATCATGACTAATACACCTATTGATGTTGCTGACATAATGCTTTGTGAAATTAGAAGAGTGACCGAGAGTACATGTGAAGTCGGACTTCCTTACGGGACATTCATCACCGCCATAGTAGAGCAAGCTGGTGTAGAGTTTTATATGACTGATGAGATTATCGAATCATGAATCATAATGTATTAACGAACTTGTTTTATTGTAATATCGTTTATAGTAAGATATTTGGTAATTTCTTTTATTTTATGTGGTTATTGTTTATTGTTAGATGTTTTATTTTAATCGTTTATTGTATGTTTTTTTAATTTGTTTTGTAATATCTTATGTTTTGTTATTGTAATGCAATAATAATGTGTGATATATTCGATAATGTTATTATTATATATTTCATTGTTACTTTGTTGTAATAATTATTATTTATTTCACTATATACATATGTATTGTTGTTATATAAAAAAGATATGTACGGTATTGTTGCTTACCACCCAAATTCGTTTGTTTCCCTCCAGAAATTTCCCCAATTCATTACCCGAATTTTCGTTTCCCGCTACCTTTTACCCAAAATTCGAATTTTCGTTCAAATTTCAAAAGAATTTACGAAGGGGGCTGAGTAATTAGAGCATAGGAACTCCTCTCTCATACTCCAATCATCCAATTTGCCGGTTCTGTCCACTTCCATCGCTCTCACCTTCTCCCCCTTCTCTCTCCCCAAGAACCCTAAATTACCTTATCCCATCTATAATCAAGCACTTGGAGCAATGTTTTCACGAATGCGCAGGTATTTCAACCCGTGTTATTTGTAGTATATATTCATCCTTAAAAAGTTATATTCTTATTTGATTAATTTATGTAAATTGTTTGCAGTTACTAGGGATGTTTGAATCCGATTCCGGCATAAACAACCCCCTGTGCTTACTCTTTCACGAATTTGCAGGTATTTGATGTGGTTTTTTTGAAAAGTGATTTCTTTGCTTTGTCTCGTTCGGAAGAACAAATATCTAATCAATGTTGCTGCTATTCTTTTATTTGTGAAGAAAAATGTGTTGTAAGGGGAAGATAGTAATCATTTCTTTAGCACAATATTAACTAAAATTATAAGTTTTTAACTTTCTGGTGAACAAACTAGAATCTGATTGATTCTTTGTTTGACTAAAATTAACGTTTTGAACTTAACTTTCTATTAAGCATATGACTTTGTGATCAATATTGGTGGAACTTTGATTAAATACTAAGACGATTGTTTGATATTGACATTACCGCTGTTAGAGGAGGATATGGTTGTTCTCAGATTGGATTGTTTATCCATCCCTGCTTTTTTTTCCCCAAAAGCTTATGGGCTGCTATGTTAACAATGTGTGTGCATATGTTAACAATGTGTGTGCAGATGGTATAGGCCATTTTATCTCCTTTTATCTTAAAAGAATAAGTGTGAACAACTTTTTTTTGATTAAATACTAAAATCTTTTCTGTTGAGCCTATGACTTATTGTTTTTCAAATAATAAACATTTGAAACTGAATTTGCTTGTAATAATTTTGAACTTTTGAACTTGGACACGTATCTGAGCTTTATCATCTGAACTTGGACAAATATTTGAGACCGTATTTCATTGACTGTTTGTATTTCATTGACTATTTGCAATTCCCCCACTTTCTTTAAGAATATGAATCAAAACGAAGTTGGATGTTCAACGATTTATGGATCTTCTACCAACATAAACGAAGCTCAGCTATTTCATGGGAATATATTTTGCAAGTGTGGCATTCCAGCTAAACTTACAACATCATGTACAAAGAAGAACCCAGACAGAAAGTCCTTTACTTGTGAATTATACCCGGTATGAATTCTCTTGACTCGAATTGTTTTTTTTATAATTCTAGCTGCATTGATACAATAATAATATTTTTTTTATTCACTGGTTTAATTTCTTATCTTGCAACAGCATGAACTCAGATGCAATTTTTTCCTTTGGCATGATGAATTGTCTTCATATACCGGGACACAAGAAGCTGTCAATAACTCCTTCAACTTGGTGCGGAAAGTAGTTGTCAATCAAAAGGAGATTGAATTGTTAAAGAAGAAGCAAGAAATGGACGTGGAAAAAATGAAACACGTTGAGATCAATGTTACCGAGTTAATGAAACGTTTGGAGATCACAGGTCAAATGGTGAGGAAGGACAAAGACAGGATTGATCGTACTGAGACACTAATTGAGAAGCTTAGGCAGAAGAACGAATCACATTCAATGAAAAAGATATTATTGACTATTATGGGGGGTTGTATTATAATGTATTTTGTATTCCATGTTGGTAATTACATTGTGTTGTACCAGTTCTTGGTTTCCTTAACTATTGATATTTTCACTTTTGCCGGTTTAAAACACAATTAACTTGAAATTTTTAGCAGTTATAACTTAACATACTTGAAATTGTTACCACTTACAACAAAACATACTTAAACTTGTTATTATACCAGGTACATGACAACATACTTAAACTTATTATAAAACAAGTTACAACACAACATACTTTTTAGACTACTTAAAACACAGCATACTTCAACTTGTTATAAGACCAGTTACAACATAACATACTTAAACTTGTTATATGACCAGTTACAACACAACATACTTTGAGATACGCTAAAAAGAAACATCACTGCCACCATCATCTTCACCAATCAATCGCGAACAACTAGTTTTATTATGGCCTGTTTTCTTGCATTTACCACATTGTATAACCCTTTTCCCGTCTCCGGTAGAATTCTTTCTCTTTTTTGATGGACGTCCGGATAGTCTCTTTGTCACCGTCGGTGCCAACACCTTCCTGTTAAGCACATCAGCGGGATACTCACAATCTGCTTCATTTATCAATGGGAACACACTTTGAGAATAAAGCTTTCCTCCAATATTCGCTGCTATAATACCGAGTGCAATAGTTGTAGCCATGGCTCCCTATGTGCTTGGCCACAGCAACATCATGATAGCATGGAAACCTATCTAAATCGAATTTCTTGCATGTACACTTGAAAACATCCAAGTCAACAATGTAAGTCAACATAGTATCGTTGTCAAACACTTCATACTTAACTGAAGAAACTACATAAACCTTGAACTTCCGTACTCTGTTGTATCTTTTTGTCATTCGTTCTTCTCCATTGGGAGTGAGCACAGAAACACATTATTCACCACGTTTACTTCGTTCACCAAACCACGGCTGTAAAACCTCCCGGATACGTTCCTGAGCACGCAATAACTTGCTGTTTAAAGACTCGGCATGGTTAGTTGTCATTATATTGTACCGTAAACTTTTAAATTGAGATCTACACCAAAAAGGAAATGATGCTTCTTCCAAATACTCGTCAAGTTTATCACATATTGCAGATAATTTTTCCCAATGCACCTTAAACTCTGAAACAGTATAGGCCTTTGCAGCTGGCATAAAAAACGCCGTCACATTGCGACTAGGATAACGACTCCTCAAATTCTTTTGGATGTGATATACACAAAATCCATGGTGCGCATTCTCAAACACATTACTGAATGATGTTTTGATACTTTCAGCACGATCAGAAATTATTGATAGATCGCCGGTGTCACCTATAATGGGTTTTAACTTTGTGAAAAACCAGGTCCACGAAGGAATGTTTTCAGAATCAACATCAGCCCACGCAATTGGAAATATTTCACCATTCCATCTTCACACGTTGCCACAAGTAGAACCCCTTGGTAACGCGTTTTCAAATGTGTTCCGTCCACAGAAACGACTGGCCGCATATACTTGAACCCCTCTATACTTGCACCAAGTGCCATAAAACAATATAAAAACTCGTCGTTTCCTTTAGTTTCAATCTCCGTCACAGTTCCCGGGTTTCTGGCCTCCAACCTAAGAAAATACTTAGGTAATTTTTCAAAACTCTTTTTTGGAAATCTCGAGCCAATGAATTCACATAACGCTTCGCCTTGAACGCCTTGTGATAACTAATCTCATATCCAAACTTTGACATAAAATCAATCATCATATCCCTCAGAGAGTAAATACGATTGGCGTCTTTAAACTTCGAAAAAAAAGTATCGGCCAACTAGCTTGTAAGAAGCATGTCTGTGATCTTTCTGACGAAGCATAGGTGGGCAAGTATGCCTACTTGAATACTTTTGAACTTCAAAGCGTTTAGACGCATCAAATTTGCTTGCTCGCAGACGCCATTTGCATTCTTTTACTGCACATAACACCATATATAGCTTTTTGGTGGAAGATTGCGTTCTAAACTCAAAATGATACTTCACAGCTAACCTCTCAACCTTAAATACCAACAACGATTTGTTTTTAAACAAATCCTTCGCATGAAAATCTTCATCTTCAGGAATGCTCACATGAGTTACACCCACATTACTTGGAACAAGGATACCATTTGTGGGTTGCGTTGCATTCAAGCGATCTCCACCATTCGAGGTATCAACATTTGTGGGTTCCGTTTCATACAAGCGATCACCACCATTCAAAGTATCAACATTTGTGGGTTCCGTTGCATTTAAGCGATCACCACCATTCAAGCCATCATCATTCAAAGTATCCATATTTGACGTTTCCTGTGATACTACAAAAGCATCTTCACCCAAATGCATCAATAAAGAATCTTCAAATATCTCATTAGCCTCAAATCTATCAACACTTTCTCTTCTTCTATCAAAAACCTCTTCTTCAACACATGCCACTTCACCAACATCCATTTCGATACTTGGTTCTTGAGTTCCCGATTTTAAAGATGTCCCTACAATACAACTTTCTTTAATCGCAATAACATCAACATTTGGTTCTTGAGTTGCCGAATTCAAACATGTCTCTTCAACAAATCTTTCTTTAATCGCAATAACATCAACATCCATTTCAACACTTGTTTCTTGAGTTCCCATCACATAAACTACAGGATCACATGATTGTTGACTTTCAATATAATTCTGAACATGTGTTACTTCCACTTCTATATCAGTGTCTTTTTCTTTTCCCTTCTCTTTCAAAATAACTAATAACAAATCTTTGTTTAGATCACAAACATTCAAGAACCTTCTCACAAGCTTATCACAATTAAGTAGCATCGGTTTAGCTTTACTAACGGGGGCCATAACTTTCATCCCAAAATCATACAACCTTGTATCAATTCCCAACTCTTCTTTCACCTCGTCATACAATCCATCAAATGAAATGTTCTTTGGGAGGTTTAAAATAGTAAATCACTCGCCTGCTTCACATCCTACGTACTTTCACGACCAAACACCATCATCACTCTTTTCAACCTCAACCGGGTAACAAACATAAAACGAAACTTCTTCTGAGCCTTCCTTAACCATGACGCACCAACAACTTCTTCACAGTCTTCCTACTTTAGTTCAATTCAATACAACGATTACGAAAAATTACGGATTAAAAAGAACATATTTGGATTTTAAAGGCCATTATTAAATGCTTTCCAAAAACCAAAAAATATAAATAATAACTAAATTCTCAATTCACCTTCTTTGTTTGTTAATTCGAAGAACAATGACAGCCACGCAATTAAAAATCAGTAAATCAACAAAACTACCTTCTTTGTTTGCTAACCGGAGCTTCAAACTGCTTCGTCGTCCACGTTCTTCAGTGTACTTCGTCGTCCCTGTTTCACCTTCAATGTACTTTCATATAATGATATCAACCCAAGAAGTTGTCAACTCAAACTTGCTATCTTCTTTAAGGGAAAAGATGGGGGTGTGAAGGAGGTGGAATGGCGGGGTGAAATGGAGGTTTCTTTTTCTTCTGATTTTCAGCATATATAACGTCTGGTGGGTTAAATTAGGGTTGGGGGATTATGATTTGGGGACTAGGTCGGGTTAAATCCCCAATTATAATTCCGAATCGGGTTTTAGGGTTATAAAGTCGAATTAGGGATTTGGGGGAATTAAGGGCTCGGGGGGCATTTTGGGAACATGTTCCCAAAAAATTATATAAATAAACAATCAAAAGGTTTCTTAAACACATGCCCTTGGCATAACTTCCTACTACCCTTCGCCCCTCGCAGTGTGTGAAGAGGTTGTTGCACTCGTCTTATATCTCTAAACTGGTCCTTGTTTGGAAGTTGCTTGCATCTGTGAATGCGTTTGTTGCGGATTGGCAACTCTGAGCTTTCTTCTGGGATTCATATTTGCTAGGTAAGTTTGTGAATTCTGTTTTTTTTTCTGTTTTCATTAGACCACTTTTTACAGCTTAATTTGTTCAGCGTTAATGTTAAATGTGATTATTTGCATTATACGAATGGATTCTTAGTGGATTAGGCAGCACAAAGGAGTTGATTTTTTTTTGGTTCTTTTTAGCTTCGAAGGAGGTGAAATTGGTAGCTGCTTCTTTCGCATAATGTTATTTGGGCATTCTATTAGTATGAATTGGAGGAATTGAAATAGGAAATGTTTCTTGGTTCTGATTTTGTTGTTAATTAGTTGCAAGTGGAGGAAATTGCATTTCTGTATTTGTTTTTAGCTGAGCAATGATCATTGTGCACATTTACTAGCAATGCAACTGAGCAACATAGTGTTTTGGTGGATCTCATTTTCTTGCTTGTTTCCAGTCTTATTCAATTTTAGGGCATCATAGAGGGATTAGAAAACTGTTATAATTCCTGTGATTCTTCTTTAGTTTTGTTAATTATACCTGTCTATAGTTTCTGATTCTGGAGAATTTCAAGCTTGGGATGTTCTCCACTTCAATTAAGACCTTAAATCTGGGGGATTCGGAAGAAAGTGATACCGTTGCGGATGTCCATGGTAATTACTACTCTATAGAGTGTGGGGAGGGCCAGTTTCCGAAGTCTGTTTCAGAGGAGAGCTCTGAAAGCCCTGAAAATCCGCGATGGATTGAACCTGTCAGAAATTCAGTCTCTGAAGAGAGAATTGGTGGAGGCCTGGACTGATTCCAGTAGCATATGGGATGGTGAGCAGAAATTTAGTAAATCCGGGGGACAACGTGAGGGGGTGTTGATTGAAAATGCGAAGCTGCTGACGGGTTTTAAGGAAAATGTAGAAATCAGTAGTGAAAATGGAGGGAAAAAAAGGTCAGATGGAAACGTAAAAGCTGGTGACTTTGAGGAGAATAGGGAGCAGAGTCTCAAGATGATACAAGACCTGATGTTGATTTAAATAAATGTAATCGTTGACGTTGGAACTAGGAAAGTCGAAGAGCCATAGAATAAGAATGTGATGTGGTGGAATTCTTGAAGTCGTGCTTAGAGTTCTCTTTAACTTGGTTACTTTAGTGTAGATTAAAAAAAAGGAAGTAGCTTTGCCTTTTCTACCTAGAACTTAATTTTTTATGCTTGCTACCATTAGTCATGTTCTATTCTTTTGCCTAGGTTAGAGAGACCCTTATTTTTTAAGTATTTGCAATACATCATGACTTTATGGCCTGCTGGTTTCAGAATGCTTGGGAAAACATACCTATACTAGCACCCTTCAAATAAATTTGTGAAGTTTTACGTTTGATGTCGGTGTACAATGGTAAAACTTGATACTTGTATTTCTTGTGGCGGTGCATTCATCATTTACTTGTTTTAGTTGTGGTGGACATTTGTCATACTTGAGGGGTTATGACACATTGATTTTTCCTTGTTGTGACTCATACTTCCTCCGGCCTAAAATGTAAGTCATTTAATAGTTGTAAATTGAGGAAAACTGGTTGGATGGATGGATATAGTCTAAATATGCCCTTCTATAATCTTAGTATCACAAGTAGGCACCATCTCTCAAGGCAAATATCGTAGAACACAAGGGAAGAATTTTGTAGGAATCATATTCCCCAAAGTAGAAGAGGAGTTTAAAAAGTGTTTCTTTGGCATTTTTGAGCACTCAAGAATTTAATACAAACCGTTTATGATATGAGGAAATTGTGATAAATAAACCCTTCTTTTGGCTGCTTATAATAGGTATATGTTATAAGCTTATGGACATGTCTTTTAAGATTGTATGCCTAATGATTAGTAATGGTTTTTTATTTTTGAAACATCGTTCTTTCTAGCGTTCACATTTCATTTTGCTTCCTACATGGACATGCCTTTAAATGAGTAGTGCAGTTATAATTTGGACATGATGCGTATTGACATAGTATTTATGGGTACTTTTTTTATATAAATTTTTTTAATCTCCATTGTGCAGAAGCGACTTGGAATTTACCTGTAAATGCTCCTCATCTCTTGAAAGTTTAAAGCATCCTCATTATCTTGATTTTATAAGTCCATCATATTAATGTTTGACATGAAACAAACAACTCTCTGAGTTGGATACAACTACTCATTTAAGGGTATATATTTTTTTATAATTTTCATATTATGGTTGGTTCTTATTACATTTAGTAAAACATCATTTGAAATCGCAAACAAGCAATTTCAGCATTTCCACGACACAAAGTCAATTCATGCTCAGCTTGATTGAGTTTGATTTATCCATAAGATTTTTAAAATTGATTTGATAATGAGTATGTCAATTCGCCTTGATGACCTACTTGTAATACAATAATGGCGAGTTGGTGTTTTCGATCCACATAAATTTATTTTACTCTTTAATTTGTATACATAATATGTTCTTTACATTGTACAGTTAGGTCGTGCATTCCTACTCTTTCATAGCCAAAGGATTACTATTGTACTCCCATGGATGTTTTGGCCCCTGATTTCCCAGTTCATCAAAAGAAGCTGACGGCCGATATCAAGGTAAGGCGATCTTTTTTCTTTCTGTTATATTGTCAGCTCTGTCACGAATCTCTTGCTCTTGGACGGTGTGATTCGTGCCGCCATCGTTTTTTGCTCCCTCTGTTCCTGTACTTTTTGGTCTGTGTGTGTTTTTATCTTTTTTCATTTGTTGGTCTGTTTCTTTATAGAGATTACACAATTTAGTTGTTTGAACTGGAAGTATTTTGTGATTATAATGTTGTTGTAGTATTTCTTTAATTGTTTTGAAGAGAGCCGTGCCTTTATTCACGTGAAGGCTTATCCCCCTCGCTGTTTGAGCTCGCCATGTGTTTGATTAATTGTCTCAGTCAGTTTCATTCTGCAAGCTGTTATTATTGTATTCTTTTTGTGTATCATTGGATGATGGCTAAAATGTTGCACATTAAGAGTCATCAATGTTCTTTACGGAGAAAAGAAGAAACCCTCACGTTACTAAACCATTATTGAGACAAAATAAACAACTAATCCAACCAGTTCAAATGATAATTCTGATAGAAATTCGTATGTGATGCCGATACAGAGTATAGTTCTCGCTTCCTTTTCTAAATTGGTTTAAGCGCATTGATAAAATTGCGTTTGACCTCTGATATATGTTACTCATGCTCTCTATGGCAGGGTAACAGAACAGACATCGTCATATGCAGCTATGATGATCATTTCTTTGTAAGTTCCCGAGTTATTGTTTTGCATTCATCATCAGAACTCTGTAATCCGTAACGTTGATTAATCTACGCTACAGATTATAGCAACTCAAATAGGAAGTATGGGCACTATACTCCATGCCAGGTATGGCTTTCTCCGGTTTTCATAAATGCTTTTTTTTATCTATATGATGAGTCAGTGGCGAATCCAGAATCCATTTGGTATAGGGTAATTTTATTTTATCCTCACACAATCGAACATTTTATTATTTTCAGAAAAGAAGAAGAGGTATTTACTGATCCTACATTTGAAGTTTCAGTAATATTTGGCAAACGCAACGAGGTAAGAACAACGAATAAATGTAAATCTTTCTTCATCCAGGCAATACAATATGTTTAACCTTTTCATTATCTACAGCCAATACTGATTTCGTGCGGCCGACAGTTAATTGAGCATATAAGGTACTAATATTTGTATTTTTCGAAGTTTTATTTGTGTGTGCCGGCGGCTTTCTTGTCAAAAGGTCCTTGTACTAAACACTTGCTTCTGTGTTTTTGCAGTAAATCTGGATCTTCAAAGTCATTAGTCCTTAGTCTTGGCCTCAAAGATCATTCTCCGGTATGTCTCAGTCCATTATTGTTAGGAATGATAACATCGGGATAATATTGAGAAAATCATGCAACCAACATAATGAACGAATAATGTCTTTAAATAATCGTTATTACGATCGTATTAAAATATAAGATTCTAGACTGATTTATATGATGCTTTTTCCATGCAGGCCACACTTAAAGGGATTGTTTCCGCGGTGACTGCCAATTCCTTGTGGTAAAATATAGCCATTATCGATTATATAAAGCATCTTCCGCGTGCTGGTGTGAAGTGTTTCGATTGTTGCAATCCAATCAATTGCTGCAAATTATTAAGTTTCTAGGTGGCAACAATTTTCTTCAGAATCAGGACCATGTTTGACATCTTAATGCATGCATGTATCACAACTGGAAGGATTGTTTGATGATATCGTATAATATAACCGATGAAATTATATATAGACTAGTGTAACCGTTTTAGGAATGTTATAATAAGTGACATACACCATATCCTTTCATTTCTAATGTCTTTTTGTGAAAGTAGCGTTGTTAATGAAATTGAGCCAAAGCTTGAATACTTGCTCGTTTGCTTTACTAGTAAAATAAAAAAATGCACGTGTTTTAGTTTAAATACAAGTTTTTAAAAATGATAAATTAACAATATGAATATGAATAATATCATCTATATTGATAATTATCACAAATTGTTCTCATGTTTTTATATGTTTTTTAAATAGTAAGGGTCACTGGCGGACCCGAGAATTTTTTCCAGTGGAGACCAAATTAAAAATTAAAAAAAAAGTGAAAAATCACTCAAGAGCCAAGTTTCAAACCATGGCCTTAGGATAAATATTATAGCTTCTAACCAGTTGAACTAAATAGATAACTACACTAAAGATTGTCTGAAATAATTTACATACGCAGCTTTAATATTATTACAATGATATATTAGTAACTTCGTCCGAAATTTGAGTGAGGTCCATACACCCCCGCCTACCATGTTGGGTCCGCCCCTGGTAAGGGTATAATTAGTTCTCTTTTAATACAAATTATATCACGCTCTACTTGATACACGTCCAATTATTCTACATACGATTAGCATTCTTAATTGGGGGAATGAGGGTCAAGGACAAAAATATTTCATCAATTGAGTAGAAGGACAGTCTTTTGAAACTTTTGCATAAAGGACAAAACTATTTATCCACTATCGAAATTCACTTGTGTTCAAAATTCACTGTTTAAATTCACTACGAAATTCATTTGTCGAAATTCACTAATTTTCAAAATTCATTGTCGGGATTCACCGATTTTGAGATTCATTGTCAAAATTCACTATCGAAATTCACCGATTTGGGATTCACTAAGGAGATTCACCGATTTTGGGATTCATTATTTGTTTGTCCTTCTCATTATAAAAATTATGCGATTGTCCTTCTCCCTATAAAAAATATGTAGTTGTCCTGTTGCTTAATAATATTTCACATTGTGTCCTTATCCCTAATTTTCCATTCTTAATTTACACAGTCGTATTTTTTTACTTGTATATATAAAGAGGTTGTCTCAATGCTTTGGTAAATCTATGGACATTTTCAAAGTTCTTTACAAAAATGATCTAATCAAATAAAAAATGCATCCAAAAAGTCCGGTAAGCTTAAGTAATTAACACATAGTGTATTATGTTTTGATTAATCACGCTTAATTTTTTTTTGAAAGCTAATCACCCATAACTTAATTAGCTCATTATTCTCCAAATATTTTAAACTACATTCTCCTCATTTCTCTCCCCTATGCCGTTAATAATATTTAAACATCTATACCTCTATAACTATATCTTTGAAAATCATGATTCTTTCACTGTATCTTTCATCTTTTTGTCCTTTATTAAGATTTCTATATACACATTCTATTACATCTATAAACTATCTTCAATATGCAGTAATGAAATCCACGAAAACTGTTGGGGTTGAGCTAATATGAATATACAACGCGAAAATCCACTATTGTCGTGGATTATTTATTTATTTATTTTTGGTAGATGAATAGTCGATGTGAAATCCACTGTTTAATTCCATTATTGTTGTGGATTTCAATAGTTCCTTTAGACCATGATTTTTTAATGACAACAACTGGTGGTACACATGAACCTCAAAACAAAGACGATGAATAAAATATTATGTTAAACAAAATTGTGAATTTTGGAAGTCAAGATCAACAAATATAACTATTAGAATCATGTTAGCGGTGTAGAAGAGAGAATGACATGAGGTTGACAGTTTTTTTCCTACTGAAGTAGGAGTATTTTTGTATTCAAAGAATTGTTTCTCCATATTGTCTGAGATCATATGTGTCAGATCATTAATCATATGCATTGAATTTTGTCTTGATCATAGGTTCAGTTGGCAGTGTGACTTTGAGGCTCAATACCTTATGTTTCTTTCAAAAAAAAAAAAAAAAAAAAAAAAAAAAACCCTTATGTTTCTGTGTTTTTTTAATGGCCATAAGATGATGGACATGGGTATTACGTTCCTCCTCAAACATCCATTGAAGTTGGAATCGTTGATGCCAATATTTTCTTAGTCAAGAACGCTATTGAGTTCAAGAGAAATTTTAGCATGAAGATTTTTGAGGAAATTTGAGGCATAAAACTCTTGAATCCTCTTAATACCTTCCAACTTTGATAAGACATTCCTTCTTTCTATCAAAGATGTTTTCAAATTCAATTTTATTCCTTGTCTTGGCTTCTTTCTTGAAGTTCTTAAACATTGAACAAATATCTTCATGAAAGCTTCAGTGTTGTTCTACAGATCTTTCAAAATCTTCATGTTTGAGCCAAACTCTTTGGAATTAGAATGAGTCGGGATTTTTCTTTCTCCACATGTTATCGTTTTTAATAAGTAATATAATATATGATTGTGACCAGAATGTATTCGAGGAAGATGTTAGACATAAGTCTCCGGGTACGGTTCGTTCCATGAGGTGGTGCACCAAGATTGATCCAGTCTTTGCTGTATTTTTTTTCGATTATGAGTGACACCCATCCAAGTAAATCAAGGGCCACTAAAACGGATATCCAAAAGGTGGCAACATAGTGTCAGTTGCCAAAACTTATTTGCACTAAACCCTTCAACAAGTCTTCCCCCTCTTTTTTCTTTATGGGGTATGTCTTGTTTCATACCCCAATCAAACACCAAGGATAATCGATAAGAGCAGAGAGTCTTTCAAGGTACTCTAAAATTCATTTCTGACAGTAGGTATGGAAGAGGCGTAAGTGAGAGATATAAATGATCCAAATTTCCATTGTGATAGATCACCAAGTTAAGACACTGATTAGTATAGGAGATGATGTGCATGGATATGTTTGCTTCATTCCAGAAACATTATAGCCCTCATGAGTAACCCCTAACTTCAACAACAAAGACTTTCGTAAAAGTACTCATCGTGAGAATAATATTTTCTCTCTAGCTGTCGCATCAGGTTTCCATCCAAAAGGATGTCAGGCTTCGTATCTAAAAGGATCAAATGTACATGCTTAAGAAAACCCACAGAGCTAGCTCCACGAGAATTCCATGCTTGAAGACGTACTATCAATGTTTAGTACCTTGTGGAGATATCATCCACTACTTCATCAAATTAGGGATTGACTCCAACATTATCTACATCCATTGAATGCCCTCCCGTCATAGATATATCCGGAGGGTTGTATTTTAAATAGTCACCCTTATTCTTCTTCTTCTTAATAGGGGCGGTATTGTATCTTTTCAAAATTTTGATGGCATCGGGATGCTCCAAGGTTGGGCCTTGGGCTTGGTTCCTACCACCAACTTTGACAAGAGGTGTTCTTGGGCCAACTTCATTATTTGGATTTAGGTTCTTTTTGTGTTGGGTAGTCCCTCTATATGGATTTGAGTCATGTACCGTAATTTTAGCAGACTCAAATTGCATTGCAGACCTCTCGTCGGCAGACCAGGCAGCTTCTTTTACTATCTTCTTTGTAGATTTAGTAAATATTTCTGCTTGCTTTGATATTTCCATTGCTACTGTTGGCCATAGTATTTTACCTAAATAACCCTCTGCCTTATAGCATCAACATCTACCTCCACCTCTGCATTCATTTCTTCAACCTCCATATCGTGCAACACATTAAATCTGGATCATGTTTATTGATCTTGATATGGGGTTGTCCTTCTCTGCTCTATATTATCCTTCTTCTGTTCTTGGGGATTTCTTGTCACATTTGGATTTTTTCTTCTTTTGTCTAGGCAATCAACTAGGTAGCTAGGGGTTTGTCATCAGCTGGCATGGTCCAGCAGTGGCATATGTTTTATTGTTTAAGTAATCTTCTTTGTTTGCATGTTAGCTCTCTCTATCTGGGCAGCTCTTCACATCATGACCAAATTTGCCACATTCGAAAGTGTCAGTTGAAGGCCTTCATATTCCACTTGATATCTTTTTCCATTCAGTCATATGGCGGGCTTAAGCATAGTTCTTAATTTGAGCTCCACACAGATCCTTGCGAATTTTCCGCATGAATTCCTCAGAGTTGTCGTATTTATTTTGATGACCTTTCCAATCAAATTTCCCATTCCGCATACAAGAGATTCATTGGAGACTTCAATTGGAACCACTGGAAAACGGACACAGGCTAAGGTGGTTTTGATATGGTGTACGAGCGGGTGAAAAAACGGCTTCCATTTTGTGACATAGAGGTAATGGTCTTGGATCATCCACAGACCATCCTTTACGGTGCACTCAAAATCCTCTTTACGTGTGAATCTGGAAACATAATAGCCATTTTCTAAATCAGTCAATTCAAGTATGCCTCCCATTTACCACCTTGAACAATCGTTGACACATATAACAAAACGAAATAGACTTACCCAACAATTTGATTATGAGAGCCTTGCGCCATGGTCTCCACATATCGAGGCATTCATCTAGGGGAATCATGATTTTGTCTTCACCTGGTTACATTCCAAACTAACTTTCAACAACATCGACGCGTATTCGAAGAGTTCACTATCATCTTCATCGTCGCTGATGTAGATTCCATGGTCGGTATAGCGGGCATTGATTACATCTACACTGCTTCTTGTCGACCATGCTGTGGTATAATCGAGTACGATTGGGGATTTTCCTCGGTATCTACTTCGATTCAAGAGGTCGTGTTCCTCTTGAGATTGCTCCATGTGATGGTCTTCCATTTGGATTGAAGGGAGAGGTCGGTAGGCTGCCGGTCATCAGAGAATAAGGAGATTCAAAGAGCAGCTAGGGTTCGACAATCGCCAGAATGGCTTACAAGCCTTGTATATCTCAATTATGTTATCATTTTTGTTGCTTTTTGTTTTTATGCAAGTGATAGTATGACATTCAAACGCAGTAGTGTGGGCATGTAGAAGAAAATTATATCTCAATACATCCCCTCAAGTGTGGGTGTGTATATATACATTATATATTGCCCTCTCAAGTGTGGGCATGTAGAAGAAAATTATACCGTGCCCTCTCAAGTGTGGGCATGTAGAAGAATATTATATCTTATCTCAATGCGTCCCCTCAAGTGTACGCCCCCTCAAGTGTACGCATATAGAAGAACATTATATCTCAAAACGTCCCATCAAGTGTGGGCTTATAGAAGAGGGAGAGAGGGCCCAACACTTGGGGAACGGGCCTATAAAAGAAGGAGAGAGGACCCAACACTTGGGGAATTTAATTTTGTTTTGTTGTTGTTGTTGAGAAAATGAAATGTGCATGTATAAGAACATTATATCTCAATAAGTCCCCTGAAGTGTGCCCCTTTAGAAGAGGGAGAGAGGGCCCAACACTTGGGGAATGGGCCAATAAAAGAGGGAGAGATGACACAACACTTCGAAATTTAATTTTGTTTTTTTGTTGTTGAGAAAATGAAATGGCATGTAAAAGAACATCATATCTCAATACGTTCCCTCATGTGTGAGCCTATATACGAGGGAGAGAGCGCCCAACACTTGGGGAATGGGCCTATAGATGAGGGAGAGAGGACCCAACACTTGGGGAATTTAATTTTTTTTGTTGAGAAAATGAAAATTATGGGCCTATAGAAGAGAGAGGGCCCAACACTTGGGGAATTTAATTTTTTTTGTTGTTGAGAAAATTAAAATTATGTTTGGAGCGGGATTTGATCTCATACATGTTGAACTACCATCTCTACCAAAATCATTACCTAATGAGAAGGTAGATGATTAATATTATATCTTAATAAATGAACACTTCGACCATGAGAAACACAGCGGCCAAGTGAAGAAAGAAATATTAGGAAATCAATCGAGTAGTGCATCGGAATTTAAAAATTGATTTCCCGATCTAGGATCGTCTCCGTTTAAACAATAAACATATAAGAGAGGGGACGGTACTATTACCTTGGTTAATCTAAAAGATCGACGCTCTGACCGTCCGGTAGGAATGTGCGCGAGCCGTCCAAACATCCGGCCTCTACCAGTAATCCACATGAGCATCTTGCCGGAATCCCGCAAAGGATTGCTACTAGAAAAACTCGACTGCTAGGTCGACATTTCCTCTCTCTCAATACTCTCTCTAAGAAGCTCTCTATTTTTCTCAAGAACAATTAGCTCTTGGAATAATGGTGTGTAAAAGAGCTAGCCAACCCCTCCTTTATATAGAGTAGGTGGCGCCCCAAGTCATCTCAAAATCCTTGGGGAACAAGTCTTGAGTAGAGTAAGGAGAAAGAAAATATTTTCCTAATAAACTAAGGAAAATATATTTGATTGATTTATCTCATTAATATTCAATATCTTATATTAAATATTTCCAATATTTTGTCAATATCTTATATTGACTATATTTATCTTATTACCATAAATGTATTTTTCAAAAATCAATTAATATCTAATTTTAATATTATGGTAATCTTATTAATTAAATTGCACAACTCAAATGTATCTCATACAAAACTTGCGCCACATTATTAGCCAATTCACGTGTGTCATACACACAAATTTTGGCCATATATATAATATATATATTTAATTAATAATATAATTAATATCTTGTATTTAATTTATTCATAATAAATAAATACCACCATATTAATTTACCACTATAACCTTTATAGTATCGAGATAAAACTTTCCTTATTTGGTCATCAACTATAACCACATTTTAATCCGACTCGATGTTCATATGTGTGTGACCCGATAGGCTTCCGAATATGTTAGCCGTAGACATAAGGCGCAATTACAAAAATGCCCTTCACCTCTAACGTTCATGGATAGCGTCTAGCAACACGTCAGTGACCCCTAATCATCGGAAGAGTCAATACGCAATGACTACTACCTTTCATGTGCTCGGTTAACGTGTAAATAGAATCCTATCGCTGTAATGATATCCATACGGTCGTACGTCGAGTGTCAAGCATTGACGACCGTATCTTATAATCTGGATATCATGCTCTCTTGAAGTAACTCATTTACTTCCACTTTGCAAAGATTCATGAGAGTACGACATTCCTTATAAGAAGGCCCTTTCGGATATTCACCCATACTCTTAGGGTACGCGATTCCCAAACGACCAAACATGTATACTCCGCATGCTTCAGTATCACACCCAATCACTATCGCATGATCGCCCCATGGTTAGGGGAAACCTCAATAGTGTCAAAGCATGATAATCCACACTGTGATACCATGTAGACTCCAGTCCTAAAGATAATTACACAACCGCCACATAGTGCGACACTTAATGTAAGTGGGTCAGTCTAACGTACGTATTCTCTAATACACGTCCGCGTATAGTCCAAGTGTCTCTACACTTCGATAGACGAGATCTATCCCTACCCTTAAAGACAGAAGACATCTAATACGTGCTAGCATGTACGTACTATCAATGCCCTGTTTAATAGTACATCAGCCTAGAGACATTTAAGTATTAAACTTATTAAAGTGATTAGAGATCTCATCAACCATAATCGCCTATCATGGTTTCTCTACCACAATTTAATACTAAGGACGTTATCATATAACAATTCATAATTGGTTCTTTAAAAGAACAAATATATGACAACATAAAAGCCATTTATTATATATGTATAATTATAAAGAAATAGTATAAATGATCCGATCTGGTCGGATCCGGTCCAACCCGATTTGGTTTAGGACAGTATTTCAACAAGAACATGATTAACACGATAAATCAGAATTTTAACATTTCACAGGATTTTCAATGAATACGATTGAATCCTTTGATCCTTTCAAATCGGTTGGATATGAGAAGTAAGAAACATTTCGTCGATGATGAATCATTTCAGATCAGAAACAAAACAACATTAATCTTAGATTGATGACATTTTTTTTTTTGAAAAAAAAAATCATAAATCAAATAGTAAGGTGAACCGGTAACGTATTGAATCAGTTAAGAATGTTTTGATGGTACAAATTATTTAATAGTTAATTGTCAATTACGACACATTTAGAAAGATACCATGATTTTAGGAATATAAGAAAATATTTTTGTCAAAAATGACATTTCACTACTGAAAGTGAAAATGATAGTGAATTACTTTGGTTTTGTGCTGAAAATCAACGTAATTCACTTTCAAATTCACTTCTACTTTCACTTTTACTATCACTTTTACTAGTGAAAAGTATTTTTTGACAAAAATCTTTTTTTTTTAGTTCTTTTGGCCTGATATATCTTTCATATTGTGTATTCTAGTACCTTTATCTCATTATTTAATGGTACATCAAATTATTTAATGGTTGTGGCTTGCGTGATATGAATCTCTCTACACATAAATACCGCACTAATCTCTATATACTACTGATAATTAATTGTAAACCAAAATAATTATACATATTTACAAAAATTATTATTATATGGTACTTGTATGGATATTCAAAATATGTATAGAGGATCAAATTATTTAATGGTATATGACTATCTTAACATTTTAGTTATATGATTTATCCAAATGTAAACCGAAAGGGACCGCCATCTATTATCATGTTGATTTTTTTTTTTTTCTTTCCCTTTTTACAAGGTTAAGAGATAAAATAAATCCCCCCAAAAAACGCCCGTTCTCTCCTCCTAATTGGCAAAAAGTCCAAAGTGAGAAAAATAAGTAAAAAGATCTCCCAAACAAAGAACACACAAGAAAATCAATCACACGCTTTTAAGCATTAATAATAATAATAATAATAATAATAATAATAATAATAATCATCACAACTCACAAGACAATAACCACAGGACAAATCAAACAAGTCACGGATACGGACACAAGGAAAACATTGTTAAAACTAAAACCAAACTACAGATGAAATGAAAAAGTCAGCTAAAGAAAAAGTCAATTAAAAGATTTCAAGGCAGTCAATAGAGAAAAGATCTTTTTCATAGATATTCTGAATCATACATTGCAGCATCCCATTACAAACTAATATAGATAAAGATGTAACTAAATCTAATCCAAATCTTTCTAGACTGATCACAGTCATACACTGAATATATAGTTGTACAGTCTAGATTAAGACACATGTCACCATAGTAATTAGCCACATATTCTAACATCCCCCCTCAAACTCAAGGGTGGGACAACCACATTGAGTTTGTCTCTAAAGCTTTGAAACTGAGATGCTGTCAACGGCTTGGTCAAGCAATCTGCTATCTGATCAGTGGATGGTATGTAGCACACATTAAGTCTTTTGGCTAGAACTTCATTTCGAACAAAATGCACATCTATCTCTATGTGCTTTGTTCTTGCATGATAAACCGGATTTTGAGCCAAATAAGAGGCACTAGTGTTATCACACCAGGCTGTAGGAACTACAGCAATAGAAACCTGCATTTCTGCAAGTAGATATGTCAACCACTTCATTTCTGCTGTAAGATTGGCCAGGGCTCTGTACTCAGATTCTGTGCTAGATCTTGACACTACACCTTGTTTTTTTGAGCTCCAAGACACTAGGGATTCACCAAGAAACACACAGTAACCACCAATAGATTTTCTATCTATAGGAGATACTCCCCAATCAGCATCAGAAAAACCAGTCAATGACAGAGTAGTGGATGGCTTGAAGTGCAGTCCATGCTGTAGTGTGCCCCTTACATACCTCAATAATCTTTTAAGAGCTTTCCAGTGTTCAACACCAGGATTTTGCATAAACTGACTTAGGAAATTTACAGAAAAGACAATGTCATGTCTAGTACATGTCAGATACTGCAATGCACCAATAATACTTCTGTAGAGAGTGACATTCTGAAATGGCTCTCCACGATTCTCATCCAGTTTCTGACCTGGAACCATAGGAGTAGGACAGGAGCTGAGGTTTTCACAGTCCAGTTTTTGAAATAACTGTGTAGCATAGTGTGTTTGAGTGAGAAAGAGACCAGTGGCATTTCTGGAAACCTGCATTCCCAAGAAATGAGAGACAGGGCCTAAGTCTTTGAGAGCAAACTTGTTGTCCAACATCTGTATGAACTTCTGAATCAACCTTGAGCTGCTTCCTGTCACAAGTATATCATCAACATACACAAGAACTAGCAAAATATGATCAGGGGTGTTAAATATGAAAAGGGAGTTATCACACATGGACTGTGTGAATTTCCAAACCAACAGTTGATTTCTCAAGGCTTCAAACCAGGCCCTAGGAGCCTGCTTTAGTCCATAGAGGGATTTCTGAAGCTTGCATACATATTGTGGTCTAGAGGCATCCACATATCCTTCAGGTTGTGCCATGTAAACTGGTTTATCTAGAGGACCATTTAGAAAGGCATTGTTTATATCTATCTGGTAAATAGGCCAATTATAGGACACTGCAACAGACAGAACAACTCTTATAGTTGGTGCTTTAGCCACTGGAGAAAATGTTTCAGTAAAATCTACCTCATAAGTCTGACTAAACCCTTTGGCAACCAATCTAGCCTTGTGTTTTAAAACACTGCCATCAGGCTTGAGTTTCACTTTGTACACCCATCTACATCCTACCATATTTTGATGTGGTGTGGGAGGAACCAGAGTCCAAGTACAATTTTTGTTAAGAGTTGAGTACTCCTCATCCATGGCAGCTTTCCATTGAGGATTAGCCATATCAGCAGATACACTAGTTGGTTCAGAGTGGTGAGCAACTACAGAGAAGGCTTTGGGCTTGAAAATACCTTTTTTGGCTCTGGTTTGCATAGGATGCGTGTTAATAACATTTGAGGTAGATGAAGGTACAATAGGAGAAACAGGAGGAGGAATATGAGAACTTGAGAAAGCATTGGATATTGGAGAGGAAGTGATAGCAGGAGTTGAAGAATCAGAGATGTTTTGACTGGTTATAGATACAAGTGAACCACTAGGAGAATCAGATTCAGACAGATAAGGGCTAATAGGATCAAATCTATTGGGACTAGAATATAAAGTTGGAGATTCAAACCTGAAGGTGTCAGGTGAGGATCTGCTTGCTGGAGATGGTGTACCAGTGAAATGAGAAGAGTGCTCCAACTGAGAATCTGACATAGGTGCAAGTTCCTGCATAGAAACCACATTAGACACACTGACATCACTTTAGACATTTGAAGTAGAGATCACAGAACTATGAGGACCTTGATTAAATTTATCAGCAAAAGGAAAGCTTAATTCATCAAATATTACATCTCTAGTGATATAAATCCTACCACTTTGATCAAGACACATCCAACCTTTGTGATTAGGGCTAACACCTAGATTAACACATTTGCTAGAATGATACTGAAATTTAGCGGTTTGAAAAGGTCTCAAGTTGGGATAGCAGGCATATCCAAAAACTTTAAACATGTCATACTTAGGAATTGTGTGATACATATATTCATGAGGAGATTTGTCCTGTAAGACTGGTGTAGGGAGACTGTTTATAAGGCAAGCTGCTGTTTGAAAACTGTACCACCAAAAGGTTAGAGGCATAGAGGCATGTGCTAAAAGTGTCAAGCCAAGTTCCACAATGTGTCTGTGCTTTCTTTCAACCCTGCCATGTTGTCCATGGGCATGAGAGCAAGGATGTCTAAAAATAATACCATGTTCTTTTAAAAAGGTTTCAATACTTCTATATTCCTCCCCCCAGTCTGACTGAATGCATTTTATAGTGGTAGAAAACTGAGTTTTAACATATGTAAGAAACTGTTTTATGACAGAGAAGACTTCTGATTTAGGTTTTAAGGGGATCCAAGTAAACCTTGTGTGATCATCCAGAAAATGCACATAATAGGAATGTCCTGTGGTAGACTTTACAGGTGAGGGACCCCAAACATCTGTTTGTATAAGATCAAAGGGAGACTTAGCATGAGAAACAGAAGTACTGTAAGAGAGAGCATGAGATTTTCCATATTGACAGGCTTCACAAAAAGATAAATTTTCATTAAGTGCAGCATTACAACTTTTAAGAACTTGGTTCAAGACCTTCTTAGAGGGATGCCCTAATCTCCTATGCCACACATCAGGGCTTTTATTCACATTAACACACTTAACACTACTAGATTCTGTTAGTAATATCATACGCGGCGGAAGCGATTTATGGATCTAGATCTATAATGTATACGTAATAAAACAACTAGATCTATATCTACAAGGGGGTTGTAGAACATACCTCTTGGATCTCAAAATCCAAGTTGAAGAACCGCAATGGAAAGAACAAAGGTTGGTGTGAAGAGCACCATGATCTTCCGTACGTGTGATCCGAGCAACTCCCGGTGGAAGGAAATCCTCGTCTCGAATCCTTACGATATGCTACCCGGAAAAACTCCAAGCTTTTCCTTCTCCCTCATGGCCGAATTTCTCCCTCTCAATTTTACAATGAAAGTCGAAATTTTACTTGTGTGTTTAGGGCAGGAGAACTCTTTTTATATAGAAGAGTCAAACTTAGCCCCAAGGATTTAATAATTAATACAAAATCAATTATTAATAAATCCTATAAATAAAAATAATTCCAAATATTTAAGAACCAATCAAAAATATTTTTATCTTTGTTTATTACCATAAATATTTATCCAATAAATATTTTATGCACATGTCTTTTTTTAATACACAAGAAAATCAATTCCTTGTTTCCTTAAACATGATGTTGGCGTAATCACACATTAAATGACCTAGTCAATGTGATTTTTTCCATTCACACTAATTGCCAAGATTATGGAAAATATTTTTTCCAATTGTTTTAATTATTTAGTTCCAACTAATTAAATAGTCACTAAACAATTAATTCACATATCGATTAATTAAATTCTAATAAGAATAAAATTAATATTATTATCAGGATTCGACGTCCGAGAATAGCTATGCTATATTGGAGGCACGTCGGGGACCATGGACTAATAATCAGCGGCTCCGATAAATCAAATAAATAATTATCTTACGAACAGAATAATTATATTCGATAAATCAATCACAGGAATATGCCACCATAATCCCGTGACTACACTCCTCCGATTATCAGATTATATTTATCTCGTCATGATAATAATAATAAGCGTCCATTGATATAATCATTACATATGGATTAATCCTCCATAGACTGTTCATTCTAAATCGGGAAGTTACCGTTAACCCTTTTTAGAACCTCTTATCCTTATTTACCATTAACCCCCTAGTGATCAATTAATTCATACAACTTACTGGTAGCTAATCAGTGTAAGTATGAACTCGGCCGATCGATCAGTTTCTAGGATTAACAAATAAGGGAACTGTCTATCTACTTCCATAAATGGAAGGAATGGATTCCGTATCTGTGATAACACAGACTACTCACTCAATCCAAAGACAATGCCAAGATGGGGTAATTCGGACCACAGACTCGGTGTAATCCTTAACCGTCAAGTCAAACCTCATGCGATTCAAGCAAATCATTCGTGATCACCTCGGGATTAAGATTTATCCATAAATATGATCATCGATTGATTTGATAAGACTTTCGATTACGGAATTATATCGTGAACTCTAATCAAATCGGTCGAAACTATATGATATATCTATCATATATAAATGCCCCACTAGGTACTCTTAACCGAAAGTCCGGATAAGACAATCACACCTATTGTGTTCTGGGCGCATTAGTAGCACGTTAAAGGAGAGACCCGATACTCTCGATTAACTTCACTACGGGCTAATTGTATTTTAAGTACATCTTCACTAACTCAATCCTCCCGTGTATAACCGATACACTGAGTTAAGTGATTACATAAACGATATACTTTAGGGTTTTCTGTAGTGTAAATACTATTGTCACATCGGTGAATATGAGAATAATAAATATGAATAATAATATCATTTCATTTATTAAATAAAAACAATTACATAATTGTCTTTCGGGCATTACACCTAACAGATTCCTGACTGGATCTAGACTCCACAATAAGACCAGATTTGTTGGATTGAAGAGAGCTATGAACATTCTCAGTTGGAGGCACCATCTTGTACAGGCCATCCTCCAGCACTCCTGCTAGCAAAACCTTCCCTGACCTCTTGTCCTTCACCAAACAAACAGAATTGTCAAACTCAACAAGTATATTATTATCAGTGGACAACTTAGAAACACTGAGTAAGTTTTTTGTGATATCAGGTACATGTAAGACAGAATGCATTCTAAGAGGAGTGTTAGGAAAAATGGATTGACCAACATTAGAGATTTTGAGTTGCTCACCATTCCCAACTACCAGTGAATCATTACCATTATAGCCAGCACTCTTGTGAAGATTGTTGAGGTCTCCAGTGATATGATTTTTAGCTTCACTGTCCATATACCAAGATGAGTCATTAACAGCTTGAGGAGTAACCATTAAAGCAGAAATCTGCCTTGGTGCACCATTTCCATTGCCAGCAGTTCTAGGACCAGGACTGCTTGTAAATTTTTGGATCAAATCTATGCCAACATTCAAGAACCGTATGCCCATTTTTACCACATAGCTGACACACACTTCTGTTGTTTGAATTACCATTTCTACCTTCTCTAGCACCTCCTCTTCCTCTGCCACCTCTTCCTCCTCATCCTCTTCCAGAATTTGAGTACTGTGGCCTGATATCTGTATTAAACTGAGCACCTCTAGGTGACAAGTGAGTGAGGTTTGCAGCAGAGTGAGAGGAATCAAAACTGGAACCAGGATTAAATCTGGCTAAGAGCCTTTCATGAGTGAGTAGTTGAGATTGAACTTCTTTCCAGTTCATACAACCAACCCTAGCAGTAATGTTCACTATAGCAGCCTCATATTCATTACCTAAACCACCTAAAACAGCCAGAATCAATTCTGTTTTGGACACAGGGTAGCCTGCAGCAGCCAACTTATCTGAGTATGATTTCATCAGGGCAAGATAATTGTTAAGGGTGATTTTATATGATTTATAATGTTATATTTTATAATGATTTCTTCCATATTCATATAATTTGCATAGAAATTAAGGGTTTAATCGAATTATTGAGCAAATGGGTTTTAAAAGTCTTTAAGTGTAAAGTTGAGCTAATTTGGTGATTTTATTGGTAATTATCTATGGTTTTACACTTTGCGTGTTCTTATGGTTTTGAAGGTGCATTTACATGTCATGGAGAGGGATTGAAGGATCTGAAAAAGATACATAATTGGAGATTTAATGGAAGGAGGAAGATGCAAGTTGAGGATTGGAATGAAGATTTAGAAAGCTGAACGAGCGTTTGATGTTCCGTCCAGTGGACTGGCGTCCAGAAGTAGTGGACGTGCGTCCAAGAGGAGCTTTTGATTCAGGATGTTCAGATTTTTAGTGAACGAGCGTCTCAATTTGTATAGAACGGGCGTTTGAGAAGACTCGGCCCGACTCGAAAATTTACACCAGCTGGACGGGCGTCCAGAAGGACTGGACGGGCGTCCGTCCGCCGCCTTGCTGAAACCGACTTAGTTTTCTATATATAGCCGCACTATTTCAAACCCTATCATCAGAAATCATATCGACAGCAGCCACAGAAAACCCTAAATTCTGAAGCCGAGTAGTGCTCGGTCGGCCAAGCCTTGGTGCTTGGTCGACCGAGGGTTAGATTAGTTTATTTATTTTGTTTCGTTTTCCTTTCGATCCATGAGGATGGCTTGAAGCTAATCAAACTTAGCGAGCATGTGAAACTTTTTTATTGCGTTTTGATTTCTTTCTTTGGATGATTTCGTGAGTTTTAATTAAGTTGTTTCTTTTCTATGATTATGTGTTATGCAAATTTATATCGAGAGATGTTTTGCTATTGATGTTTGCCATATGATGAGAATCGGTGTAAACACTAGATCACCATAGGAAAGAATAGATCTTTAACCTATAAGTAACGAGAGTTGATTAGGTTGAATATCTAGATTGTTAGATTGAGAAATCTTGCACCTTGGTTTGATAGCGTTAATCTTTAAGATCGAGAGATAAAAGATTGATAGGCGAACTTTTTTAAGAGATTAGGAGTTCATACATTTGATAGGTGAATCACAATTTTAGTTAAATCATCATAAGATAATCTAGAGAGGAAATTAAGGGTTGCGGGATGGTGGATCATTGCTTTCTATGTTTAATCGCTATAGTCATTATCATGCTTTTATGAGTTTTATTGTTTTTTCCTCGTTTATAGTTTAGTTATGTTCGCAACGATCTTCCCTGGCTTTGGATTGACAACCCTCTGTCCAGTTTATTGTTTTCCTTTTTAGTTTCATTTTGTGTCGTGACAATTTAGAAGAATTAATTAACTAGATACACAACCTCGATTCCCTGAGATCGACTCCGGTATTAATCGCTATACTATGATCCCTACACTTGGGGTATACCGGATTTATAAATTTATTACTTGTTTATTTTGCTCAGATAAAATCCGTGACAAGTTTTTTGGCATAGATCGGCTGCCCTTTTCAGTTTTAGTTAAAGCACTCTTAAATTCTAGCATCCTAGCCTCAGATTGACTGTTAAACAAAGTCTCCAAAGTGGACCAAATCCCAGAAGAAGTAGAGCAGCCAATTACCTCCAACAGAGCTTGTTCGGTCATGGAACTGAGTAGCCATCCCATAAGAAGAGAGTCTGTAAATTGCCACTGATCTACTACTAAAGTGTTTTGCCTTACGATTCCACCTTCAATTACAACCTCAGGAGGTTTTGGTCTTGTTCCAAGTAAGAAGCCTTCCAGTTTGTGTCCTTTAACAATAGGTAAAATGGTATACCTCCATAACAAGTAATTTTCCCGATTAAGCTTGACAGTACAAGACTGATTCAGGTTTCTAGTGACGGTGGCATGAGAGAGACTCCAGACGAAGACGAAGAAGGAAACTGGGGAGCTGGTAAACCTGCTGTAGAAGATAATGGCATGAGTGAAGGATATGTAAGACCAGACATACCGAAGGAAGGCATAAGTAACCCTGAAGCAAAACTAGCCGGAAAAGAAGGGATAGCTGGATAGCTAGATAGAAAAGACTGGGTTGAGACTGCATGTGCAGGAATTGAGCTACCAGCAGCTGTAATGCTTGAACTGGTGCTTGAAATAACTGAGGAAGACACCGGAGCAGTAGTCACCGGCGGAGCAGTAGTCACCGGCGGAGCAGTAGCCACCGGCGGAGTAGTAGCCACCAGTGGAGCAGCGGTGGAGCTCATGGTGGAGAGAACCTTGGCTCCGATACCAAGTCAAGAAAATAGAGAAAAGATCTTTTTCATAGATATTCTGAATCATACATTGCAGCATCCCATTACAAACTAATATAGATAAAGATGTAACTAACTCAATCTAATCCAAATCTATCTAGACTGATCACAACCATACACTGAATACACAGTTGTACAGTCTAGATTAAGACACATGTCACCATAGTAATTAGCCACATATTCTAACGCGCACAGAGAAACAAATGGAAAATTCCCGCTTACCTTAACTTTTAGTCTTTAACCATAAAACCTTGTGAATAATCTCTCCATAGATATCTGAAGAGAGTTTGAGAAAAATAATAATACTAGAGTAAACTCAACTTGTTTATTAATGAGAAAAGAATTAATAGATACAAGCATGAATGAGAAATGTCCTAGTAGAGTAATAAGTACTAGGAGTAGGGTATTAAATGCTAGAGTCGACTAGTATTAAGTGCTAGAGTCGGCTATTGCATAAAGGACAAAAAGTTACTTTATGACATATTAATTGTTTATATAATACAATCAATATGTCATGTTACACATAAGTAAAGTGTTACAACAAGGTAATATTTCCACACACCCCCCTCAAACTGGGTTTTATATGTTAATACAGCCAAGTTTGCTACTCAGTCTGCTGAACATAAGCGGTGGAATGACCTTGGTGAGAATATCGGCATTCTGGTCTGCTGAGGGAACATATTGAAGTTGAATGATCTGGGCATCAATCTTCTCTTTAAGGAATTGTCTGTCAATGTCCACATGTTTTGTCTTATCATGATGAACATGATCCTCTCGCCATTCATAATCTTTGAATTATTGTCACAAAGAGTATGATAAGTTCTTTGAAGGGTTCTTTGAAGGTCGAAGGACCCTTTTTCACCACAGAGCTTCACAAATGCCCAAAACAAGTGCCCTGAGTTCGACTTCAAGATCGCTTCAGAGAGGCAGTGAGGCTGTTTCTTGCTTCTCCAAGTGACAAGATTACCCCACACATATGAACAATAGCCTGTGGTAGATCTTCTGTCTATGTGGCAACCTTGACCCATTCAAAGATCAGTATAGACCTTTCTCGATCTTTGATGAGACTTAGTGAAATGTAAGCCTTGGCCAGGAGTTGACTTTAAGTATCGTAGTATTCTGTAGACAACATCTCAATGGTGCTCAGTAGGGCAATGCATGAACTGACTGACAAGGCTAAATCCATATGCAATATCAGGTCGTGTATGGGATAGGTAAATGAGTCTCCCTACAAGTCTCTGATATTGTTCCTTTCTGACAGAAATATTACCGTGCACTAGTGGATGACTGGGGTCTACTGGAGAGATAGCTGGTTTGCACCCTAGCCTGCCAGTTTCCTTCAGCAGGTCCATCACATACTTCCTCTGTGAGTCTGAGATACCCTGACTGTTTCTTGTTATTTCCATGCCAAGGAAGTACTTGAGGTAGCCCAAATCTTTAACTTGAAACACTTTTTCCAGTAGGGTCTTCAATTGTTGGATCTCAGCAGGGTCATCACCAGTAAGGATGATATCATCCACATAGACAATAAGGATGGATCTTCTCTTATTGGTTGTTTTGATAAACATAGTGTGATCTGAGTTGCACTGATGATACCCAGCAGCTTTAACCACAGTAGTAAGTTTGCCAAACCATGCTCTTGGGGACTGCTTCAGGCCATATAAGGATTTCCTCAGTTTGCAAACTTTCCCTTTTGTATGATTGTTGGTAAAACCAGGAGGTACAGTCATATAGACTTCCTCAGTGAGGTCACCATTTAGTAAAGCATTCTTGATGTCCAATTGGTGGAGTGGCCAGTCAAGTTGGACTGCTAGGGAGATCAGCAGCCCTGACTGTGTTCAGCTTTGCCACAGGTGCAAATGTCGCTTTGTAGTTGAGTCCATATGTTTGAATGAAACCCCTTGCAACCAGTCTGGCTTTGTACTTGTCAATAGTTCCATCAGCATTGTACTTGATGGTGAATAGCCATTTACAGCTGACTGTCTTCTTTCCTTGTGGGAGAGAGGTGAGATCTCACGTGTGGTTGTCAAGAAGAGCAGTCATTTCAGTTTTGACAGCAGCCTTCCACCGGTCATGTTTGAGAGCTTTCTCTATATTCTTAGGAATGGAATGAGTATCCAAGTCCTGTGTAAACATAGCAAAACCAGATGACAAGTGATCATATGACACATAATTATGAATAGAGTGGTCAGTACATGATATCTTTCCATTTCAGACAGCAATGGGTCTGTTATCAATATTAGTAGGTTCAGGAGTATCAATAGGCTGCTGAGACGTATCAGTAGTTTCAGGAGTCTGAGGAGTATCAGCAGGTTGCTGAGGTTCAGTAGGAATAGGGAGTTCAGAGTCAGGAGGCTGATGAGTCTTATTAGGTTGCTGAATATTAGGAGTTGGTGGAGGGATTGTCAAAGCCTCAAGTTCTTCAACTGAGGGTGCAATAAGAGTTAGAGGACTATGAGAATAGGTAAGTGTTTCTGTTTCAATCAGGTTTCCATCTGTGATAGTCTCAGTAGGGTTGCTGTAGTAAGGAGTTTTTTCAAAGAATTTTACATCCATAGAGTTGTAGAATCTTTTGTCAGTGGGAGAATAACACTTGTAACCCTTCCTGTCTTTGGCATAACCAAGGAAAATGCACTTATGAGCTTTGGGGTCAAGTTTGCTTCTATGTTGGGCATGAATATAGACAAACACAGTACATCCAAAGATTTTGGGAGGCAGGTCAGCAATGAGATGAGGACAGGGATGAGTTGTCAGTAGGGTTTGGATGGGAGTCTTGAACCCTAACACTCTGCTGGGTAACCTGTTGATCAGGTATGTGGATGTTAATATAGCTTCACCCCATATGTATTTAGGTACATGTGTGGTGAACATGACTGATCTAGCCATCTCCAGTAAGTGCATGTTCTTCCTCTCAGCAACCCCATTCTGATGAGGTGTCTCTACACAACTACTGATGTGAAAAATTCCCTTATCATTCAGGTTGGTGCTGAGGTTGGACTCATAGTATTCCAGAGCATTATCTGATTTTAAGATTTTAATCTTAGTGTCAAATTGAGTGGATACCATGTTATAGAACTCTTGGAAGATGGTTCCAACTTCAGACTTATCTTTCATCAAAAACAGCCATGTGATCCTGGTGTGATCATCTATGAAGGTGACAAACCACCTCTTTCATTTTATACTTTTAACTCTTGAAGGTCCCCACACATCACTATGAATCAAAGTGAAAGGTTTGGAGGGTTTAAGAGAATTAGGCTTACCATGTAGTTTCCAGAAAGTGTCCTTGGTGTGGTTTGTGCATTTGCAGTGGTCACAGAACAACTTTCATGTCTTCTCAGTAGGTCTATTGTAGGTCTCAGTAGCCTCAGCAGCTTCACGACCACCATCGATCTTGAGCTCTCAAGAGAGTGATCGGCGCAGGTTGCTTTTGCAAACATCATTTTCTCCTGCTTTCTTCATGTTTGACTTCAGCAAACACAGATTTGAGGTTGGGAAGAGGTTTAGTAGCAAGGACTCTACCTCTGACATCATCAAGAGATGGGTTTAGTCCAGTAAGGAACTTGAATACCCTCCTTTTCTCAATGATATCCTTGTATAAAGCAGCATCCCCTACATCCTTCCATGGGTGAGTTTCCAACATATCTAGGTGTTGCCATGCCTTAGATACTTGGTTGAAGTACTGAGTTACAGACAGATCATCTTGCCTGCAATTTTGGATTTGGGCTTCAAGATCATAGACCTCAGATGTATTGTCCTTTTTTGAGTAAAGGTCTCTGGCATTATCCCAGATTTCCATAGCAGTGTCATACATCATGAAGTTCTCACTGATCTCTTTTGTCATAGACCTCGTGAGGATGGTCATGACTTGGTTATTTTCTGTATCCCATGCTTCAAACTTGGAGTCGATTTCGTGAGGGCGGAGTTTGGGAGCGGACAAGTATCCCATCTTGCTCTGGCCTGAGATGTACATTTTCATAGATCTTGACCACAGCAGGTAGTTGTTTCCATCAAGTCTGTGATTTGTAAACGAAGAGTTTTCAGTGACCCCAGCCTGCTAAGGCTGCTGGGGCTCTACTGAGGGTGAAGAAGCTTCGGATAATGAAGACATTCTTGAAATGATAGGAGAATTTGCAGCGGATTAAAGGAGAAATGTCTCTGATACCATGAAGAGAGTTTGGGAAAGTAATAATACTAGAGTAAACTCAACTTATTTATTCATGAGAAAAGAATGAGTATTAATAGATACAAGCATGAATGAGAAAGGTCCTACTAGAGTAATAAGTACTAGGAGTAGAATATTAAATGCTAGAAATTGGCTAAGTATTAATTCAGAAGTCATTTATTGCATAAAGGACAAAAAGTTACTTTATGACATATTAATTGTTTATATAATACAATCAATATGTCATGTTACACATAAATAAAGTGTTACAACAAGGTAATATTTCCACAATATCTTATTAAACTCCATTAAGTATGCCCTAAATAACAGCGATTCTAAAGACGCTCAATGCATATGTTGTTGTCGTCAGGGGCGGAGCCAAGATTTCGACTTAGAGGGTGATATTCTAAAAAAAAAAAATTGCCGTGTAAAAAGCGTTAAAAAAGAGTTTCATATATAGTACAAATTAAAAAGTTGTTGTGCATTTGCAATCTAATGAGACGATACTTATATTGTTTATAATATTAATAATTGATTTTCTTTTTGAAACAAATATTAATAATTGATGAGTATTTAAAAATAATGGATGAGTATTTTAATAGCTTGATTGTTAAAAATTACAATGATACATGACCTTTGACCATATGTAGTATTTTAAGCGATAAAAATACAAGCAGCAAAATTCCAAAATGTGTGTAGTATTAGATAAAAATATACTTAGGCGAAATTCCAAAATGTATGTAGTATTTTGATTGATAAAAATATAAGAGGCAAAGTAGTTTGAGTGATAAAAATATAATCCGCCTTTGACCTTTGTAGTATGTTGAGTGATAAAAATATAAGCGGCAAAATCCTAAAATGTATGTAGTATTTGATATAAAAATAGGCAAAATTCCAAAATGTATATAGTATTTTGAGTGATAAAAATATACAAGGCAAAGTATTTAACAACTAGGTAAAGAAATCAAAACACTTTGATCCGATCGATGTGGAGAATACCTAAATGGTGAGTTTCAAGATTACTTAAAGGAGAATGAGATTCGACATGAATGGACCCCTCCCGGGAAGCCACAAATGAATGGCGTGTCTAAGAGGAGGAACCGCACCTTGTTGGACATGGTGCGATCCATGATGAGCTATGCAATTCTTTCAAAATCTTTTTGGGGGTATGATCTCGAGACAGCATCATATACACTTAACCGAGTTCCATCAAAGACGGTAGATTCTACACCATACAAAGTATTGACTAAGAAGAAACCGAATATGGGATATCTTAAACATTGGGGTTGTCCGAATTATGTGAAGCGAATGATGCCCGATAAATTAGAGGCCAGATTAGACAAATATTTGTTTGTGGGTTATCCTAAGGAAACTAAAGGATACCAATTTTACCACCCAGGAGAACAAAATTTTTTTGTTTCCAGGACTAGACACTTTATGGAGAAATAGTTTATTCTGAAGAGGGTTAGTAGGAGTAAGATTTATCTTGAAGAAATTCAAGAAGCACTTGCAGATAACAGTCAGTTGATGGAGGTAGAGCAGACACAACATATGGATGAGGTGTATACACATGTTCTAGAAACACATACACCTCAAAGATCCACTAAGTGACGTCGTGAACCTGAAAGGTACACTGGAGTATACCTCATGGAAGATGAGGACCCTAAAACTTATGAGGAGGTATTAATGAGGCCTGACAAAGAGAAATGGCTAAAAGCCATGAATTCTAAAATGAAATCCATGAAAGACAACCAGTTTGGAACCTAGTTGATCCACCCGAAGGATGAGTTTATATAGGGTGTAAATGGGTCTTTAAGAGAAAACCGACATGGATGGTAATGTTGTTACCTACAAGGAAAGGTTGGTGGCAAAAGGTTAATTATAAGTAAAGACAAAGAGTTGACTATGATGAAACTTTTTCGCTAGTAGCTATGCTAAAGTCCATTAGAATTCTGCTTGCTATTGCAGCATACCATGATTATGAAATCTGGCAAATGGATGTGAAAACAACTTTCCTCAATGGAAATATGTCTGAAGAAGTGTACATGACACAACCTGAGTGTTTCACAACCGATGATGCTAGGATGGTGTCCAAACTGCAAAGGTCCATTTATAGACTAAAGCGAGTTTCTCGGAGTTGGAATCTTTGCTTTGATGAGAGTTACAAACAGTTTGATTTCATCAAGAACGAAGATGAGCCGTGTGTTTACATGAAGGTTAGTGCAAGTTCTGTAGTTTTCTTAGTGTTTTGACACTATTCAGGTTTCCCCTATTCATGGGGCAATCATGCGGTAGTGTTTGAGTATGATATTGAAGCATGCGTAGGATACGTGTTGATCGTCCGGAAATCATGTATCCTAATGGTAGGAGTAAATATCCGAAAGGGCCTTCTAATGAGGAATGTCTAGCTCTCGTGAATCTTTGCAAAGTGTGAGTAATTGAGTTACTTCGAGAGAGCATGATATCCAGATTATAAGATACGGTCATTAATGTATTGACACTCGAGATACAACCATATGGATATTATAACAACGATAGGATTGTATTTACACGAACTGCTTCACATGAAAGGTAATAGTCATTGCATTTGACTCTTCCGATGATTGGGGTCATGACGTGTTGCTAGACGCTATTCATGATCGTTAGGTATGAAGGGTATTTTAGTAATTGCACTTTGTGCCTACGGCCAACATATTCGGAAGCCTATTGGGTCACACACATAAGAACATCTAGCCGGATTAAAATGCGGTTATAGTGATAACCAAATAAGGAAACTTTTTATATCGACTATAAAGTGTTATAGTGATAAATTAATATTGTGGTATTTATTTATTATGAATAAATATAATGCAAGATATTAATTATGTTGATTAATTAAATATATATGTATATTATACATGAGGCAAAATTTGTGTATTATGATACACATGGATTTCGATTTAAGATATTAAATTAAATGAGATAAATCTAGAATATCTATTTCCCTTATTTTATTAGGAAAATATTTTATTTCTCCCTACTCCAAGTAGGAAGATTTTCCTATTGGAAATGAGACTACATGGGGCGCAGGTCACCTCTATATAATAAGTGGCTGCCTAGTTCAGTTCTAATTTACTAGAAAATATAGGGCTTCCTATAAAGAGTTTTGAGAGATAGAAAATGTCGGTCTAGCATCTGAGTTTTTCTAGTAGCAATCCAAGGCGGGATTCCGACGGTGTGCTCGTGTGGATATCGATAGAGACCAAACGCTTGGGCGGCTCTGCGCACTACTACTCTTCCGTAGACGATTAAAGCTTCGATCTTTTAGATCATCCAATGTATTTTTTGTCTACTACTTTTATGTTTATTGTTTAAAAGAAGTCGATCCTGGAAACGGAAATCAATTTTTTAAATTTCGCTGCGTAAACTAGTTGATTTCCTAACAGGTATATGTGTAAAATATGTGGATATCGTGTTAGTATTGTGGTCGTTTCGAAAATAAAAGCATGTTGTCAACTGAACTAGGTCAGCTCGTGGCCACACGTCTCCGGATTCTTTGTGTACTAAGTTTTTCTGTAAGAACCGTAATTGTTAGTGTTTTTGTTAGTGTTTTTGAAAAAGTAGAAACAAAATGGAATATAAAGATTGATCCATAAAATAGTGGGGTTACTATGACAATTGAGATGGAATAGTTATTGGAATCATCAAGTAATTTGGAAATTATGTAAAGATTAAGCGCGGCTCCAGCCATTGGGATGACATATTAATAGCATGTCATGGTGGGGTTACGATGACAATTGGGATGACATAGTGATTGTGTATGACTTCTATGACTATTTTCCTAATTTTTTGAAAAAATTTATTATTCAAAATTAGAGAGGGGGGCGTATGTAAAATTGGTCTAGGGCCGGCCTTGAACATAAACCGAAGAGACCTGTGCCTAGGGCCTTAAAAAAAATCTTGAATTTCAGGGCCTCAAATTACATACTTCATCTACAATGAAATTCTGCAAAATGATCTGAAACAAATATCAAGATTCAGCCTAATACTAGTAATAACCTTAACGATATTTTTACTATGTTATTTAATGGGCTTTTCGGCTGGCCTAATGAACCTTTAAATGTATACCTAGAATTTCCCAATCAATATTAGTATTATTCAAAATTAAAGAAAGCATGTATGTAAAACAGACCTAGGGCCCAAACTCCAAAGGGCCGGCCCTATCCGAACCTCACATGGTCGGCCTTGAACATGGAAGGATTCACTAAGCCAATTGAGGAAAGACAATTTTCATTATCATTCGTCTTAACAAAACAAAGATAATCAACTCGTATAGAGAGAAGTTACACATCAAAGAGAAACAAAATACTCCACATTAGAGATTAGAACAACATTAGTGCATATTATATTATAAAGTTGTCCAACCGATTCAAGTCTAGCAGGATTTCAAACCGGCAGAGAAAAAAAACCAATTTGACTATTACTGCCTACCGTCGATTAACCACTTTGTGGGGTTCGATAATGTTTTTAATGAGAACCTTCCCTGAAAACGGATATGTGGTGGATTGAATGTTGAAGATCTGATGAATGATTTATTTTTTATTTTTATTACCAGTGAATCTGAAGAGTCTGCAATGACAACGAAATTTCAACATAAATCGTTACCAACGATAATACCAAAGAATAGATCCCAACGCTAAATAAATCGGTAAAGTTTTAAACCGTGAATAAATCCAAGACAACAATAAAAGAGAGAAAGAACAAAACATATCACATTCTCTCGCAAGATGTAGCTTTTCTTAGAGGCGTGAAGATTGTGAATCAACCTCTTCCAAATTCTATCGAGAATTTCCACCTACAAAATAAAGCACAATACGATGTATCGGAAAACAATGTTATAAAGTCAATCCCTTTAGCTTCGACTTTACGTAATGAAACATTATATAAAAATAATAAGCGGACCATAACTACACGGCCAAATGTCCCGTGACGCCTTAGCTTCCAGAACATTAATATGCTTGGATATGTGTTTAACCCATTTTCTATACGATCTGAAGGATATAAAAAATGATTTGATATTCTAACGTCAATTTTAGTGACGTTCGTATTGCAAACGGCCATCGGTTCCATCGACGTTATGTTGTTCAAAATAATAAAAATATTTAATGTGGTGTCCACGTGGTCACATCCACACCTTCTTGGCACGGATATTTGTTTGCCCTTTTTTTGTTGTATTTTATAGCTAAACTTGACTAATCTTTTATCGTACACTACACAGTAGAACTTCAAATCCGTCGGTCTTTGTTTTTTTTCCTTCTCTTTTCTGCACAAACTACTAACGGTACACGTGTGATAAAAAAAAGTACATGGTTTTATTTAATTGTTATGCCGAAATCGAATCGTAAATTTTCGGCTAATTGAAACTTAAAACTAAAACCGAACTGTCTATTGGAGGTAATAAAAATGAACTGTATCGAAATATATACTTTAATTCGATTTATGTAACGGAGAATCAAAAAAAATTCGGTTTCTATATAACGCTAACCGAATTTCCGGTTTTATTTGTTTGCCCTTATTTTGTTGCCCTAATTTTTTTGTTGTTGTATTTTATAGCTAAACTTGACTAATATTTCATCGTACACTACACAGTAGAACTTCAAATCCGTCGGTCTTTTTTTTTCTTCCCATTTTCAGCACAAACTACTAACGTTACACGTTTGATAAAAAAAAGTACACGGTTTTATTCAATTGTTGTGCCAAAATCGAATCGAAAATTTTCTGTAGATTGAAACTTAAATCTAAAACCTTAATGTCTGTTGGAGGTAATAAAATTGAACCTTATTGAAATATACATTTTGGTACGGTTTATGTAACAGAGAATCAAAAAAAAAGTTTCGGTTTTATAGCTAAACTTGACTAATATTCCATTGTACACAACACAGTAGAATTTCAAATCCATCGGTTTTTTTTCCTTTTCTGCACAAGCTGCTAATTAACGTTACACGTTTGATAAAAAAAAGTACACGGTTTTATTTAATTGTTGTGCCGAAATTGAATCAAAAAATTTCGGTTGATTGAAACTTAAAACTAAAACCGTACTGTCTGTTGGAGGTAATAAAATTGAACCGTATCGAAATATGCACTTTGGTTCGATTTATGTAACGGAGAATAAAAAATCGGTTTATATATAACGCTAAACGAAATTCCGGTTTTTATCAAAGGAAAAAAAAACTGCTCTTTTATAATTAAAAAATTATTACATTGTGTGTTTAAGAATGTGCCAGCGCGACAACACGCAGACACACCTTCTTAGCATTTTATAGCTATAAGATTTTTTTTTTTTTTTTTTTTTTTTTTTTTGAGGAAGATTTTATTTTATTTTTTTAATTCGTAACGTAACGATACATAGTTACAGACAGGTAGATCTTGTAGATAATCGCGCAATAACACAAAGTTGTGCATGTTATGTGCGTTTCTTTTCGCAAGTGTTAAAGGAAAAAAGCCAAAATTTTCAATTAATTAAAATGATTAAAAAAAATAATACTAATAATAAACATAAAACCTGTTCAACTAGCCTTCAGATTTTAGAATAAGACAAAGTTGTGCATCTTCTGTGCGTTTCATTTCCCAATCATTAAAGGAAAACAGCGTTATAAAACAGGGTATCGATAAAGTTACTCCCTTAAATTTACATTTTTTTTTTTATTTTTAAAAAAAAATTATAAATGAAAAATATATGATAAAATGACAATGGTGTAAAATTATATAGACATGAGGGAGTAAACGTATCGCTCCCCGTAAAATATTCGCCCCGTCCTTAAATACAAAGCACTTTGTCCTTTGTATATAGAAAATTTGCGGAGGCAAAATATAAATTGTAAAAGGAGTGGGGAAATAAATTATACTACCTTCATCCAAAAATATAATTTCGTTAAACTTTTTGAATTTGTTTTATAATATAAATTAATTATTTGAAACTATTTTCTTCATTTTACATCTAATTTTTTGCACATTCCTCTACTTTACAGCTATTACATTATAAAGAGAGTCATAGGGTATTCTAGAGTTTTAAGTTCAAAATCAAACTTATATTTTGAGACGGAAGTAGTATATATAATGATTTTTCTAGACTTATTGGGTGGGGTTTATGTCCGCCCCTGCTTATCATTACAAAAAATTGTGGGGTTATTTATATAAATAAATCAATAAAAACACTTTTTACCCCACAAATTAACATTGTTTCATTACAAATTTACAATCAACGAATATTTGTTTTTATTCTTTCCTTGTTTTTTTTTTAATTAATTAATTATTTTTTATTAACATCCTACCTATATAAATTGAACCTAATGCTAAAACGTCTTCAAGATACAACATTGCGAGCAACCTCTTCTTTTCTTTTCTTTTCTTTTTTTGTTTGAAGGGAAGCAACCTCTTCTTTTTATAATATTGCGAGTGCATATTTCGTCAAAGGCAAAGGCAGAAAGATGGCTAGAGTTGCTTACCTGATTATGATCATTTTTATGGCTGCTTCTAGTAAGTACTACTGCCCCGTCCTAAAATGTAAATTTATTTGGGTTTTTTCACACGGTGTAAGAAAGGTGATTGAATTATTTATGTTCTATTATTTTTAGTGAAAATGTTTAAAATAACTTTTGACGGTTATTAATAAACGTTATAAAGTATTGAAAAAAAATATATATATATATATATATATATATATATATATATATATATATATATATATATATATATATATATATATATATATATATATATATAGTAAAATGTTTATATATACATACCCTGCTATTGTTTGAGTGCATTAGTTAATGAAGCGGAAATCGCTATTAGGTAATACTAGAAACCTAACTAAAATAGTGCATCGATCATTTATTTTAGTAGTGCACACAATTATTGTTTGAGTGCACCTAGTTAATGAAGCGGGAAATGCGCTATTATTAGGAATACTAGAAACCTAACTAAAACCGCTCCTCAATTTAACCAAACACCTCAACTGGCACTAAACTGATCAGATGCACTATTTTTTAAGTATTTCTGATAGCTGGAAGCAATATATATATATATATATATATGCATGAGGTAAATATAGAAAAATGTAATAAATACCTTCTTGGTATTTTAAATGGATTGATTTATAAGGTTAAAAGTTGTGGTTGATTATTTTTAATCTAAAATGGAAAAAAAAAAAAAAAAAAAAAAAAAAAAAAAAAATGATAAAATGATAAAAATGCGCATGTTACTTATATTATGAGGCAAAAAAAAAAAAAAAATCTAACATGAGATATGTGTAGTAGTACTTCATTTTGAAGAAGAACCGTATACGTATACATACATTGTATCTTGTGTTTGGATTTAGTGTTTCTTACTACTGATTATTTTTCAGGAAATTGGTTTAAAACTTCGATTTCAAAGTTTTAATTATTTAGTGGACTTGTGGAATTTTTCATAGCAATTAGAAAATGCCAACAAGGCATTGGCCCGGCGGGTAATGCTGTGGTTATTAACACGGAGGTTTCAGGTTCGAGTCCTAGTGGAGACAACAGTACAGTGTGCGTGTCTGTGGAAAAAAGGAAAGAAAGAAAATGTCAAACATTACGAACAAAAAAAAATGTCAGGTTTTTTGTTAACTAATATGTATAGAGATACCGGCGGATCCATGGTTCTTTCTTTCTTTCTTTTCCTCTTCAGGGAATCCAAAAAAAAATGTCAGGTTTAAATAGTAACATTATTCAATCGATGAGAGAATATTTAAAGAAGGATAATTTTGTCATTTAACATAGTTTTTCAAACACGTTAATTATTTTCTTAATCATTTTTTTCCCGCATGAACAAAGTGATTGACAATCCCACTTTGAGTACTGGAACTGCAAGTGTTGCCATGGCAGCTGGGACCGGTTATTATTCCAGGAAGCTGAAACGTGAATGTCCGTACGGAACCTGTATAACCCACGATGATTGCTACGTCGTTGTCGGCATTTGCATGTGTAGCGGGAATAGTGAATGCGTTTAATGCGTGCTGTTATTGAGATAAGCCCCGGGAGGACATATCGATCGCGATGAAGAGTTAAAGTAAGCTTATTTAATCAAATACCCCCTTAAAAACTTTACTCATCTTTGTGTTTAATAATAACTCAACAACTTTGTGAGGATGTTTTATGAATGTGGGGTTGTTTCAAAACTGTACCTACCATGTGATATGGAAGTTTGTTCATGTTTTATGTAAAATATTAATATATATTTGTGGTTTTAACTTCTAGTATTGCTATTTTAGTTTTTATTTATTTGTCATTATGCGATCTCCATTTTCTGTGTCAATAACTAGCGGCCAGCAGCATTATAATTAACTAATTAACGTAGTGGTGTGTAGAGGTGATGTGGATACATCACAACCATTTATTTGATACAACCCATGAATCACCGTTGTACCATAACTCTTTTTTGAACAAATAAGGTGACATACGAATTGGTAAATAAAAATAATAATAAAAAAAAGAGGAGTGGGCTTTTGAATTCTCAAAGCAGGCTGTAAGTAGCAATTGTCGGAGCTGGAATACCAGGCACGTGGAGCTTGTTTAAGACATTATAATGCTTTACGCAACTTGCACATATGACTAGTATGTAAAGAATCTACAAACCTGGGAGGATGTGTCGTATAAACCGTAGTATGTAATTGGCTGCAGCAAGAACGGAATATTAATATCTATTTACCGAAGAGACCAACCACGACTGATAGCCAGAGTGAGAACAATGCGTATAACGGTGGGTTTAACCACAAGACTGAACATGTCAAAATAGTCAACACCCCGACGTTGATGAAAGTCTTTAGCCACCGATCGATAGTATTTGACGCGAAATACTATTTAGTACTTTTAAAGTTATGACACGGTAAACATAAAACTGAGATTCGGTAAATTGATATCCCATCCTCTTCCATCAATACTTCATATAGGAAACACATTACATAAGATGAAACCCTAATGGGTTTTCTTGTCCAACACGGCACACACACATAAGTCGGCAAAATACTTGGCCGACACACAACACAATACTTTAATAACAATAATAAGTAATAACACATTCTAACACTCTCCCTCAAGTTGGTGCATGGATATCTGACATGCCCAACTTGGAGCAAACAAACTGCAAAGCGACTCCTATCTAACGCCTTTGTGAACACATCGGCCAAATGTTCTCATGTTCTCATGTTCTCACGTGTAGGGTGCAAATCTCATCCGCCGTTATTTTATCTCTAATAAAATGGAAATTCACTTCGGTCTAAATTGTGCTAGACTATAACTCAGCGTGGAGATCGATGTTCAACCCCGTTGCTAGAAAAAACAAAAATAGAAATTCACTTCTATGTGCTTTGTCCACCCGTGAAATACTGGATTGGAAGCGATATAGATAGCGGCTTCATTGTCACAATACAACGGCAATGGACCCTTAAACGGAATACCAATCTCGGCCACAAAGTACCTATTCCATATTGACTTACTACATGGGTTAGCCATAGTCTGAACTCTGCTTCCGCGCTCGACCGGGACACCACATATTGCTTCTTACTTTTTCAAGTAACCAGATTTCCACCTAGAAGGGTACAATATCATGTTGTTGATCTTCTATATGATGGAGATCCATCCCAGTCTGCATCAATGTACCCTTCTACAAGCAAATGGCCATTCGGCCTGAATATAATACCGAAGCCCAGATTCCGCTTTAGATATCTCAAGATCCTTACCATACCGCTGCATCCCAATGAGGCTTTCGGGGACTTTCAAGAAACTGGCTCACTACAACTGCATAGGAAAAATCTGGCCTTGTAATAGTCAAGTGGTTTAGTTTCCCAACTAACTGTCTATACCGTCGTGGATTCTCAAGCAACCCACCTTCTGTCTTCAACAACTTTCGATTTGGGTCCATATGCGTGTCAACCGGTCATCTTCATAACAAGCCAGTCTCATTTAAAAGATCAAGTACATACTTTCTCTGTCACAAGACAATTCCCTGGTATGACCGAGCCACTTCAATGCCAAGAAAATACCGCAATGCTCCCAAATCTTTTGTATGAAACTTACTACTCAAAAACTGTTTTAAACGAGCGATTCCATCAGCATCGTAGCCTGTAAATATCGTCTACATAGACGATAAGAAATATAAAGCCAAACGTAATCCAAATATAAAAGACAGAGTATTCCGTTTGGCACCGTTTCATATCAAAACAAGTGTACCATTTCCGAGAACTTCCCGAACTATGCTCTAGGTGACTGCTTCAGGTCATACAATGTTTTCTTTATACGACATACCATTGGTTTACTCTCCCCCTGAGCAACAAGCTCCGGAGGTTGCTCCATATAAACCTCTTCTCGTAGGTCACCATGAAGAAACACATTCTTCAAGTCTAACTAATATAACCGCCAACCATTATTAGCTGCAATAGAGATAATGATATGAATAGAGGGCATTTTCTGATCAGAGTGTTCAGCATTGTCATGCAATTATTTTGAACGATCCAAGTTGATTATCGTGTTGACGTAAAGAGAGAAATTGGGGACAAGAAAGCGGTCTATATGGTTGAAAATTTTCAGAATTTTCGGAGCAAGGGAAACGATTTTACACTGAAGATGAAGACAAACACGTGGACAAAAACTATTCACTCGTGTTGCGTAAAGCAACTACAAAAGTATGATGAAAACTGTGTTGAAGGCAAGAAAACCTCTAAATAACAAGTTTGAAGATTTTGATTCAAGGGTGGCAATATACACCAGGTCTCTTTAAAATAACAAGAAGCTTCTTTGCTTTTCATCTCAAATGATGACACATTTTCTAAATATATGTGAGATACACTGTCTGCACAAATTACAATTAAAGATACTAAATTGGTCAAGCATCAACACACACACACAACTTAATTATGTTTCATCTTTTGCTATCAATTCTAGGTAACAACAGGTGTAACTCGTCCACGATACAACGCCATTTTTTTCAACATACAAACATAGAAAGATCTTCATTTTCTAGCTCTGCTTTTGCATCTACAATATGCAGTCAGTGAAGTTAGATATCAGCTCTATAGGCCAAGAATGAAGAGCTGCAATAGCGCGATGCAAGTGCCCTGCCAGCTGAGGTAGGGTCAGAGAATGCCAACTGTGAGTGATCTAACACAGTCCCCTTCAAGAAATTCATCCTGCAAAAATGGTTTCTGTGAAAATAAAACAATCTACGGGATTCAAAAGGACTTTCAAATAGGGATTTCAATGATGTAAATATCTTTATAATACCTTAAGGAAAGAATTATGCCTAGTGTCTTTCGGGGTAGGACAAGTTTGTGCAATCCATATGCTTAGATTCTGGCCTAAAATGCAAAAACCGGTGCAGTAACTTGGCCTACTATGGGTTTTCGTCTTTTTTTCTAATAATTTTTCAATTTTCAAATAATATCTTTTACAAAATGGACATTTTTGTTGTCATCAATGGCTGGAACATAAAGAATTTCCTCGATTATGGCTGCTTCATAAACCCCTCGGTAATAGCAAGAATCAAACAGGTTTAAATCAAAGGAAAACTCACACAACACAGAGAAGTAAACAATCATCAAAAGAGGCAAAGTGTTTACCTAGCTGTATCTAACAGCTGCGTGGCAATGTGTTTTCTTCTCATGGCTGTCACAACCCAAATGGCTCTGATTCCACATGCAGCAGGTATCGGTTCTTTATCAATGAAAATCGCTCCCATCAAATCCTCTGCTAATGCATCATCTTTATTGCTCGATGCAGACTTTGCACGGACCTCTCGTTGCATTTGAAAGCCTCCAAAATTTAGTACAGATGAGTCTTGTCTGTTCTTTGTAACAGTATTATCAGTGCCCTTTGGAGTCTGTGATTTAGTAATAACTCTATATGCTTCTGATATTGGCTGCACTATAAGGCATCCAACTACTCTCCTTTGAAATATATATAAATACATCTGTCACCAAAAGTTAAGGAAATGTGAACGAAAGGGCACACTTTAAACTATTAAACACTGCCCCTAAAAAAATAAAATGATACCTGGCAATTCTTACGGATCAAGCTTCCACTTCCTATTTCAACTTCCATCATTTGGAGAACCTTTTCAACCTATGAACAAAAAATGTAGTACTTTTATCATCCCAGAAAATACTAACAAGAGAACAAGAATAATGTATCTTTAATATGTGAAGTGAGTCCGCTGATTTTCATTTTGTATATTTTATGTCGTATAGTAATTTATGGAACGTGGAAGCCACCATTTTTGCTGGAGCTCATGGTTTATAGGATACATGAGAAAAATCCCCAGTTCTTGTTGTTTATGAACCAAGAACTAGTACCAAAATCTTGAAACAAACTCAGAAAACTCGGTATATGCTACAATAGAGTGTGTCTGCTTTGTATTTTAGGGCTTTACACTTTCATGTACAAGTATATTGCAAGGGGGTGGGGGGGAGAGAGCCCTTACTGCAAAGGTACAGTTGCACTGTGTGGACATATGTCATGAATTCAAGCTGTGAAAACTCTATCTTGTCGGAACATAAAGTAAAGATGTGTACGGTAGTTCTAAATAGAGACGCCATTCCCCCGAAATCTTTCACATGACAAGCAAATTATACACATCTACTATAAATTCATCCAAAGCTAACAAGGCAAGAAACTCGATATTCAAAACAAGGGACAAACCACAGTCATCTTAACTATCATTTTGGAATTCAACGAGCCAAATGCAACCACGGTTTATCTGCATATCAACTAGACTAATATGTGCCTTCAAAATGTTATCACAAGATCTATGTAAATGGAAAACCAAGCTCGGGTGATCAATAAGCTAAGCCATGATCGACTAGTTGTTCCTGATGGGAGGAGTATTGAGCATGTTAAATCACATTCTATCACACTAGTTCAAAACTTCTGTAGCTCTAAACATCACATCAAATCTCTGAACCTTGAGATCCATAGATAAGCAAAAAGAGCATTTACTACAGAAAAAAAGGACCTTTTTCTTATGAGCAGGTGGATCCTCGTCCAACACCAACAATACGCGCCCAGCATCACCAGGAAGTGTCTGAACAACCCTCTCATTTTGCCAACCCTGCAAGTCAAATAGTCACAAGTAAACACAAGCGCTAAGCAGGAAGTTAACATAAAAACACTTATTCATCGAAAAAGCGCGTAGCAAAAAGAACCTTGAACTCAATGCCGTGGGTGTAGTCCTTGTGGAAATCCTTATGAAGTTTCTCGTCTACTTTATCTCCACAAGCATACTTGAAACCGCATGTTGAACAGAGACGAAGAAGGAAATCGGATTGTCCTAAATCCAGATGCAACTGAGCATAATTTCTCTTATTGTTTATATTTCTGCTTGAGGTAGAAATGTTCTCCGGGCCAGTACTAACCTGACTAAAGAAAGGGGTGAGGAAATTTGTTCTGGTTACTTGAAATCCAAACAAATTTTCTTTCATCAATGAACAAAAATGCAGTCTACTATCCCAATTGACAAGGGTTGATAACAGAGATATTACAAAATCCGAAAAACAAGCAGTGTACTGCAACGCCGTTGCAGCGGCTCAAAGCATCCTAATTCACTCTTTGGTCAGAATTGTCCTATTGGTACAACATGGAGGGGAGCATTGGACAGATGAAGATGTTATCGCTGTATGACAAGAGTACATGAATTCAAGCTTTGAAACCATCATCTTATAGAATATAAGCCAAAGCTGCGTACGATAGGCCTAAATAGCCCTGTATTTCTACATTATAAAAGGGCAAAGCTTACTGCTATTCGAGGGGACCATTTCACAACAAAACAGTTTACAATGTTTAGGTACAATGCATATTTTGGTTGGTCTTGTAGGAAAAAAATGTGCTATAGCTTTCCACGACATCCTCGAAAAATTCTTGAAATTAAATACTAAGCTAACTATTAGTGAACTAAAAAGGTATTACAATCATTGAAAACATGTTCCTAGAAAAGGGTACTGATTTGAGCAACTCCAACAAAGTTCAAGACAAATTTTATTAGGCGCTTATTAAAGGCACCAACGCTCGGGCTAGATTCGAATTTACAGAGGTCGAAAATGCATATTTTATCTCTAGAAAATCAAATGTTAAGCTTAGATTCGACTTCCTAGAGGTCGACTTTCCAGAGATCGAATGTTTTTGTGGTGCCCCGTCAGGTGCGGTGCTTTAAACAACTACCTTTCATTAAACATAAAACTGGAACATCAGTTTTCAGCTTCCAAGCTCCATCCATGACGATATTGTTATTCAAACCTAATGTATCGGGAAAAGGGAACAAATTTTTGAGCCGGGAAAGATACTACTGCATAACCAACAACAACAAACCAAAAACATACCAACCAAGCAATCAAAAAAAAAAAAAAAAAAAAAAAACCTCAAATAAAAGGAAGGAAACAATGAAAAGATAAAAGGGAAAACTGAATATACGTGGTGCATCCAGCGGATTCTGTCGAATTTGTGCTGATAAGAACTGTATCATTTCCAGAGTTTTCTTGATCTTGAATCGGCTGACCCGTGTTATACTCTTGAGGATTTTGAGGGGGTTTCTAGGTTTGAAGAAGGCGTTGATTTTGGTGCATTTTTTTTTTTTTTTTTTTTGGATTGGCCGGGAGGATTTGAATTTAATTGTGATTTTAGTATTTCTCCTGCGTAAGAAGATGCAATTTTCACAATTTTCCCGCCACATCTCTATGATTTTTTTTTAAATTTCTTTTATTTATCTGTATACGTTGAATTAGGAGTATTAATGATTAGTTTACTACTTTTTTTTTAGCATTTATTTGCACCATAGTGGTTTAACCGGTGCAGCATGGGAGATTATCGTGTGGTGTCCACCATGCCATGAAACACCGCAGAAGACACCACACACCACACATCTTCATTCTGTATTAAAACTGTGTGGTTCTGATCGTTTCACCCGTCACTTCACCACAAATTTCCTCACCACACAATAACTTCCCGTGCAGCATTCTATACGAGAATTACATTAAAATCGATCGTGTGGAAATCAGTTTTAGTTGTATCCGTAGAGTCGATTCTAATTCAATCTTGAGAAAGCCGGTTTTTTTTACTTCAAACCGACTTTTACGATGTTGATTTTATAAAAACGATATGATGCAGCCGTAGAAAGGTGGGCGTAGATAATAGTCTCCTTTATTTTTAAAGCTTATTCTCTCGTTTTTATTGAAGTTTATTTTTCTTTTTAGTATTTTTCTTCTTTTTGATTCGGTTACACTAATTTCAATTCGCCATAGTTTGTTGTTGTTTGGAACGTCATATGGTGAGATTATTGCCAATGTGGATACAATAGGCACCAATGGAACGACGATCACGTGGATAGTAGACAAAGTAATAATATGGTTGTAAGTTTAATGGAAAGTTATGAGAAATAAAGAGACTTCACAAAGTGTGTTTAAGGTTATGCAAAAACAATGTTTTAACAACTAAGTCTGTTTTCCTCAACAAAAAAAAGAAAAAAAATAAACAACTAAGTATGTTAAAACAATGTAACTTATTTATTTTTTGAAAGGAATGTAATATTGTTATAAAAAAAAACTAAAATAAAATAATTCATGCCCTCAATAAGGGCATCCACAATGGGAACATTTAACATCTCCTTAAATTGAATATAGGGTGAAGATACAATCTCAAAACTCACTACTGGCGATTCATTTTTCTATCCTTAAAAAAGTTAAAATTTCACCCTAAAAATAGAAAGATCTCCTAATATGAATAAGACTACTATTTTTCTCTCTCTATCAAATTTTCACCAATTTTCTTACCTTGTGAAATGGTGCTTTTTTTATAATAATTTTTTTTATGAAATGTTTTAACTATCAAAAGGTTTTTTTATATCATATCAAATGTTCAGTTGCTGTAATTGTTACTGGATCCCGTATACTTTCAAAACCTAGAGATAGAGAAATAGAATGATAGCATTTGGAAACTCTATTTAGCTTTTTTTTAATCAAAATGTTTGGGAATACTACTTAATCTTATAATTAAAAATCTTAACATTATATTAAATAGAAATTTTTTCTCTTGAATATGATATATATATATATATATATATATATATATATATATATATATTGAGGTAAAAGAAATTAATTATCAAACGATATACTTTCTATTCCGGTCATCAAAAAAAAGAATATTTATAACATACGATGTTTTTCTTTATAAACACATACGACATATAAAAATTTCACTTTGTATGTATAAAATATTTCATTTTGATTTTTGTGGGAAAGTAAAAAAAACAATGTGTTGGTGCTTAAATTAGTTAGTTGAGATTTGAGATAAAAGTATTTTTGAGGAATGTTATAGGGAGCGCTTATCGGAGTTGATTGGTTTATAGGTTGTTGAAAAAATGAATCTGAAATGAAAAATAAGATAAATGAGGAGTATAATAGGGAACCACAATTTCCTTTGATTTGGAAAGAAATATCTTTTATCGACAAATATAGATTTGAACCGTTCTTATCGCAACAGTTGTGACACAATTAATGATACGGTTGTGATATAATAAAAGACACAACACATGTTTACAATATTGGAAAGTGCAAAAGTGTCACAAAAACAACTAGAACCGTTCACGAAAAAAGCTCGTGTTTGGCTCGTGATCGTTGGTTTGTGTAACTTCATGAACCAAATTTTAATAAACTTTTATGATTGTTTCCTTAACGAACGAACATTAACTTGTCTCGTGAACGTTCGATTAAATTCGCAAACATGTTTATATAGATAAATCAATTTACAATCTAACCCTAACGCTGTATATGATAAGTCAACAATTAATCTAATAGTCATTATAAAATAATCAAGTAGCTTGACTTAAGTGGTAAGTGACTTGAAAATGCCTATGGAGGTCACCGGTTCGATTCTCCCGTGAGGCGCCATGTTAAAAGAGCTCTTAGTCATGCCTTACCCCTGAGTAAGAGTAAGACTCTGTATGCACGACTCGAGCCGAATTCCAGATTAGTCGGATTAGTGAGTTCCGAATACCGGAGGCTTTAAGCAAAAACAAAACACTATAAAATAATTATATTGAATATTTTGAAATTATTCTAATACTTTTTGTAATATGATGTTTGAATATCATTTGTAATTTTTATTTATGCATCTGGACTTGATTTTACGTATCTTATCGAGTTGAAAAACAAAAATGCATTAACGAGACATACTTAAACACGACTTCGAAATTTTTTTTTGCCACGATCAAACTTGCAGACTAAACAAATTAAGTTTAAACAAAATTTAAAAGTAAAAAAAAAAAAAATAAACGAACAAAGTCGTGACGTAAACGAATTAAATTTAACAATAAATATTCGACTCGACTTGTCTTGGTTCGGCTCATTAACGACTCTGATTGCGCTGTCAATTGCCGTCTTTTCAATAACTGCCTAAATTTCCGCCATTAACAAAAAGTACGGTACCACTAAACGCATCAATTGCCGTCAACTCCTTAGATTTCCGCCACTGCAAAAAGTACTGAACTTTCTTTAATCATTTACCTCTAAAACATTTGCAAAGCCATCAGCAGCTTTTACCATCAATCGTACTTTGTTCATCGAATCAATCAAGAAGAAAAGCAAGCGGGAAAAGAGTGAAGAAGGTGATCTTGACTTGAGGAAGAAGGTGGAGATGGGGATTCCAATGGGTGGAACAGCAACAGGAGGAGGAGGGGGAGTGGATTTACTGAGTGAGAGAGCAGCTAAAATGAAGGATGCACTTCAAAAGAGTCAATCCATCACCGACAACATGGTCTCCATCTTGGGTTCATTTGACCACCGTCTCTCTACTCTTGAAACCGCCATGCGCCCTACTCAGGTCCTGCCCCCCTTTTTTCTTTTGCTTAATAAATTCGATTTTAAGTTCAGTTTCATATGTTAGTTTTATGTTTGATCACTTATATTATGCCTGGAAAGAAAAGGGAAGCAAGATCGTTAGTTTCTATTTCGGTGGGATTTGAACGATTTTTTATCTTCCTGAATCTGATTCCTTTGTATGATTTGGTGCTTGTTTGTATATGATTTAAAAGTCTAAGGTTGGTCTAGTGATTACTTATGGGAAAACTGTGTAGGGGAAGTAGAACCAATAATTTTCCATTCTTTATTTGCTGGACCTGTTTTTGTTTATTTAAGTTCTTAAGATTTGTATATGATAGTGCCCGATGTGATTCATAACTGGGTATGCTTTGATGGCCAGATTTAATTGATCTATTGACTAATACTGCAGCGTGAAGGAAATTACCGAGGAAAAATGCATTTTTCGGTTATCTTTTCAAAATTTAGGTAATATCACAAATTGTATGATACTATAAACATTGGGGTGACTAATTTTTTTGTTAAAGAGGGACTTACTTTTCAGTAGAACCATTAGTGGTAAGCAAAGAAGAAGGTTTTTTTCGGTTTCAGCTAGAATGTTTTATCTTGAAGGCTTGTGAGATTTACTGTAATTTGTACTTTGGTTTGTAGGGGTTTTCATTCTGTTTTCTGTTTGCCTTTCGTTTTTAACAGATCAGAACGCATGCTATTAGGAGAGCCCATGAGAATATTGACAAAACTTTGAAGTCTGCAGATGTTATACTTGGTCAATTTGATCTTGTCCGCCAGGTTGGTTCCATGATCAAATTAACATTCTGTGCTTTGTGGCACGAGGGACTACGTGCACAAAGCCTTTTGTGCGTAAGCTTCCTTGTGATACAACATATGGAGTGTTGTGATCTCTAAATCTGAAGTGCTTATTGGTTTTTCCATCATTTCCTTTTCATTTCACAGCATTAACTGTCCTCTCGTTACCGTTCAATTTGATGTAGGCGGAGATTAAAATACTAAAAGGGCCGCATGAAGATCTGGAAGGTTATCTTGAAGCCATTGAACAATTAAGAGCCAGCATACGTTTTTTCACGAACAATAAAAGCTATAAGAGTAGTGATGGAGTGCTCAATCATGCCAATACTTTGCTTGCCAAGGCCATTTCAAGACTGGAACAAGAGTTTAAGCAGCTTTTATTGTCTTACAGGTTACTTTTGCTGTCCTTGTTTAGCTGAGATTTCTGATTGCTGTTTCTTGTGTTTGATGCCCAATGCAGAGTGATTTAAAAGTATACTATTTTCATAATCCATACTCCAGTCCTGTAATATAAGTCCTTTTAGCTTTTTTATAGTACCCATAATATAAGTCCTCACGAATTTAGACAACATTTAAATGCATTTTTTCCATTTTACTTCTATTATCTACTCTGAATCAACTCATTAATATGCTGTCTTTTGATATTCCAATGTATGAAACCAATTTAAAGATGAAGGGTGTTTTTGTCCAAGAATACTTCAAAACGGATCAATTTTAAGATTTCTTAAACTGCGTATCAAAGCTAAAAGGCCTTATAATTTGGGGCAGCAGGAGTAGTAATATTAAAATTCTTTTTCACTGAACTTAGCTTCAGTTTTATGACCTCTCACTTGAGATTTCAAATGGGTCATCATCGGTGTATAGTCTCGTTGATGACACTAGTAGATGGTGATAAGCTCCGAGGAGCTATGAATGATCTGTTCTCATTGTGCATGGTAGCCGGTAGGTCATATCATTGTTGAATAGTATGCATTTGTAATATTTTGAAAATCCTGACTGCACGGTTATGTTTATTACGTCACTGCATTGATGTAGTGATTCATATCTGAAAACAATTTGCATGCTGTAGGCTCTGTTTTTCTACTTATAATTCCAAGTCTTAATTTTGTATTTTAGCTCGTGTGTTGCTATAACTGTTTATGCAGCTTTATTTTTTATAGCTTAATTGTATTTATATTTTTGCTCGTTTAGTAAGCCTGTGGAGCCAGATCGTCTTTTTGAGTGCCTTCCCAGTTCAATGCGTCCCTCATCATCACCCGGAGATGCAAATGGAACAAATCCACATGGCCACCACGAACATCAAAACACAGAAAATGCTGTTTACACTCCACCGACACTTATTCCGCCGAGGATACTACCATTGTTGCATGATCTAGCACAGCATATGGCGCAAGCCGGTCATCAACAGCAGTTACTGAAAATATACAGGTAAATGCCCTTTTATGAGCTTATAATGTGTTAAATCATTTATATTCCTCATGAGTGTCTTTTTTAACTTAATATGAAGCTCTGGATGATTTGCTTCCCAATTCTTGCGCTTATTATTATTACTGTCATTATTATTATTGTTGTTCTAAGGCAATTTTGTATGTTAATGCAGGGATAGTCGTTCTGCAACATTGGAGGAAAGCCTTCACAAATTGGGAGTAGAAAAGCTTAGCAAAGAGGATGTTCAGAAGATGCAGTGGGAAGTCTTGGAAGCTAAAATTGGAAACTGGATTCATTTTATGCGTATTGCTGTGTGTCCCTTCTTACTTTTCTTCTCATAAGGATAAAAACTTTATTGGTCTCTCATGTTTCATTGTTTTCAATTTTATCCCGATGTTTAAACTCAACCTTTTTCTGATCCCTTCTTCAATATAGGTAGTACCTCCGTCCTAATTTGAGGTGCATTAAACATTACATTTATTCTTCAGAAATACCTATACCTTGTGACAAAAAAGAAGAGCTAAAAAGGCCTAAAACTTGGAGTTTATGGAGTACATATTTAGTCCATCATGCCGTGTGTTGGTCTAGTATTTAAGGGTTTCAAAAAATTAATCTTTAATCAACCAACACATGGCATAATGGACTAAAAATGTACTGATTTACAAAGAAGAGGTATTATACGTCTCAAGTTTAAAAATTAGAATAATATTGAGAAAATCGTGAAAATAAGGGAGCGATACCGTCTTAAATTTTTTTTTAATAGAAACTTCTTTGTGTTGATAAATTATTCATGCTTTAAATAGGTCAAATTGCTCTTTTCTGGAGAGCGCAAAGTTTGTGACCAAATATTTGAAGGCTTTGATTCTCTCAAAGATCAGTGTTTTGCTGACGTTACTTCAGGAAGTCTTGCTACATTGCTTAGTTTCGGGGATGCGATTGCCAAAAGCAAAAGATCTCCGGAAAAATTGTTTGTGCTGCTAGATATGTACGAAATCATGCGAGAACTTCATTCTGAGGTAGCAAGATTTTCCTTCCTGCCTCTTTTCTCTCCGGTCATGGTTAGTGATAAACTGGAAGGATTTTTCCCGAAAATTGAAAGGATCCACCTCTGTTTACCAAATAGCAATTTTGCGCTTGTGCATTTTTTCTTCTTTTTTTGCGCTTTCTTTTTTGTACTGCGTTGAATTTCTTGTGAAATTTGGCTTGTTCTTGTTTCTATAAAGTAAATAATTACGAGCTATGTAGATATTTTTTATTTTTATTTTTTTGTGGTAGCGTGTTAAATTTCTTGTGAAATCAGGCATGTTCTTGTATTTGTAATTTAGATAGCTATGTGATATGTGCCCCAAGCAAGATTTATGTGGGTCGTTGTCTTGTGTTTGCCTTTTACTGAAGGGTTATAATTTATAGCTCTTGAGTAACTTTGCTGTTATGTTTCTTCAGATTGAAATTCTTTTCAGTGGTAAAGCTTGTAATGAGCTAAGAGAATCTGCTTTTGGTTTGACAAAGCGGCTCGCGCAGACCGCTCAAGAAACCTTTCGTGATTTTGAAGAAGCGGTTGAAAAAGATGCTACAAAAACTGCTGTAGCAGACGGAACCGTGCATCCATTGGCTAGCTACGTTATTAACTACGTGAAGTTTTTATTTGAGTAAGTTTGTTATACTGCATGGCATATTTTGTTTTGGCATTGTCTCTATAAACTCCCCTCCCTTCCACCCACAACCTCCAAAAAAGAACAATCAAGAAAAAGTTTATTGCATTTGAAGAACTTGTGGAACTATCTGTTGTGCCATGCCCTTATCTTGCTGAAAGAAATTGAAGTTCAGGGGCCGTAGGCTATTATACCGCAATGGTCTGAATCGGGATAAAGTCATTTTGGTCCCTTATGTTACGATTGTTGCACTTTTATCCCAATGTTTCATCTTGACAGTTGTATCCTCATCTATGCATATTTGTTTTTGACATTTTCGGTCTATTTTTGCCACGTGTGAAGCTTTTATTGGTTGTAGCATGTCGTATCTTCAATGGTGGCTATTGGACACGCGGCACTTTAGACTGAAATTGTACAACAATGCATAGATGAGGGGTAAAAGTGCCAAGATGAAACATTTGAGATAAAAGAGCAAAAAAAAAAAAAAAGGGTCTAAACGTGTCTATATCCATCCCTATCCTCTGAATATATATCTAGCTTTATCAACTTTATGTTCCTATTTGTGTCGCATTAGCTTAAATCTAACCTGAATCGGTGACATTGAAGATTCAGATTGAAATATTTTACGATTTAAACTTCTTGTTGATTTTCTTGATTCTTGTGAAATTGCAGCTATCAATCAACATTGAAGCAACTTTTCCAGGAATTTGTAATTGGAGACGACTCGAATTCTCAACTAGCTGCTGTAACAATGCGCATAATGCAGGCTCTGCAAACGAATTTGGAAGGGAAATCTAAGCAATATAAAGATCCTTCTTTGAGTCACTTGTTCTTGATGAACAACGTTCATTACATGGTCAGATCTGTGCGAAGGTCTGTCTTACGATTTTATGCTCTTAAAGACTCTTGAAAGGATTTGTTTAAATAAAAGAAATCTTGAAAGGATGGAATTCCATTTTCTACGCACGTTTTTGCTTGGGGCTTACATGTTTTTTCCTGCTTTTAGATCGGAAGCGAAAGATTTATTGGGGGATGACTGGGTGCAAAGACATAGGAGAATTGTGCAGCAGCATGCAAATCAATATAAGAGAATTGCTTGGGCAAAGGTTTAGCCTTTTTTCTTTACGGCAATTCATTAGTTGATTCATTTTTTTTTAATGTTATTGGAATTCGTCCTTGCATGTTGCTAATAGAACCTGAAGTCACAAAGGATTTTGACTCTATTTTTTTTTTTCAAGTTTGAGCTTGAGTTACTGGAATAACTAACCGAGCCGATTTCGAGCTTCTAAATATAGTAATCGAGTAGCTCACAAGTTAATCTAGCTATATTAATTATATTTATGAAATTTATTATTACAATACTTTATATAATCACCAATTATAAGTCGAGTCAAGTACTAATCGAAAGTCGAGCTCTGTCATACCGTATTTTATAAAAATCAACTGAATTCTAGGTTCCTATAAAGATGAATTCTAAAACAAGTAATCGACCTTACGAGTCGAGTCGAGTCGTGTTATATCGAGTATTAAAAAAGTCGAGTTCGATCTTGCCTTTTTATGACTGATCGAGCTCAAGCCAAGTTTTGAGCCCGAGTTTTCGTCTCTTCCAAGAACCTCCCAATGTTTAGTCACCTACAGTATTCTGCCATATGTTTGAATTTCTGTCCTCTCTGCAGATTCTTCAATGCCTCTCCATTCAAGGCCTTACATCATCAGGTGGAGGCGGAGGTGGTCCAGACAGCGGAAGCAGCGGGGCTTCACGGGCGGTTGTGAAGGACAGGTTTGTTTCACTTCATTTGCATTCTCACAGTTATACACACACACATATACATATACATATACACTCGTTGCAGTGTCATGTTACTACTTGTATGATTTCACAAGATATCGATAACACTTAAATGTTGACTTCCTTCTTTATCGGTTTCTTTTTTCCATTAGATTAAAGACGTTCAACCAGCAGTTTGAAGAGCTTCATCAACGGCAATCTCAATGGACAGTTCCTGATACCGAGCTACGAGACTCCTTAAAACTTGCAGTTGCTGAAGTTTTACTTCCAGCTTATCGATCTTTCCTCAAAAGATTCGGGTATTTTCTCTATTCCGAAAGTCTTTCCATCTACCCTTAATTGCACATGAATAACACTAGCATATAGTGTTCGGATTACTTGCATCGGTGTATTTAAAACGTTGGGAAAATCTGTAAAACATAGATGTAAGCCACTAAACCATCCAGGTCCACACAAAAAATCTGCATCAAAATCTCTATATAGATCTCTAAAATACAAGTCTCTGAATTATGCGCTACTTGTAGCTTGTAAAATACAGAATCTATGTTTAACTTATGTGATGGTAGAGCTTCTGATGTATTTCTCTTTGAAGATTATATAAAAGGGAGAAGAATGTAGTTTGGTTGCATAAAATCAATAGGCCCCCGGTATCCGGGATCAACTAATCCAGACTTCGGCCCGGCCCGGGTGACTCTATTTGCATGTAAATCCGATGGTTTCACATTGAAAAACGGTTGCACCATGTGACGTGCTACATATGAGAGGCGGCTTTTCTTAAACTTCTGATTGGTTTTATAATCCGAGCTTGTTTCTGTGACAGGGCTTTGGTTGAGAGTGGTAAGAATCCACAAAAGTATATCAGATACACTCCGGAGGATCTAGACCGTATGCTTAACGAATTTTTCGAAGGCAGGACCTTAACGGAGTCCAGGCGATAGATGGGTTGATCAACAGAGAGTCTTCAGTTGGGGCCCCACCGGATCCTCTGCTACCAACAAATGTTATCCGATTGTAGATCATTTGTGTGATATGATCATATGGTGTTTTACGCCACGTTGTACAGTAGGGGGTAGTGCAGGAGATCCGGAGCGTTCAGTTAGAATGTGACAGTTTTTGATGGATAAATTACACTGGTGGAAAATGTTCAATACATATGTTGAAAACGTGTCGAGTAGGTTTATATGATCAGTCTTTTTCAGGATCTTGTATAGACGGAATGCTTTCATATGCATCGAGCTGTGTCGTTTTGTATTTCAACACGTTCTTCTGTAATTTTTGCGTAGATAAGATTTCTCTCTGTGACTGTTTTAATAGGAATTTAAGGTTTGTATGCAACTATGCATTGTTTCTGTAATATCCCACATAGGAAAAATAAAAATAGTAGAATGCTCATTCCCATATAAGTGTGAGACAAATGTGTTGTGAAATGTGAACTCGAGTTAGCCTTTTTAGACCAAGCGAGTACGGCAGTTTAAACAATGAATTGGACCATTTATATAATTATTTAACCCTACCTGGGGCCAGGGGATGCGGGGCGTTACAGTTTCACTAATTCTTTACGAATTCACAGGAAGTGGACCTTTGATAATTTGCATACGGATATTTCACCAGTTTTTTTAGGACCTTAATTAGCAACGGGAAGTACACTGCTAAATCTGCGGCCGGAGGTAACCGGGTGGTTTCGTCTTGCCTCTTTAGGGCATTCGAATGCTAGTAGCATTGTCTTACTTGATCATCCCTTGATTGTTTTATTGGACTTAATTTCTGCCGACATTAGAGACATCCTTTTTTTCCAGAGAGTGTAGTTCATTTCTTTTGGGACTAGCCCCGTATTCACCTGGTGTCGTGCATGCAGAATCTGAATCTTACTCACGGATATGACTTAATTTTCTTTTTAATTTTTTATTTTTAAGGAAGAAAAGGCTTAATAACCTTGGTTCATAAGAGTAAAGAAAAAGAAAAAAAGAACAACCCGTCAAAATAGCAAAATACTCACTCAGATGTTCCTTTCCGTTTCGACAAAGTACGGACATTTTGCTGCAGCAGAAGACTAGAAGAGTAAAGAATGGAAGAGCTTGAAAATGGTGTCCAGAGGTGGATAGTTGACATCTCCAAATGGAACCCTTCTCCCAATCACTTCTCTCTCATCATGTCTTTTCTTCCCCAACAGGAGCATTCCTCCATCACCAGGTAATTTCCCAATTCTGGTTTACTGTATTCAACTAGCCCTTTTTGATTATTCTTTCAATTTCCTTGATTTTTCTTGTCGAATCAGTTCTGAATCTCTTTAAAGAACACAACTTTTAGATACTGGTAATTGTCGTCTAACGGGTGTGATTAAATAGAGCAGTTGGGCGGTGTAATTTGCTATGATTATTAGAATTTTGTCTCCTCCTTTAATTTTGTTTCCCAGTTTAAAAAATGATTTGGTTTGGTTTGGTTTGGTTAGGTTTTTGAAAATGGAGGATAGAAAACGGGCACTTGTGAGCAGGTTGCTGCAGTACGCATTGGTGCATCAAGTGCTGGGTATTCCGTTTGATGAAATTATCATCCGGCGCACTATCGAGGGTAAACCCTACTTGGTACGGCTATGGCTATGCGATAAGAATGTCTGCAAAATTAATTGCTTTGTGTCTTCTTATTTCAAGATTTATCTGTTCTTCTTATTGGCTAGTGTAAGCTGGCACCACAGATGTTTCTATGTTGGCTGCTATTGTAGTTGTAGGAGATTCATCGGGTGAAATTACGGTTTTGTCTAGGACCCAAGCAGTAGTAAAGCAGATGCAAAGTAGTTTTTATATCAGTGTAGTTCTTCCTTACTGATGTTTGTTATCATATAAACCTTGGGAAGCTGTTTGATCAGCCGAATTTCGTACCCCATTCATAACGTGTTTCACTTTCTTTCTTTCTTTCTTATATGAACCTCAAACTCTGACTATGCACCGGCATTTTTCACTAAGCAATCTTAGATAATGAATCTCAATATGTAACGCTATGCTCCTTCGTATATCCTAAGGAATAGAATATTGTTTTGCACACATGGTGAACTCGTATGTAATGAAAGGAACATAGATGGTCGGTAGTGATCGTGTCTGAGTTTTTCTTTTCTTTTTCGGCTATCCAAATGTGTTGTATGAAAACACATGAAGTTACAAAAGAGGAAACTGCTCTTTTAAGATGCTCGTCTTTATGCGAACCTCGTGATTTGAACTTATGCTCACACCTTCTTTTTGGTTATATCCAAAAAGCACAAGTTTTTGCTTTTTTAAGATGCTCGTCTTATGTCTCGTGTTCGAACCTGTGTTGCTCTCTTCTTGAATGGAGCTCCATATATATGTTATTACGTATTCATTTTCCAGGAATGTGATAATCCGAGGCATAAATTTATCAATTTCAACTTCAACACATCTCATAGCGGTGATTATGTGGCAATAGCTTCTGAACCGGTTTGTTTAGTGGGACTGGATGTCATTTATCATTCCGTACCTCAAAACGAATCAGCTGAAGAGTATATTCAGAGCTTCTCACCATATTTTTCCGACAAAGAATGGTCAGACATATACGAAGCCAACTCGTCCAGTGAGATGTTGAACCGGTTTTACAGGTATACTTTTTTCTCAGGTTTTAGACTCGAAAACACAACCACCTGCGCCTAATACGACATTCTATCATAGGCCGCCGCGTATATACAAAGTCCTTTGATTCAGGATGATGATATCGTTTTTTCTTGTAAATTTTAGCTGACAGTTGCTGGAAACTTGTACAGGTATTGGTGTCTGAAGGAAGCATATTCTAAGGCTATAGGTAGTGGGTTGGGGTTGAAATTCGACGCTATTGAATTTCATCACACCGGCTGGACCGACATATTCGTGGAAGTTGAGGGTAACAAGTTGAATGATTGGCGGTTTTGGCTTCTTCAACTGGATGAACATCACTCGGTTAGTCTCGAAGAAACTGTTAAATTCAGTTGCAGATAGATTCATTTTTTTTCAGCAATTTCTACTTCATTTGTTCTTAAGTTTGGGTTCTTGTGATGAATGAATTCAGGTGACTATATCTAGAGGTAACCCAAGAAGTGCCACCGAAAGCTACAAGAAAACTTTGAAACAGACGGAACTTAGTGACTCAACGTATCATTTAGGACTTGATCTTCCAAATGTACCCTTCATGTTCCGAAAGGTGGAAGATCTTTTACCGGCGGTTTCCCTTGGAGCCAATGGACCACACAATAATGGTACACAACAGTAAAAGATGTCAATTTTGTGCAAGATGAAATAGACAAACAACAAAAATCCAGCGAGATTTCTGAAGAGGAACGATTGTGTGACTTTTACAGTGCACAAGACACCAACACTTTTTATGTGTAAATATATATATCAAAATCCGGATGTTGTTACATCCGGATAGCATTTTAGTGATTAGAAATGTCCATAAACGCCGTTAACACTAGACAACGAAAAAAAAAAAAAAAAAAAAAAAAAAAAGGAGACCTCAACTAAGATAATTTAAAGGGTACTCCGAAAATTCTACAGCAAGAATAATAATAATTACAGGTCACCATTTGGACAACAACAACAACAACATACCTTAAACTGATAACAGTTGAATAACCTCAATCCACTTCTTAAGTCTCTAACTGTATTCGACACGTCACCGGTTTCCTTCATTACATCCTTAACCACAACATTGTTATCAGTAGGTGGAAACCAGACCAACCCCTCCTACTCTTCCTTTGCCGGTGAACGGTTGATGATGATTAGAACCGACACTGCCATTAATCATCCCATAACCTGATGTAGTAGTAGGAGTAGATAATTGACCTGTCTTCTGCTTTCACTTTGTTTTCGGTTTGCGTTCACCCCTCGAGTTGCCTAGAGATGCCACGACCAGCTTCAGCGGCTTCCAGGTTTATTATTGGGATTATGATTTTCACTTCTCTTCCACTTCATACCACCTAAAAGATTACTAATGTCTAAAGGTGATGTTCTGTTGGAAACGCCATACGAAATCATCGAGAGATACTTCTTTTTTCTTACCCCGGTTTAATATTGGGCCATTCTTAGCAAATGTTTGATCGGATTGTCGACTAGTGCCAGCATTATTATCAGCAGAATCTGCAGAAAAGGAAAAGGTTAACCAAACAAAATCAACCTCAAAGCAATCGGATACTTCTGTTTGCTAGCATGTCCCGTATTTGATACGTATCCGACATGTATACACACTGTATACTTACCAGATACTTGATACACGTCTGGGACAAATTTGCAACTTTTTAGAAGTTGGATACTGGATCCAAATATAAATATACATAAGCCATATACGTAGAATAAAGAATCCTGTCGAAAATTGCATAACAATGTTCGAAAATTAATGAAAAACTACCCAAAATGTTGAACATTGCAAAACACAATTCGAAAATTAATGAAAAACTTCCGAAAATTAAGAAAACCGACTAAAAGATTGTTCTATTTAATGATTTTTTAATATTTACAATTTGGTCAGATACTTACCATCAATCATTGCATTGTATGTAACAACATCCGGATTGACACCTTGCTCCATCATGGCCTTGACTAAATCTTTTGCCTCTTCTATCCTTCCATCCTTGATTCCTTGCAAAAGCCATCAATCATTGCATTGTATGTAACAACATCCGGATTGACACATTTCAGCATCATGGTCTTGACTAAATCTTTTGCCTCTTCTATCCTTCCTTCCTTGCAAAAGGCATCAACCATTGAGGTGTATGTAACAACATTCGGATTGACACCTTTCTGCATCATGGTATTGACTAAATCTTTTGCCTCTTCTATCCTTCCATCCTTGCAAAAGCCATCAACCATTGAGGTGTATGTAACAACATTCGGATTGACACCTTTCTCGCATCATGGTCTTGACCAAATCTTTTGCCTCTTCTATCCTTCCATCCTTGCAAAAGCCATCAACCATTGCATTGTATGTAACAACATCCGGATTGACACCTTTCTGCGTCATGGTCTTGACTAAATCTTTTGCCTGTTCTATCCTTCCATCCTTGCAAAACCCATCAACCATTGCATTGTATGTAACAACATCCGGATTGACACCTTGCTCCATCATGGTCTTGACTAAATCTTTTGCATGTTCTATCCTTCCATCTTTGCAAAAGCCATCAATCATTGTATGTAACAACATTCGGATTGACACCTTTCTCGCATCATGGTCTTGACTAAATCTGTTGCCTCTTCTATCCTCGCCATCCTTGCAAAAGCCATCAACCATTGCATTGTATGTAACAACATCCGGATCGACACCTTCCTGCATCATGGTCGTGACTAAATCTTTTGCCTGTTCTATCCTTCCATCCTTGCAAAACCCATCAACCATTACATTGTATGTAACAACATCTGGATTGACACCTTGCTCCATCATGGTCTTGACTATATCTTTTGCCTGTTCTATCCTTCCATCCTTGCAAAAGCCATCAATCATTGCATTGTATGTAACAACATTCGGATTGACACCTTTCTGCATCATGGTCTTGATTAAATCTTTTGCCTCTTCTATCCTTCCATCCTTGCAAAAGCCATCAACCATTGAGGTGTATGTAACAACATCCGGATTGACACCTTTCTGCATCATGGTCTTGACTAAATCTTTTGCCTCATCTATCCTTCCATCCTTGCAAAAGCCATCAACCATTGAGTTGTATGTAACAACATTTGGATTGACACCTTTCTGCATCATTGTCTTGACTAAATCTTTTGCCTCTTCTATCCTCCCATCTCTGCAGAAGGCATCAACAAGTGCACTATATGTAAAAACATCTGGAGAAATTTTGAATTTAACCATCTCACTGAATAGATCCGCAGTATCTTTCCATTTGCCCAGATTACACAGACCATAGATCAAGTCATTATAAGTGATAACATCAGGAGAGATACCTTTTTCAATCATCTCTTCTAAGAGGCCGCGAGCTGCATCTACATTTTTATCCATGCACAAGCTGTGGATGATAGTGCTGTAATCATAAACACGTGGCTTATACTTCCCTTTCTCCATCATTCGCAGTAATTCAATAGCTTTTCTCGTATTCCCTGTCTTACAAAGCCCATCAACCACTGTGCTATACACAACTTTATCCAGTTCACACAGCTTTTCATTAAAAATCTTCTGCAACAAAATTTGTGCTTCACAGACCCGATTTTGTCTAAAGAGACCTTTAAGTATGGTAGCATAGGTGGCCGAATCTGGCTTGTGACCGAGCTTGAAGAACGAACCCAATATTGAAAAACAAAAATCCACGCGTTTCAACATAGAAAAACAATTGATTGCAATATTCATGGTCCAGTTATCAATCAAAATCCCCACTGAACACATGTCTCTGAAAAGTGAGAGTGTAGTCGGGTACTCTTTCATCTTAGAGACATGACCCAGAAGCTGATTGAAGTGAACAGTATAAGGGAGAGGACTCATTCGGATCATCTGATGGTACAAACTCATAGCATCATCAGCATTTTTCACATCATCTATAAACAGTTTAATCGGCTTGATTTCAGGACTACTACTTACATAACGAAACTCAAGAGGCAAAAAGCAATTACCTTTACTTCCACGGCAGAAAGAAACACCATAATATGCAAAAATTGCAGAAGAATTTCCCTTTATCATATAGCATACCATTTGGATCTAAAATTAGGCGAGAAATTAGGGATTGTTATGAAGTCAGAAGACTACCGCAATACACGAGCTAAAACCCCTAGCAAAATAGACGAGTCAATCACTGGGTACTCAGAAACAATCATCGCATTGTGTTTTATGTTGCCATCACCAATTCACCATCCGAAACCGGTATGAGCACTTCCACTTCCACTTCCACAGTTCCACAGTTCCACAGCAGCTTGGGTTGGTATTCTTGGAATCGGAAGTAGAGAAAGCGCAATTTGGGGTTTGGCTTATAGTTGGTAACGAAGAGAGACCGAATTTTACGGAATATAAACCTCTTCTTTGGTCACGAGGAACGCTATGCTAATTGCTACGGAGTGCTAAAACACTGAATGCTGATTATGTGTTTATTTAGGGGTGTAAATGAGTCAAATCGATTTGTGAACTGTTCGAGTTTGATTTGACATTTTCTTAAATAGTTTGGTTCAAAACGGGCTTGAAATCAAATAAATCCGATTCGAATACTAATGAGTCGCTCTCAAGCATTCCGAGAAGTTTTATATATTTATTTATAGGTACTTTTTGAAATAAAAAATGGGAACATCTTTTCAAACAGTAAATATTCCGACCCAATTCGAGTCAGAAAACGATCATTATACTGATTCAATTCGAGTGAGAATTTTGAATGTTTTCCATACTCTATCGGGCAGAAAAACTTTCTGACTAAAATTGCGTCAATAAAACTTTTAATATTCTGTCTGAAATTCGATCAGAATCAACCAGTTTGCAAATTATTCTGACTCAGTTTGAGTTAGAATACGATGATGATTCTCATTTAATTCGAGTGATATGAACTTAAAACAAAGTTTGAGTTCAACTCGAGTTAGACGATGCTCGTGATCAAGTTTGAGTTCAATAGAACTAGAAATGTTAAGTTTGAACTTGAACTCGAGTTCGTAAAAATTTAAAGTATATTCAACTCGATAAGTCTAATGCTCAATTCAGCTCAGATCATTTAGACCTATAAATTCATTCCATTCACATGTTCCACAAAGAAAGAGATAACATATGTGGGCTTCACTAAGAATAGTATCAGAACGCGAGGTACTTAGGGGCGGATCTACGTAAGCTGGGGTCAGGTGACCCCACTATGATCTAATGATTTTTTTTTAATACTAAAATTAGGGATGCACATGGTCCGGTTTTCCGATTTTTAACCGTTTTTTAAACCAAAACATTTTTTACGGTTTCAAAATTTACAAACCAAAACCGAACCGTAGCTAGATAAATTTATCTGGTCCGGTTTGGATCGACTTGGTTACGGTTTTTCCGGTTTTTAGTCCTTTTTTATTTATTTATTACAAATCGTTCAGTGAAAGGGCATTATCACGATTCAACGAATTCATTTCATTATTCATACGACAATTTCTCATTCTCCACATACCATACACCATAACTCGAATGTCACTGAGTCACCTCTCTCTATATATGTATATATTTATATATGTGTGTGTGTACACAACATTATATTATCATATTTTCAATTCAGCTGATCATATAAAACCATATAAACTGTTTTATTTCATCTTGTCATAGGTCCTATTAGAATGTGCATCAAACTACGTGTGTGAGGTATTTGATTGAATTATTAATAGATCATGGACTGCGATATTAGTTATTTAAATTTAGTGATAATTGAAGGGGTCCGACGAAAAGTTGGTTCACTTTGGTGATCAATTCACACAAAAATCTTGGCGAAAATTCGGTTTCTTGTGGTGTAAAATGCGTTATTTCACACGTTTCGCACTCCATATATATAAGCGGTATCCAAGCGGGAAATCACTACACCCGATCTAACGGTATCAACTCAACACCCACAACGGAGGTATAATGGTAGACGAGTGCATTGGTGTGGTGCAAATAAAGGCCTCATTAATCAATAGTGTCGATATTCATAGACATATACATACACACACATATGTGTGCATATATATCCGGTTTGGTCCGGTTTTTATCTTAGAAAACCAAAACCAGATTGTTTTTCACGGTTTGGTTTTTTACAATTAAAAAACCATGGTTTACATATTTTCGGTGTGGACCCGGTTTGATTCGACCGGTTGGTTTGGTTTTCCGTTTTTTTTTTCACCCCTAACTAAAATGATATCGTTTTGTTATTGAAAAAAATCGTTTTGTTGTAAAAAAAAAAAAAATTTTTAAAAAAAAAAAAAAAAAAATCGTTTGAGATTTCGGCAACTTCAACTGGAATAGATTTTTGAATAAAAATATAAGTCGTTTTGTTGTAACCTTACGGAACAAGTTTTGGATAAAAATTAGTTTTAAATTCGATAACACCTGCCAAAATTTACACACATATATACATACTAGTAAAATGCACATGCATCTAAAATAAACAATGGAAATTTTGTTTGAAGCAAGCTATTCTTCAATACCCCAAGCTAAGCGAAGGTCCTTTGCTCTTTTAATCGCCTTGAGATGAAAACTTGTGACGGGGACTGTCGAGTTTGGATCATGGGCGACCTTATTACGCCAATACCAAATACCATAACAAACTTCACGAAACACATAGGGCCATTTGTTAGCCTTTCGAAGGTTGCTAATAATCCAGTTTTTGCGGGCTCTGGATTGCAAAGAACTTCTCCCACTCCATATCCGGGACTACACTTCGCCATATTGAGTAGGAATAATCGCAATCGCGAAGGGCATGGAGGGTAGTTTCGTTGTGGTGATTGCATAAGTCGCATTCGGTGTAAAGCAATTCGCCGATGGAATAGAAGCTTCCCACCATGAGGTTGTCATGACCAATCGCCATGAAGGAAATTGTATCGCATGGGGCCTTTCAAACTCCATATCAACCTCCAAGGATCTCTTTGTTGGTTATCTTGACAATCCAATTGCCAATTATAAGAACTCTTAATGATGTACTTTCCTTCGTGGAAGGGTGTCAAATCACCTCGTTATTAGCAACCACGAAACCTCTTGGAGGACCTTCTGTCGGCTACACAAATCCCTTTCCAAGTCGTAGAGGCATCGAGTTTTGGTTTCTCAAAGGGCTCCCGTATTTGTTTATAAGGATCGAAACCCAAAGGAGGAATCATCCGTTAAGAGTTGCCATGTGAGCTTTCTAGTAAGGCTACGTTCATGGCTTCAATATTTTTGAAACCAAGCCTCCCTCACTTTTCGGTTTACAAAGTTGATCCCACGCCATCGAATGTAATTTTCTCTTGCCATTTTCTTCGCCCCAAAAGAACCGACGACACACCTTTCAATCGCACTAGTGATGGCCGCCGGGAGCTTGGTTGTTTGCATTACATAATTAGGAAGCGTTGATAGTGAGCTTTTAATGAGTATCGTCTTCCCGGCTTTTGTAAGAGATTTCATTCTCCAAGCACATAACGTTTTCCTCATTTTATCCGAGATGAAGCTATATGGCTTAATCTTCTTGCGGGATTGAGTCAAAGGGACACCCAAATAGGTGTCAAAGTTGCTCGTGTACACCATTTTCAGCTTTTGCGCGATTGATCTTTGCTGTTGGGGAGATATATTTTTGGATACCATGAAAATCGATTTACTAGTGCTGATTCGTTGGCCCGATGCCTTGCAAAACGCTTCCAGCACTTGATGAATAATCATAGCTTGTTTCTCGGAAGCCTCGGCAAAGAGAAAGAGGTCGTCAGCAAAGAATAAGTGGGACATCAGGGGTCCATTCTTTTTTAAATAAACTGGTTTCCAATCACCTTTTCCCACAGATTCCTCGATGAGTTGGCTAAGCGTTTCCATACATAAATCAAACAGATAAGGTGCAAGTGGGTCACCTTGGCGAAGCCCCTCGTTTAGGTGTGATAGGCTCCAACTTGTTACCGTTCCATAAATTGTGATTTTGAAGAAAGCGGTCCATGCATGATAAGTAAATGCGATTCTATCACTCATTGATAGCCTTAATAGTGGATTGCACAAAATTCCAATTGACCCGATCATAGGCCTTTTCCAAATCAATTTTAAGCATCATGTACCACGTATGTCGTCCCATTTTTTCCTAAAAGCGTGTAAAGCTTCTGCACAATTAAGATGTTCCATGTGCTACCACGACACGGAATAAAAGCACTTTGTGATGATTGATTAGTTTATGCAACACCAATCTCAAACTGTTAGCAACCACTTTGGAAATAATTTCCATTGTTTATTTTAGTTCTTTGATTAGCCGATTAGCACTCTGTTTCAAAATTGTTTGCCACGGGTGGGGCTATTCTTCATGCGTTATTTAATAAAGATCTGTGTTTCAAAAAAAAAAATGCACGTGCATCCATACGTGTTGTAATGAAATGAAACTTTTGAAAACAATATTACTTAATACATAATTTATTAAGTATTTATTACTTGTAAAATATAAATATGCTATTACCAACAATTATACAATATGATGTTATATTTTTTTATCACCCCTTTAAAGATAATAAGCATTCTAAATTTACAAAATTGTGTGTTTAATATATAGAGAGAACATGTTCGTCATAATTATCTAATAAACATGTGGACAAAAAAAAAAAAAAATATTATGCAATTTTTGTGATGTTCTTACTCTAAACAACTCATATTGATATATGCATGCAAAAATTATAGCATCCGGGTTTCATGCGCATATAATCATATATGTTTACTATATTTTAGCTATGAATATACTTTAGTAATTGTAAAGTAACACTTATTCGATAAAATAACATTTGAGATAATGATCAGTATGTTTTAAACATTTGATTTATGAATCTAAGATTCAATTTTAATTAGTATGATAGGAAAAATTGTGAAGCCATAGAATTTTATTGTCGGTTGTAAATGATTAGACATAATTTTAGTCATTTTAACTATCATTCTGTTATTTTATAAGTTATATTTTCATCGTTCTTATTTAACCAACGAAGTTGCCAAAACCATGCATACCAATCCAACATATCTCCCCACATAATAAATGCATTCCTATTTAAGAGATGGATTATGCAACCTGAAATTACTCTTTGTCCTCAATTTTACCCTCGTACTATATTTGGATTAGACATGATCGATTTATCTTAAATGCCCTTATTTCTTCTCTTTCTGAAAATATCATCTCGTAAATCACTCAAGAAAAGACTTCTCGTGAGGAATGGAATACTTTATATGATACATATGCAAAGCCATCCATGTGGACGAATCAAACAAATTAAACAGTACCTCAAATCTGTGCAAAAGGTTCTCAAACAATCTCTAATTATCTTCATGTTTTGAAAACTAAAGCTGATGAATTAGTCGACGGATCATGATGGTCTTGTGAATATTATTTTAGACAATTTCGGAGATGACTATAAAGAGTTGGTTGGGGTTGTTCAAACACGTGACACTTTTATTGATTTTGAAGAGCTCCAAGAAAATTTATTTAATTATGAGAATCTACTGTCAAAGATGAAACCGTTCACTTTTTCTGGTTTTGCTACAACTCATTTGGCCGCATAACATCCATTTCCTAGTGCTGGTTCGTTTTCATATCTTACTATTCCTGATTCTTGGAAACATGCACAAAATACTTTCTCTCATGCAGTAGGCTCGAGTTTTCGCCCTAAAACCCCCTACTTGGTTATTTCCAATGTGAAAAGTGCAATGACATTCAGAAAAATGGTGCAATTCTTAACAGGTTCAACCTCTTACAAATTTTTCTCATTCGGTCAAGTCCTCCAACATTGCGTCCTCTTCAAGCACATTTGGATGCTTTGTCATATTCTCTATGGCTTCTTGATAGTGGTGCCACACATCATGTTACCAATGATCTCAGTAATTTGGCATTAAGCATGCCTTATTCTTGCAATGAAGATATCATGATTGGTGATGGAAATAATATTTCCATCACACACAGGTTTTTTTTTCTCTCTACTCCTTTAAAATATTTTATGTTTGACGATGTATGAAATCGTCCGGTTACAATTGAGTTGATATTCGGGTAAATGCACTTCAGGTGATGATCCAAATAACTTTTCAAGTGGATTTGGCGTGGGCCTTCAAACACAAAAACGTGAAGGTCACGGAGCTTGCCTTCACGGGATACTACTCGCTCTCAAGTCAATATTTGAATAGAGGAATATCTATTAAGGCGATAGGAGGATGTATAGCAAGCTTATTATGTGTGACCACTTGTAATTGAGGTTGATGATACTTTATATAACTCTCCGCCATGGAGGAGTGAATTATGATGCAATGAAGTCAATGATCATGGGAGTTTACCATGTATTGATGTAATGAAGCTGTTATGAGCGATTAGGGGCTCATGCTATATGAGAACATAAAATTTCAAAGCCATAGTTAGTATTGTGGTGTAATGTTTGCATGAAGTCCGGAACGCTTATTGAATAGAATGTAGCAGTTGCGGTCGAGGATGACTGTATTGTATTGAACATAAATTACCTAAGTGACCTGCACGACATCAGTAATAAGAGACCGTAGGCGTCTTGCATCTTGCCGATTATGAGGGACAGAAGGCGACATGTGTCATGTCGGACAAAGGACGACCTGCATCATGTCGGTTGATGATATAAAGGAAGCATGCGTTGTACTAAAGATGGAGCTTGCTGGTTGAGGCACGATATCGAGCTGAGCTTATGCCGTTCTATATGTTGATATGTCATTTATCACAATATGTGAGGTCTAATGAGTGTCACGTGTACGATAACCGATCACACCCATTTCAATGTTCGTTGTGTTCCCAATAATTTTCGTAATTTATTATGTATTCCCTTGCTTTGTCAAGGCCATAATGTATCATTTGAATTCTTACCCTCTAAAATTATTTGAATGATTTTTAGACCAGTACTCGTATGATCCAATGATCGGTTAAAAGTGGATTGTATTAATGACCAAACTCTCCCCTTCTAGCTTTTTGCAGTGAATAAAACATCAAAATGTGCTCGGCACCATCGTCTTTGTCACCCAACTACTCCTATTCTTCAAGCAATTCTTTGTCAAAATGATTTAGGAGTTTCCACCTCGATTGTTTCTTCCTATTATTTTGCTTGTTTAGAGAATAAAAGTCACAAACTTTTTTTTGCCACTTCTACTTTATGTTCTTCCCTTCCCTAGAGATTATTTTCACTAATATTTGGACATCCACAATTGTGTTGTAGGATGGTTTCAAATATTATATAATTTTGTTGATAATAATTTTACAAAGTATAGATGGTTCAATCCATTTATTCGTAAATATGATGTGGTTGGCCTTTTTATGATTTTTAAGTATCTTGTTCAAAATTTCTTTGATGCTACGATTAAATTTTACTGATATTAGCCTTAAAAGGTTATCACGCACAAAAATGTATAATTCATCAAACCACACCCATGAGCACAATGTTTTTTCTGAGAGACGTCATCTTTATCTTATCTTTATTACCACACCTTTTATCAATGTTATTATTTATTAATATCTAACCGTGATTGTTATATTTAATGAGGAAATTTATTAGGGTAAAGATTTTTAGAGAAATATATAGCGAAAAACACACTCGCACTTCTATTATTTTTCTATTTCTACAAGTTGGATGATGATTAATACGTTTTTCATCTAGATCAACACACTATTTATCTATGTTAGTATTTAATGCCTACCAATGATTATTTTATTAAATAAAATAAATTAATTGGGAGAAACATTTCTTAGAGTAACACACCAGCTTTGGTTTACACTCAAAGCTTTATATGATTTCCACACTTAACATCATCTCACCATACATTTTATATTTGTAAAATAAATTAAAAAAACACAATCACACACAACCAACGTATGATGTTGAGTATGAACATTATGTACATCTTTGAGTGTAAACTAATAAGTATACATTAATAACTTGGATAATGACTAATGCATTAAGTTGAATATTGATCACCACGTTTTTCATTCATATCAACACCATTTTTATCTTACCTATTTAATATCTAAAGATAATCATTATATTTAACAAAAACAAATTGGTTGGAGAAATACACTTTCTAAGGGGTTTACTTACGGAAAACACATAGGCACTTTTAGTATTTTTTTAATTTTATAAGTTGGATGATAATGATATAATATAATATATATATATTTATATCTATATGATATGATATAATAACGTAATATAATATAATAATGATGGTTAATGGTGAAATGAATTGATTGAGTTTTTGTTGTTTGAAAGATTTAACGTGATGATTTTTTATAATGATTATGATATATATTATGGCATTTATAAATTATTTTGTTATAATAATTTTAATGAAGCTTTGACTGTAACTCGCGTTTTTGCTAATGATTGATCTATACATTTTGGAAAGATCAATGGTATATTTATAACGTGTTGATCTATACATTTTAATGTTTGTTTTAATAATCATTCCTTATATGGTTAGACTTATAATTGATTGGATGTAGATATGGAATTTAATTAAAACTTATGGTTGACTGGATGTATATATGGAATGCTAAATTAAATTTATAACAATTTTCAAAGGGGGAAACACTTGACGGGAGAAACATGTACACCGGCTCTTTTATAATATAAAATATAATAATAATGATAATGATAATGATAATGATAATGATAAAGATAATGATATAGTATATACATATACACATTCATACACACATTTGACATATGTGTATATCTTTATCTTTGATAATGATAAAGATAATGATAATGAAATAAATTTTGACATATCATATCTTTCACAAATTTTGACATGCAACCATATCAGAAGTTCAGCACATTCATTCTTGAGAGACGGAGAAAGAGAGAAAGAGAGAAAGAGAGTAGGGATGGCAATCTCGCCCAACCCGACCCTGCCCTACCCGTTACCCTACCCGTTCAGGTATGATTTTCAACTACCCATTCGGGTAATGGGTCGGGTATGGGTAAAATTTCTATACCCGTTCGGGTATCGGGTATAGCATAAAACCCAACCCTACCCGTCCCCGACCCATTCCCCGACCCGTACCCTACCCTACCCGTTGCTTTTTCTTTGAGGTTAGTAGAAATTAGAAAAGAACTAAACCTAACGTTTATCATTAGTAAAAGAAGCGATAAAAAAACTAAAAAACATTAGTTCCTAATAGGACATTCATTTGCAAAATGTCTTAACTTGTACTTAAAATCAAATTCATTTTGTACTTAAAAAAATTATTTATACATGTTCATGTACCCGTACCCTACCCGTTACCCGTTGGGGGTGGGTATGGGGGGATTTTATTTATACCCGTTCGGGTATGGGTCGGGTATGGGTAAAAAAAATTAGGAGTGGTATGGGTCGGGTGGAGCTAAACCCGTCCCCTACCCGACCCATTGCCATCCCTAAAAGAGAGAAAGAGAGAAACAGAAAAGAAAAAGCAGTTTGACTACAAAGATTTCTTGGGACATATCATCCCCACCCTTTAATTAGTACTAGTGCTTCCTCTTGCTTTTCCCTTTTACCATGCCTTCTTTTTTACCCATCTTAAACTTCTTTTTCAGTTTCTTGCCTATTATTCCACAAACAGGTTTCAGGGCTTTCATGTAATTATCATCAGCCATCTCCACAACTACTTTACCACCCCCCCCCCCCCCCCGGTAGCAACAAAACGGTTATAAACGAGTAGAAGCGACAACGCAAAATTTACCCAAGCTAGGGACCATTTAAAGGGCGTCACACCTGACCCCACCATACAGTACATTATCACAATCAACTTCTTGGAAGTCGGTTTTTAATGTGATGCCGTGATAAACGTGGCGTCACGGTAAGTTTGGTGTGATGTGATGAATCTAAATATACCCTTCAGAAAACGAGCATAACGTTATCATTATATCTGAAGCCCTAACCAAATGGATTATGTTGAGGCCATCAGGCCATGCAGGTCTCAGATTCTAATACCACAAAGTACTTGGCCAACATTTCCTTGTTTACGAAAATACTGACATACAATACTAAAACCTAGATGCTCTATTACTTCTTCAAAGGGTTTCAGGCTTGTACAGAAGGGAGAAAAGTTGTCAAACCGCAGGTGATGCCCAGACGACAAGTCCAAGCACCTAGGAACAAAAGTGCGATATGATCATCTCACAACTGACTGAGAAACACATACTTATCCAGCAAAATATTTAGTTACAACTTCACATTAGGCTTAAACGGTCGTCAAATGATTAGGTGTTGGCAAGTAACGTGCTTTTCAATTTTCTATGTACTGTTTTTCTTTACAGAAGGAACAATATGAAAGTGAACAATAAAACAAAGTAGGTTCAAAAAGAAAAAATATGGGCACACAATAATATCGTGAAAAATCAAAGAAGAAAAAAAAACCACCGTACCCATATCGTTGCCATGGATCTGAGAAGTCTCCATAGCTGAGGCTGAGGCGGTGGAATCGCTAACGTTGACGGGAAGTTTAGGGGCATTGAGAGCATCTTGTAAGGCGGCAAGCTTAGCGTCCTCTTTCTGTTGGAAGATGATGCTCTTTTTCCCCATTCTTTCTCCGCGCTCTAATTCACCGCACCTCAATCCCTCTTTTCAAAAGATTCCAGCTTCTGTGATTCCACAACTGTAATGTAATAAACCAAGTGTAAATGCTTCTACTTTTCGTTCTATAATTGGACAGTGGACTTTGAGTTTGATAAAATTGCACTCAAATGGTTCTACTCATAAGTTATCGAGCAACTCTAGATTTCTATTGTTACTGCCCATGGATTTTTTTTTTCTTCTTCATATTTGCCTGTTGAGATATGCATGTATGCTTTTAGCAAGCAAAAAGAGCAGTAACCACCTTTACCTAATGTTATTCCCATCGGATTTTGAACTTATACAGCTGAAAAAAGGGGGCATTTACTTGTTATTTCTATGTGACATTATCATAGAACAATATGCTTGAACAATGAACTAGAAATGAGAATGCTAAGGTCTAAGCAGAAAGAACTAACGATTTTCCCCTATGCCCCTGAAGGAATGGATAATATCTGATCATGGATACCGCTAGTTTGAAGGGAGAGACAAGTTTATCCATCATAGACTTATTTCTCTTTGGAAGGAAAAGATTTTCACCTCCATGTTAAAAAGTGCATGACCCTTCTTCATAGAGATCAAACAAATCAAGGTGCTTTGAGATCAACCGGAACTGACCTTTCAGAAGGCATCCTAGACAAATTGCACCACCGAGCAACCATAGGCCAATTCTGCTTTCAGAAAATTGGAGGCAAACATCAGGCCCATCTGGTTGAGAGCCAAAGAAATCTCACTTTCAGAAACTTGCATCCTCATGAAGCTGCAAATTTTGTTACTATATTAGATGATTGATACTACATTGACGATTATCTGAAATTCATACAATCACCTTAAGCCTCTGTAATTTATTGAGATCATAAAGGATATTAGATAAGCAAGATCAGTCACACACTCCATACGAACCCCCAGCCTACAAATCCGAGGCAAGCATTTTCTCAAGGTATATCATTGCTTCGCCACGTTTGCCTCTCCTTAGAGATTCTAGAAACATTACTATGTATGAGACGACATTTGGTTCACAACCGTTTCTTTTGAAATCTGAAAGAAACTCTTCAGCCTCCTCTAGCAAATCCAGTGCACAAAACCCTTTTATCATGGCCAAGCGTGTGACACCATCAGGATGTAATCCTTTTAGCAAGAAGACTACTGAAAACAGCTTGAGCTTTAGCTAGATTCCTACTTTCGCAGAGTGCATCAATGACAATGGTATACATAGATAAGTGAAGATGAACTCCAGTAGTTTCTATCGTCTTTAAAAGTTGCAGCGCATCGTCAACACGTCCATTTTTTGACAAACCATCCAGTAAAACACAAAAAGTGCAAAAGTTAGGAGCGAAGCCAGCTTCTAGCAACTGATTGTACACTTTCTCAGCAGACGCAATGTCATGAGCAGAAAAGAAACCTTGCAATATACAGTTATAGGCTTTAATATCAGGAGATAAGGCTTTCCGTGACAAATCTTGAAATAGATTCATTGCCTCACTTATTCTCTTTTTCTTACAGTATCCGTTGATTATATTATAGCTAATCACGTTTGGAGCATCACCCAGAGACACGATGGAATTGAATATTTCTCTTGCTTTGTCTATTTGACCTTGCAACACATATATCCATCAAAGCGTTAAATGTGACAAGATTTGGTCTTGACCAACTCTGTTGCCTCTTCTATCCTTCCAAAAGGCATTTTTATCCATGCACAAGCTGTGGATGATAGTGTTGTAGTCAGAAACACGTGGCTTATACTTCCCTATCTCCATTATTCACAGTAATTCAATAGCTTTTCTCGTATTCCCTGTTTTACAAATCCCATCAGCCACGGTGCTGTACGCAACTTTATCCAGTTCACACAGCTTTTCATTAGAAATCTTCTGCAACAGAATTTGTGCTTCATAGACCCGATTTTGTCTAAAGAGACCTTTAAGTATTGTGGCATATGTGGCCGAATTTGGCTTGTAACCGAGCTTGAAGAACGAACCCAATATTGAAAAACCAAAATCCACGCGTTTCAAAATGCAAAAACAGTTGACTGCAATATACATTGTTTATCAATCAAAATCCTCACTGAACACATGCCCCAGAAGCTGATTGAAGTGAACAGTGTAACTGGACAATGAATATTGCAATCAACTAATTTCACATCATTGATTAAGAGTTTAATCGGCTTGATTACAGGGCTATTGCTTACATAACGAAACCCAAAAGGCAAAAAGCAATTACCTTTACATCCCCGGCAGAGAGAAGCACCATAATATGCGAAAATTGCAGAAGAATTTCCGTTCATCATATAGTATAACATTTGGATCTAAAATGAAGTGTCGCAGATGAAAAATTAGGCGAAAAAATAGGGATTGTTATGAAGTTAGAAGACACGAGCTAAAACCTAGAAAAAATAGACGACTCAAACCCGGAAATCATCATAGCAAAACCATTAATTTCCGTCCGTATTGTTCACGGTATTAATTTCCGTCCGTATTATTACTCCACACGTCTATAACATATACTAGTATACTACTACCTCCGTCCTAAAATATTCGTCACTTCGGGTGCTTTCAACGCAGATATTAAGGAAGCAGTTATGTGACATAAATTTAAAGAAAAAATGATTATAATGTATTTTGACTATCATTAATGTAATACTGGTTGGATTGTTAATAAATTAGGGGTAAGATAGAGAAAAGAGTAATAAATACTTCATTGGTAACGTAGAATGACTTATATTATATTATGAGACAAATAAAAAGAGACAAAATGACTCATATTTTGAGACGGATGTAGTATTTGTTAAATAAGAACGAGGGCCGTTCTATATTATGGATAGGAAATGATGTTTCCATGGTTATCAAACCCCGATCGATCGTTGACATGGAAAAAACACTAGGTCACCGTGTTACTGGTTCAACCGTTGGATCAATGGTTCAAATCTATTGTCTTAGAATCATTAATAATAATAATAATAATAATAATAATAATAATAATAACAACAAATAAAAAACATAATTAAATAATAAAAATTTATAGAATGGGTTCATGTTTTTTTTTTTTGAAGAAAACTAATTTTTTATTAAACCAAGTCCGCAATAATGACAGATCTCATGAGGAGGGGCAGTTTCCCAGTCAATACGACCAATAATATCCAAACCATGTTTAGCCAATAAATGCGTCAGAAAATTGCCAGTGACAAAATGAGTTCATGTTATAAAGTTATAAAAGGTTTGTGTAAAGTTGTAAGAGGTTTATGTAAATGTTTATAAAGTGATGATGTGGCAGTGTGAAAAACTTTATGACCGTAGATAAAAGGTTTATAGAGAAAATATTTATAAGTTAGATGACATGGCACAGTGATAAACCTTTTAAAAGGTCCATGACCGGAGATACTCTTATAGCAAAGGAAAAACGAATGCTTTACATCAAAGCAAATATAACAACCTATAGAAAACAATTAATCCAACTCCTGCCAAGCTAGGCGCAAGTACTTCACTCGTTCCACCACAACATGTGATAGGAAAATTGACGCATGAGACCTTTCCACATACCCATGGATAATTCTATTCCTCCACATCAATATACCATAGAGGGCCTCCCTCCACGTATACTTCCAGGCCTTGGTATCGAGTGGGTAAGAGATCATGTTTCCCCAGGTTCAAACGAATCCATTCCTTGACTGTGTCTAGGCTGAAAAATCTACCCCAGCTCTCGTTCGGAAGGCTCAGGCACCAAATGGTAATCACCCATGCACAGTCCCCAAATGTATGCAAAAAATGTTTCATCCTCTTGGGAAAAACATACCTTTTGGTAATTCATATTCAAGTTATAGTGATACAGATTTATATACCACCTTATGAGTTACCAATTGAGTTCAACCGGAGAAATATATATATACGGCTTCTATCGGCACCACGATATTACTATCGGCACCCTTTGTTTCATTATGTTCATTCACTTCAGTACACCACCAATCACTCAGGACGCCATATTCATTCAATAATTTCAAAAAAATATACACTTTAGTCCCTCAACTTTTATAAATTATAAATAACACCTTTTCATATTTTAACACTCTTGATGGCGGTGCCATTGCAATATCCTTACCAACTCACCGGTAGAAGGCCCTCCTTCTAGCGCCAAATGATGATGCTAAATAATGCACCACCAGTTTAACAGGTCCACGTGTAATCTAAAGGTGAATCAAGAAGAATATGCAGGGCTCGAACGGTAGTAAAGATGGTGTTTTTAGTGTTTTATGGCTGAGTCCAAGAATGTATCTTGGATTGGCTACGTATCATGTGTATTGTCCAGGAATTCAGCCCTACGTAGTTCTTGGAGTAGTGTATTTATAGGCATAAGTCCACCTTCTGCCCTAAGACTTAGGGCGGTGTTGTCTATTGACATAAATAACCCTCACTGGGCCTTGCCCCTTGTCCAAGTAACCCCCTGGATATTGGGCTTAGGAATCTGGGCTGAAACTCTGGTCTCGACTCGTATAACACCGACATGGGTGTTCGAGATGGGACACTTGCAAGATCTGCTGGGTGCTGCGGTCGTTATCGACACGTCTCGTATTCGACCCGACGTGTTTAACAGAGGTCTGGACTTCCCCACACGCCAGCTGGACCAATTAGATAATTCCACGTGGAGGGGTGTAATCCCGTATCGTCAATTTTCAAATTTTTTCCGTCGGGAAGAAACCTTTCCTGGCTTCCTGCATTTGCGATGAAAATGACTGGTAGCAGGTAACGTCACATGCACTGACGTTGGTTCGGTGCTAACAACGTCAGGACAACTCACATTATAAGCAATCTGAAAAACTCGGGCAAATGTTGAGACGGACGTTGTAATAGCAAAACAACGCCAGTGCGGCTGACGTTCGCGACTTCGCGTAACGTCAATTACTCCGACGTTTTTTTTTTCAATGCATTTGGAACATTAGTTTTGCTGACGTAAAACTTTGCTCCGACGTTGTTTATACATTTATAACGTCGACAATATCGACGTTTATATTTAATTAAAACATCTGATATTTGTCTTACTAATGTAACGTCCACAGAGCCGACGTTGATAGTTAAATTGAACGTCAGGGTTGCCGACGTTTCTAGCATCAGAAGCGGGAAGCTCGACTGCGTACTAAAACGCGGAAATACCGTATATCTCATCGGAAAACGGATAAAAACATTATTGTTCTCCACAAATCATGATTTCACATGTTATTCATTGTGTAATAGGGGTAGCTCATTCACCTATTTCGAGTTTTGAAATGAAAATCAAGAATTTTCTTTATGAAGCTTTTGATGATTTTGATGTGAGGAAGAAGATGAAGTTGTGTATGATGATGAAGGAGACGAAGTAAATATGAGTGTGTGTGTGTAGATTGTGGATGAACGGTGTGTAGAAAAAGATGAAGAAGAAGGGGGTGTGATTTTTTTAATTTTTTTTTTGGAGAGAAGAAATGATATTTGATGATGAAGATGAAGAAGGTTGTAGAATTTGTGTTAATGTTGATGATTTGGATGAAGTTTAAATTTATGGATTGTTATGGATTAGGTTAATAAATATGGATCTTGCTTTCGGTTTTTTTTTTCCTGACAGCTCTGTGTAAATCATCAACTTGCATGTTTGTTTTGATCAGCTCTGTGTAATATGTTTGTTTTGATTGCTTTTATTAAACGCCGGACTAACGCCGGTAAGGTACAAGAACAAAGCCGGACCCAGCCGGCAAAGCCGGAGAACAACCGGACGAAGCAAACTAAGGACACAAACAATACAACAAGGCCGAATAATAAATCGGGTCGAGGGTGCTGAACCGAAGGAAAAAATTTCCGATAAATTTCCGATAAGACGTTCAGACACATGAGTCCTCTAGTCAATATATTATTCGACCAACGAACACAAAACAAAAACAATACAACAAGGCCGAATAATAAATCGGGTCGAGGGTGCTGAACCGAAGGAAAAAATTTCCGATAAATTTCCGATAAGACGTTCAGACACATGAGTCCTCTAGTCAATATATTATTCGACCAACGAACACAAAACAAAAACACGTACAAAGTACACAACTAAAACAACAACAACAACTAAAAGCAGGCTAAGAAAGGCTTTCTTCCATAATATCCCCGCCGGAGGAAGTGCCGCACCATCCACGCGCCGCCGTGAGCCACCCACCAAATCAGAAAGATCCCGCAAGCCTGGCATACCTTCCCGACCGGAAAACAACTGACGGATGGAGACGTAGACCAAACTAGACATGGCAACCCAACCGCCGGTGATAACGAGCTAAAACCGATGATCCGCTTCCGAACCAAACAAGACAACCACAGATCTAACCACCACCATCACAAACAAGCCAGGCTTGTGGAAAGAAGACAGCAGGAGGTTAAGCTTCTTGATGGGCAGAAGCAAAACCATGATTCAGCCCCAAAATCGGAAGAAAGGAGGACACCTATCCATGGAGAAAAACAAAACCATCACCGGAGCAGCTCGCCGGAGGAGGAAGGCAACAGCCGGAATCCATGGAGAACAGCGGCGGGTTAAGAAGAAGGAAAGCAGAAGGAAAGACAAAACCCATATTTACAGGACAAAGAGAGAAAGAATGAAGCAAAGCCACCTCCGGCAGGGCGCCGGAGGGGCGAAGACTGCCTGAGTTTTCCCTTTTTTGAGCGAGAGAGGACGAGCAGAGAGAGAGAGAGAGAAAGATTCGAACAAATATTGATGTTTATCTAGTGGGACAATACCGCCGACTTTTAATCCCTATAAATAGCGGCATTTGTACCTTGAAAAAGAGAGCTAATTAATGAAAAACACAGAAACCTCTGTCTTTGTCGACACCCTTGTTGTTCTTCATATCTTCATATTTTCTAACCAAATGTGTTTTAAGAACCACATGAAACTGCAACAGAGGAAACCGCTCTTTTAAGATGGTCGTCTCACGTGAATCTCATGATTTGAGCTAATGTTCACACTTGGGTTTCTCTCTTCTTGAATAAAGCTCCATAAAATTTGACGTCTTACTACGTACTCAATCTTCCAAATGTACCCTTAATGTTCCGAAGGGTGGAAGATCTTCTACCGGTTTCCCTTGGAGTGGGTGGACTACACCAGTAAATGATGGTCGTCGTGCAAGATGAAATAGACAAACAACAAAAATACAGCTAGATGTTTGAAGAGGAACAACGTGGTTTGTTTAACCTAGTTCTGTGACTTTACACGGTGCGAAGACACAGACTTTTTATGTGTATTTACACCCCCCCGCAACATTGCTGTATTTACACCTTTATTCAGCAAACCAAACCATAGCATTTTTGTGAAACTACAAGCAAAGATTAAGAAGAAAGAAAGAAGAAGAAGAAGAAGAAGAAGAAGAAGAACAGTATTAGAAATCATATTAAGCTTTTATTGATCATGAATTAAATTCACCACAACAAATATACTACTACAAAATGTCCATAAACGTCGTTAACACTGGACAACGAGAAAAGAAAAAAAAAAAAAAAGAGGCGACCTCAACTAAGATAATTTAAAAGGGACCCTCCTCTTTCCTAACAACAGCCCATTTTCTCCCCCCCTCCAAAAATTCTACAACAAGAATAATAGTAATTACAGGACACCATTTGGACAACAACATACCTTAAACTGATAACAGTTGAATAACCTCAATCCACTTCTTAAGACTCTGACTGTACACTCTACATCAACAGGGGGGATTATTTTAAAAAAACAACTGTGAAATATCATCCATCGGTATCGAAAGGCCCTCTGCTGGCTCATGATCCTGTATTCCATCCACTTCATTAAACCATGAATTCAAATCCTGTGCCTCACCAATCTCTGCTACTGCATCTAAATCCTCCATTAGCGATGTATTCGACACCACGTCGCCGGTTTCCTTCTTTACATCCTTAACAACCACAACATTGTTATCACTAGGTGAAACCAGACCAACCCCTCCTCCTACTCTTCCATTTCCAGGGAACGGTTGATGATGATTAGAACCGACACCGACACCGACACCGCCACCTGATGAGAATTTACCATTAATCATCCCATAACCTGATGTAGTAGGTGTAGATAGTTGACCTGTCTTCTGCTTTGACTTTGTTTTCGGTTTGCGTTCACCCCTCGAGTTGCCTAGAGATGCTCGACCAGCTTCGCGCTTCCAGGTTTATTATTGGGATTATTATCACTTCTCTTCCACTTCATACCACCTAAAAGATTGCTGTCTAAAGGTGATGTTCTGTTGGAAACGCCACCGAAATCATCGAGAAATACTTCCTTTTTCTTACCCCGGTTTAATATTGGACCATTCTTAGCAAATGTTTGATCGGATTGTCGACTAGTGCCAGCATTATTATGTGCAGAATCTGCAGAAAAGGAAAAGATTAACCAAACAAAATCAACCTCAAAGCAATCATACTTATAAGTTATAACATAATAATAACACTATGATGCACATATACTTCTGTTTGGTAATGTGTCCCATATCCGATATGTAACCGACATGGATACACACCGGATACTTGCCAAAAACTAGATACACGTCTGGGACGAAATTGTAAATTTTTAGAAGTTGGATGCTGGATCCAATTATGAATATACATAAGCCATACATAAAGTAAAGAATCCTGTTGAAAATTGCATAACAATGTTTGAAAATAAATGAAAAACTACCCAAAACATTGAAAATTGCATAAACACTAACTGGAAATTAAAGAAACCCTAACCAAAATGAAGAAAACCACCAACTAAAAGATTGTTCTATTTGATGATTTTTAAATATTTACAATTTGGTCATTATAATTTTATTTTGTACAGTTTGGTCCCCCTACGCTTTTAATATTTGTGCATATCCTCTTTACATATATCCTACATTTTTCAAAAATCCTGAATCTGTGTATTCCGTACCATGCCCAAGTACCGGTTTCCGTGCGCCAACTTACATACCACACTTCAGAATAATTGAAGAAATAGATAGACTTACTGATAAAAACACCGAGGCCATCACTGGTCAAAACTTGAGCTTTAATAGGCGGAGGTGGAGCGAAAATAATGTCATGGAGTCCAGGCTCCCTAAAACAACTAACTCCAGAATCTTCAAATTTCTTACATCTATCAAGAGTTCTCTTAGCAAAACCCAATGCAACTTGTTTCGACACCTTCGCAACCCCATATTTAGAGCCACGGGTTCCTCGAGTAGACTGCAAGAGAAAAAGGTGAGATACATAGAGGAAATATATTTAGTCATGATATCAAGTAGATCTATAAGCAAAAAGAAACATAAAAAAAGTAACACATAATGCTTCAAAGAAAAAAGGGATCTATTACACCATGAAATTTCAAATCAGTGATTTAAACAAAACACAATGACCAATGGCACTTGAAAGGCACGAGTTATAGGAATGAGCTTAAAGATATGGATAATTAATCAAGATATACAAAAAGGAATGCTGTCAATTCAACTTTAACACAAAAGGAATAGAGACCATTTATCAGGATTTAGAAGTTCGACTGAGGTTCACCGCACTTCTATTTCCAATTTTGCCCCTCCGGTTTTTGTTAGAAAGAATGTTGAAAACTCTCACTTGCCAATTTAAAGTCCGAAAGTATCAAATGTACAGTTTAGATCTTTTTGACAGGTATTGGGTTTATAGAACACTCAGCATCTAACTAAATTTGATCAGAATAATCATCAATTTTTTACTATTATTCGGTCAGGACAGTGTGTTGTGTGAAAAGATAGTCCCAAAGAAAAGGCAATTTAAAAACATAGGAAACAGGCAAAAACGCAATAAAAAATCACTACCAAGAGTCTTTTATGCGCCATCTCGACAAGTTTGTCCATTGCAACCTGTTCCAGTTCCCTATGGAAAGAATTGTAAGAAAACATGAGAGAAGAATTATAAAAAAAAGTTAAAAAAAAAAAATGAAGTGTCTGAATGAGCCGTAAAAAATGAAGTTTCAAATAGCTTCAGAAAAAACATCAAGTGAAGTACTTACTGTCCTTCAACATCCTTCCCTTGCTGAAGAGCTTCATGAATGTTACCTAGATATGCTTTCTTCTTACCAACCTATAGTTCAACAGCATTAAGTTTCAACACTTGAAAATACATAGCAACCACATATGATATGATCCTACGATGTACGGATAAGCACCGGATTCAGATACACGCTTGAAGCAGTTTTGCATTTTCATTAAGTTGGATACAGGATGCGGGTATGCACATCCATAACTCGAATACGTGAAATGAAGAACATTGTCGAAAATTATTTAAAAATAAAATAAAATAAAAAACATCAGGAAATTACTGCCTAAAATGAAGAAAAGACACTAAATTGTTTTATTTGATAAAAATATTTATAATCTGGTCCTTATATTATATACAATTTGGTCCCTCTATTTTTAATGTTTACGTGTAACCCTCGTGCCCGAATCCTACATTTTCAAAAAAAAATCACACCTGTGTATCATGTGTCTATGTATCTTTGCCCACGTATCCGCACCCGTGCAATCTAGGTAAGATTTGTGTTAAAAGCAATACCGATAACCGGATTGTCCCCTCTTGAGAGGGAAAAAAACGAAGACAACCACAGGATACGACAAAACCAAAATTGTCCCGGGGAGAAAACATTTTTTTCATAATCTAATGGATTCGTGTGAAAAGAAAAGATTAAGTTTCCACAATATCAACCTGTTGATGGAGTCCCCTCTTCAGCTGAAGTAATTCTTCAGTTATCATTTCATCATCTTTACCGTGTAAATCAGGCTGTAAACCATCAACAAAGAAAACAACCTTTATTCAAAATCAAATATACATTAATGCTGGAAAACAACAAACAACAGAAACTTCATAAAAAGCTTAAATTGAAAGGACAATTTAATAGAAGACGGTCCTAAAAAAAACATACCAGTGTTTCTGGAAATAAGCCGATACTATGAAGTTCCAACAATAGCTTCGCATCAATGGGCAACTGCTCATACGGGCAATCAACTGAAGAGCTTCCATGACTTTGTGCCCCATCTGAATCACAACTAGAAAGGCCAACCAATACTTGAACCTCAGAATTAAGACTCCCGTTTTCTCTAATCGAGTTATCTCCGTTACACGGTAAATCTTGAAAACCATATCCTTTAGACAAGGTGCTGTTTTCATAATAGCCGAAACGACCATTTACCGAACCATTGTTTAATGTATGAACCCCAGTAACATATTCACATTCAAACTCTCTCCTTTCAGCATTCTTACCATCACCATTAACAAGGAGATAAGCATCATCAGGTGAATCCATAGCTGCCCCATACGGTAATACATATCCATCCCATCCATTTTGGCTGTAATCTTCGATATCATCTCCCACAATGAGAGCTGAGAGTACTCTTTGATAAAGAGAAGGTATGCTTTCGAATTTCCTACCTAAACTCAGTTCTGTTAAAGAACCCGAACGTTTGCCCTGATCAACTGACTCAACCGGGCTTGTCATGTCTTTTGACTCACTTTTGCTTTGAGCGCTTCGACTCCTCTCCTCTGAGACAGTATCAGATAGAGAAATGTCTTCATGCATATAATCAGCCTGGAGAAGAGTGAAGGGTGGTTGTAATTGCGCTCTCTTTATAACAGTAACAAAAATAAAACACAAGGAAACGTCAATAAAAGTCATTGAAGATGAAGACGGTACACCTACACTTTACTCACAAAAGTCGTTCTGTTCCTAAATGGTGGAAAGCAAAAGCGGAAAGAAGCCTCTAAAGGGCATCTTCAGAAGACAAAAAGACAGTCAAGAAGTCCATATCATTCGTGATAGATGGTTACCTGAACATTATTATTACAATAACCAAGCGTCTGAGATAAGCTTTGCTGCAACTCATCAGTTATTTTCAGCTGCAACCGCAGAAAAACAATGGTCAACAAAAACACTAAGAAACAAACGTCAATACGAGAAACATCCTTTACACACATAGTGCCCACCTGTTGCATTAAGTATGACCTTTTCTCAGAACTAACAGAGGCAAATAATACATCTGCATGCTTCCATAACCCTTTTTCAGATGTGACAGCTACAATATTTGCGAGCATGAAATTTGAATTAGGCAAATCGTTTGTTAGAAAATAAACCACTATTTAGTGCCCAAATGAAAAGCTTAGAGCAGACATACAAGGATGATTATAAGCAAGGTTGGCAGCTGCTAGGAGCTCTTCCCGATCATCCTCTACCTCCCCTACAGATAATGGTACAAGTTGTAAATATATGACAGAGAAAAAGTGGAAAGCAGATAATTTCTAGTTGTTCTCTCACGAACCACAAACAAACACACAGATGTGCTTAAACTTGCAGTAATATTTATGTAACTTTACCCATTGTATTGAGGGTGCTAAAGCTGCGTATACTTTGTTACCTAACTTTCACCATAGCCAACACACTGAATTACAGAAAGAAAAAAGAAAAAAACGGTACAAAACAGGTAGATAAGAATTTGAATCAAGTCCAGAGGAACATAATCCTAATGTGAATGCTCACGTACAATACATGCATATTAGCGAATAAACTAGACACCGACACAGACGGGTGTTGCACTCAAAACTTTATCAGAAACAATTTTATGAGCGATGTTACTGGAAACTACCCCCTCTATCTTCCCAGACAGTCGAAATGCTCCATCAGTCAAAAGAAGAGGAAGAGAAAAGGAGGATTTGGCAGGGGAGGACAAAAAAAACTAAATTCTCAATCATACCACTGAAATCAGGAGGAGCCCCACTTAAATGCGCCACGCGAGCAAAACCTTTCCGATCTGACAACTTCCTCAAAGGACGGCCTGACTTACTGCCAGAATAAAAAATGCAATTCATAAGCAAAAGAAAGTTTGACCGAAAAATAAAATATTTCTAGCATTTTGCTCCTCAGGGCAGCACCTTCCATTTTTATCAAAACCATGTGAAACACTTTGAAGTGACTTAGTCAGAGCTGCATTATCTGATTTCTCTCTAGCTGGTGAAATGCTAGCCGTTGAAACCGTGTCTAATTCACTCCTCCCCTGCCTCCGCATACCATCACTACTTTCTTCTTTGACAAGAAACTTACCCTTCTTCATGAGCATTGCAGAAGTTCCCACACTCTGGGAAGACTAACAACTTTTCCTCCAAATCACTAGACCCGATGATTTTACTCTGAAGTCTGTTTTCACCAGGTGCAGATTCTTCACTATCTGATAACCTAGCTGGTGATAAACCACTTTTAGTATTAGCCTTGAATTCTGAAATCCACTTGTGAAACCCTTGGACAAATGAGAATTGTTTGTTCCGCTAGATTGCAATCTAGCACTGGAATCAGAAGGGGAACAACTTTCAATTGGTGTCTGTACTTCACTATGATTAGATACAGGAGAAACTAGATTTGATCTCCTAGTGCGAGAACTTTTCTGTGGCCTCTGACCGACCCATTGAGTAATTGGTGAAGAGGAAGGACTTTCAGGAATAGCACGCTTCCGATTGTTAGCTCCATTGATCGAAACACTCTTTTGCATACTTTGTGGCGGCAGTTCCGAGCTCTCCAATGTTCCAATCGCACGAGTAACATTAGATATTGAACTCATTGCTACATTTGAACTACTTCGTGGTGCCCTAGACACCTTTCCTTTTGTAATTGCTGGAGTAACATAGTCAGCATCATTCTCTTCGAGATTGCTCGGCCTAAGGTAATGAAACAGATGCAGACAATTATAATTGACAACACACACTAAGGAAAAGCGATGAATTAGAAAGTATATAATCAAACATGTAAAAGAGTCTAATACATCTAAAACCCAAAAGGCAAAAGATATTAACTAAACAGAAAACCAGTGAAGTTCAGCAAAATCCAGAATGACAAAGACAAGTTTTTATATCTGAAAGGCGAAAAAAAGCATCTAGAGCCACAAAGGCTGCAGATAATAATTGGAAAACAGCAGAAAGAATATTTTCGCGACATACTTGATGTTTCCCTTGTGAAAAAACCGAGCCTTCTCCCCAGACAAAGTAGGTCTGTCCTGTTCAATTTTAAGTGTTGTACGAGAACCAGGACTAGGAAGTGGTGAAGTTCCATCCATCTTGCTAAAGCGGCCACAAAGATCATTGCTGCCCGGTCTATATCAAAAATAGAATGTCAGAAACCAGTATAACAGCATATGCCCACAGTTTTTGTCATCCACGAGAAGATTAGGAATAAAATGAGTGCGACTATAATCCTAATAAAAAGCCTAACTTCACATCCATTTTGGTAATATTACGTTACAACCAAGAACAAGATAACACTATCACATTATTGAGGAAAATACATGTTATGTGAACCAAGCCCCTAGAGGACTGTACAATTCCACATTAATTCCAACTTAGCCAGATGAGGCACTACACAAATGATGGAGTGCCAATCTTAAAATATGGTAAAATATATGTTTTCGCAAATCCTATAATTACTTGCATGTCATAAGCATACATTCATCGTCTGTAAATTGCAACAAACGGATGTTATTTTCTTCTATAGAAAAGGTCCAAACAGCTAGTGAGCGACTAAAAAGCATATCACTGTTACTGGTGAACAAAAACCTCAAGACAAGCTTACAAAAATCGGGGGAGGGGGAGGGGGAGGGGGAGGGGGGGGGGGTCCGTGTCAGCTCAGAATGGACACAAAAAAGTGCCGAAGTTCGCACTTCCAAGCTTAATTGGCATTGTGCTGTAAAGGCCATGACAACACCAGCGCTCAGGCCTTATTTCCATTGTGAGGGGTCGGCTGTACGGATCATACGACAAGGCAATTTCTCATCCATACAAAGCATTGTGTCACGTGACTATATTACTTTTGTTAAAGAATAGTAACTGAAACTAGAAACGGAGAAGTAAAGGTTCTCTATGCATCGTGAAACTAAATACCTGAAAGGGTGAGAATCAGAAGACTGCACGTTAGGTTCACCGGAAGGTTTATGATGCATGGTTCGCTTTGCTTCTCCCTCGCCATCAAAAGGCCTTGGACAGACAGGGCCAAGTGATCGCTTCCTTTTCATTTTTTTATCCCAACTTTCGCCGCCAGCAGGAAGCCTACGATTTTTATCCACACCAACGTCAGAATCTGCACTAGTAGTGTCTCGGTCCTTTGGCATCATCAGAGGCTGCTTCTTTAACCCACCGTTCCGGCCCTCAGCCTAAAATTAGAAGATCATCAATTCACATTATAGTATGAGAACATACCCATTCATAAAGCAATAGCCTAGATCGGTTATAAACATGTTGAAGGAACAAGCAAAAAACTATTGAACGAACATGAATGTTCTTTGTAAGCTTGAAACATAGTGTATTGCAAGTTTGAAGATTTTTTGAATGATTAGACATAGCTTCCAAACAAGAAGAACTAAAACAATAAATGCTAAGTCAACTACCCAGCAACTAGAAAATCCACTTCACAGAGAGAACTGTAAGACTACATATACCAACTTGACCATGTCACTTCATTGTTACATAGACTGTGGAAATCAGTTCAATATACATCTTTTGTTTATAAGAACTCCAGCAACCCCCTTCAATTAATCAATGCAACATAATTGCCAAGCACAAGGCAGTCGTACCTGATTTATTGTAGCAAAGTAAGGCCATCAACAAGGCAATGGCAACTGGGATTACGATTATTGAAAGCTAATGGAGAAAAGATGACTAACTTCGACGCTTACATAATTTGTAATTCTGATGGCTAGTGCCTTATAGGCACTTAAAAGCTATTCAGTTGAGAGGTGCAACAATATTAATTTCATATGGTAGTCTGGTGAACTTGAGCATGAGCATCTGACACTTTCAGCCTGATGATCCAGTGTTCACTATATACTCCTTCCGTCCCCTAAACATAAGTCGTTTTAGAGTTTTCACAAGAAAGTGGTTAAATGTCATATGTTTATGACCATAATTCTTAATGCACCTTTTGACTATCATAAATGCACTAGTTGTAAAGTAACTAAAAGTGGTTGCATGGATATAAATTAGGGGTAAGATGAGGGAAATGTTAATAAATACTCTCTTGTTATTGTGGAATGAGGGACAAAACAAAAATTCTAGAATGATTTATATATAGGGACGAAGGGAGTATTAGGTAAAAGCTACTACCTTCGCCTCTAAATTAGAGTTGTTTTAGCCCAAAAGATTTGTCCATAAGTAAGAGTTATTTTACCAAGATGACATTAACTAGTTTTTTTTACTAATCCTATCCCTACTTTATGATCCATCCAACAACTTTTCAAATACGAAAATCGTTGTATCAATGATAGTCAGAAGGTGTTTTGGACTTCATGAACTAAAATTTATGTCATTCATCCACTCTCTCAATCTGTGTGAGAACCTCTAAAACGACTTTATTTAGGGATGGAGGTAGTATTTATACATCTCAAAGTGTGACCTCAAAAGTCACACAGTGACATCTTTTACCCTCATGCCCAAGGTAAACATTGATTATTGCCTCTGACAGTGCCATCCAAAGGAATGTAAGAAGGAACATGATACTCATTGGAACCCAAGGAAGGTCCAATTACAAGATCGCGAGTCAAGAAGATAAAGGAAACATTGACAAGTTCGGTGTCTAAATTACAAGCTAAACCAAAAGAAGCATCTACAAGGCATAGCATGGTGAATGTTCTCCAAGATCAATTGGGCTGTTTCTAAAGAAGGCAATTATTTTGCATTTCATAAGGAACTGTATGGTCTTCAACTTCCTGCTGGGTTTGTAATAACTTTACGGGCATGTTTACTTCCTTTTTGTGCTATGTTGTATCAATTAAGGGCCTTGGACAGCCCAATATTTGCATGCTAGAAGATAAAGGCCTATTTTGTTGTTTTGAATGGATTTCAGCCGAATTCAATCCAAGTTCCAAGCCACTTGAGGAGGCTTCAAGCTCCTCCAAGCATCCAATCACATGATAAGTTGGAACATGTTACAAAAAATAATGCCTGCTACTTCATTTGTTTGAATCAGCCAAACCGCTTCTTGTAACCTTCCTTTGCAGCCCATGAGCTCTATACAAGGGCCATGAGCGTGTAGACGACAGACAGTTTTGGATGAACAGCGCTTATGCTTCTTTTAAGAAGTTAGAGTTGATATCTCTTGCTAGAGTATTCGCCTTTCTAAGAACTTATCAAACCTTTTGAGCACTTTTTGTAGCATTCTAAACCGCCTACTTGGACTATACATTCAATGGGTCAATCATTGATTCATATTGCATCCAAACTGAATCAAATGTATTTTACTCCAAGTCATTGCTTTACTTCAAATCGTGGCTTGTTCAAATTCATACAAGAAATTTCTAGTTGTTCATAGGTTCCAAATATGACTCAAAGTTCCTAATTCGTTAATACTAAGAGGTCTTAAGCATCAGAAGGGGAAGGATATGAACATAGAACCATGTCAATGGACGCGCACATGCTTGATAGCTAGCTGACAAGATGCTGTATCTTCAAGTCAAATACTTTCTAAAAATAGAGACAAGCTTTTATATGAATATACTGTTACTAATCCTTTTCCCCATTTAACGTATACTTCCTTTGAAAGTAATCTAGAGGGACATTGCTCCGGAAACAGTTCAGAACAGCATATAACAAGAAGCTCAGGTTTCCTATCATTTTTATACTAATAAATCATCAAGGGGGATAAAGATGATCACACGTAAAAGTGAAATAGAATAACATTATCAACACACCCGGGTTTCTGCCACTGATGATCGGACACGCTTATTCAGAATGGCATTCTTAGGCCTCTCTTCTAACTTGTCGTCCCCAAGATCTGAAGGACTTGATTGATCTGGTTTCCTATCTTCATATTTGTTCCAACAATTCTTTCTTTCGTCAAAGGATCACTATGCTGCTGCTTTTAGATGACCTAGCTTCAAAATAGTTGTTCAATCTTTGCAAATGCTCCTTCCACTTTTTGGCTTTACCACTGGACCAGAAGATTTCAAAATTAAATGCAACATAATAATGTCAACAAAGAAAAACACCATGAGGAAGCTTTGATTTCACCAATTAAGATTTGTCTAATGTCGGACATCATGTTGACCCTCTCAGAGCCAACAAACTATACTCATAGACTCGTACCACATGAAAGGCAGAAAAACTAAATAAGAAAATCATTAACAACTTGATAGCAAGATGTCTCTTGCCATAGCAGGAAACTCATTAATAGCCAATAACAGCACTAAAGAACTGGGGAGTCAAGGTTGACACTTGGCACCACTAGAAAGCAATAGCAAGCTTAAAGATAAGCATACCTAGCTCTAACACGTGTCTCTGCAACACTTGCTCTAATACGCTTTAACTCCTCGATAGCCGCAGGAGATGGATTCCTTAAATGAGCTGAACCGAAAGAATTTTCTTCTGACGAACTCCCAGCAGAAACGCCCAAAGCCCTTTTAAGCTCCACTGACCTAGTGTATCTTTGCTCATTCATTACAATCGGCTCCAACCCTAAACAATGCGACAAGTTGGACGTATCTCCTGCAGACGTATTACTTCCCCTGGATGAACTCTTACCAGAATTAAGCATTCGTCCATCAGAAGCTTCTCTAAAACTTCCACGCCTGTCCAGATTGAGACCAGAATAACCTCCTCTATTGCAATGGTTTGCAGCGAAAACAGAGTCTGAGCTGGTAGACGTCAATTCAGATCTACTATTGCCAGCCATCTTACTGCCAATTGCATAGTGTGCAACGACTTCTCATCTGATGAACTTCTAAATTAGTAACCTATATAATAATTTATTAGAAACCAAACAATTACTGAAGGGCCATGGTAAAAATGAACTCAAGCACCAAGAGTAGCATTTTATCCTCAAAGTCAACAGTATAAAGCAGCCTAAGATAAACCATTATATGCTATTACCACTATAAAACAACCAACATGTGGCCCCAAAATACAACTCAAACAAAAGCAGAGATCTTCCTTAAACTATCCACTACTAATTTACACGAATCGTATTCAACAGCTTTCAACACTCACTTAACAAACCCCAACACCCACGAAAAAGTAGCTCAATCAAATATCAGAATCACATAAACACAATTAAAGCAACATGAAAAACCAAATTAAGATCAGCATTACCCTAAATCAATAACAAAACGCAAAATTCAAAAAATGGCAAGCAAACTACCCAAAATTAACAACAATTCACAGAGTAACACGTAATCGACCACTAAAAGAACTTGAACTTGACACAAAAAAGTTCACTAACATCAGCCCCAAAAAAACCCGAAAAAAACTAGGGTTTATCCCAAAAATCTTCAATTCAACTCAACAAGGAAATAAAGTACAAAGTTACCAAACAAACAGCGAATCAGTACCAGGAATCATTGATCGGGTAAGATCAATTTCGAGAGACATAGGGTGATTGCTGATTAGAGAACGAAATGAGTAAAGAGTTGGAGAGCGAGAGACTCCCGACTGTAAGAATTATTCTTACTTTATTTAATTATCGGAACTAAGATTCCACGCGGGTCGGACCCGCTAAATTTAAGGGTGACGTTATTGGTGACAAAACCCGTGGGGGGGGAATGCTCCTCTAAATTCCCGGGTCTTGTATTCTTCTTCTAGTATAAAGGGAGGAAGGAAAAAAAAAAACATATCTACCAATCAATGGATTTTTCTATTTTTGACTTTTCTTCTTTTTACCGAACTTTTGTTTCTTGACGAGGGTACAATGGTACATTAAGATTAAGTGAGCTTGTAACATCCTAAAAACAATGAAAAAATAATTCATTTTGTATTTTCCGGATCGTTTCCATTTATCGGGATGCTACACTTTTTAGTTATTGGGAGAACTCAAGTACTCTCTTTCGGATTGAAACAAGCTCTCGAGATATCTTTTTTCCTTTTGGAAGATAGAGAAGCAAACAATCAACCTATTGATATTGGAAGGCCACGGATTCTTCCGAAATTATATATATTTACTCCACGATAATTATATTGAAGCCCATAATTGGTTGAAGATCACGAGGCGTTTCGAATAAAAATATAAAAATAAAAGATGAAGGAAGCCCTTTGTTTAATGTTTCATTGTTTAATTTTAATTTAGTATTAAAAAAAAATTCAAATTAAAAGGATGTTTTTTTTTAAAATAGTTTTGAGGCTTGTAATATTGGTGTAGTGAAATAGAAATGTCAACACGGAAGACTCGAGAGATAGTAATAACAAATCGAAATTCGAAAACAATCTGAGAGGGATGTCATGTCGAGATGCTCAATTATATCATTTCCAAGTAAAATGATAATTGCAAAGTAAATCACGAATCACCTTCAATGAAAAAAACTTGTCTAGATTCGTATGGGCCGAAGCGGTTAATTGTGCTTGCTTTTTTAATAAATATATTAACCATTCGGAATAAGCTAAATAAAACAACTTATGATTTTTTGCCGAGAGTGGACTGTTTTAGAGTTTTTGGGTGTAAATGATATGTCCCAGATGATTAAGATATTGGAGGATTATACACACTTGGTTTATCACCAGTCACAACAGCACTTGCTCTAATCCAGGAGGTGCACACTGATTAGGCACTCACATTGTTCATTGGCACATTCCCATTTTGGAAGTCGGTGCATTGCCAGGCTCACCAGCGTACCCAGGTTGCACACCCCCACCGCAGTTATTAGGTAGCACGTTTGGGGAACGAGACATGCAATTAAGGGGCATGTTGCCAGTGTTGAGAGACTGATCGTAACACCTTTTTAACACATTCCCTTCACGAATGCTTCTCAAATACTCCTCACGGTACTTAGGGTGATACGGAACAGCTTGCCCATTAATGAAAGGTTCACCTGCAGTAGTACAAGATAACACCACATACATACCAAAAACAGGACAAGACGACAACACAAGACTGACGAAAAAGGAAGCTTCAAGTGTGAACCAAATATACAGTGGATGGATGGAATGAATAAATGCTATTATGGTAAGGGCATTAGTGTGTGAGTGTGTGTATATATATATATATATACAATGCTATTTTAGTTTTCACATATTAAGAAACATAATATGGATATATTGTCATTTAGTATTAGATCGATATATATAATTTCTTTTTTATAATAAATGCTTGTTTTGTTTTAAGATGTGAAATGGATGGAATGAATAAATGTTATGGTAAGGTATTTTGGAAACATAATGTTAAGCGCGCTAAGCGAAGCCGAAGCGAGCCAAGGCGCTAAAAATAAATGAATAAAGAAAAACTTTGCTTAAAGCACAACGATTATAGTAGAGTTTCGTACCTGGATATCTCTTGTTTGTCACATCCCTATAAAAATCCGGAAGAACATGGAAAACATTGTCAAGGTATGTGACGGTAATAGAAACAACACTAAAAAGGTTAAAACCCAAATTACCCAATAACTCAATGCACGATCCAAATAATTGCAACGAACAATATAATATAGCTTTCTTTCACAAATGACAAAGACACTTAATTGTGCATCTCAATTACCGTTAAGCTTGTTAGCAAGCTCTTCGGATACATGTGCTCCAAATGCATGACTGGGCTGATTGGTAAACACTGAATACATCTTCTTCCGTGCTTCTTCCTCACTATATATATACATCAAAAGCAAAACCAGCTAGCAATAACCCCCCACATAAAAATCGTAAGGAGACAACCATACTTACACTACTATACTATCGAAAAATTAACATGTACAGATTCACACCACCAAGGATGAATCCTAAAAAAAAATCCCAAAATGAGGCAAGACATCACTGAAAAGTGAACACATTGTCAAACAAATTGACTGATGTTCTACATATATAAATTACTCAAAAACATATATAAACAGGAGATGGAAAATGAATCACCATTACGAAATATATAGATCATAACACTGACCTTCCGACAACCTTGGCAAGGGTTTTGATATAGTAATCGATTACTTCATCTCTGGTAAGCTTGCGATTATAAGAAGGTGGAACCGTAATCACAACCCAGTGTTCAAAGTCACATCCTTCGATCAAATCAGCCTCCTCTTGGGTAAAAATCCGAATGGACTTTTTAGGGGGTGGATCGTAACTGAGAAACAACGAAGGGCTACTCTTCGACAAACCTGGAACACCGGTGTCTGATGATAAGGCTTGGGGAGAGTTGTTGTTGGCGGCGGCAGTAAAAGGCCAGAGTCGACGTAGGAAAGCGGCGCGAACAGAGGCTGGGGAGCGAAGCAAGGAGGGATATTTTCTGGTTTACCACCACTTTCCTAACAAATTGTGAGATCACTGGCGGCGAAAAAATACCAATTTTGATTCGCGATTTTCTCCGCTTTTTTTCACCTTTGTGCACGATCTTAAGGGACACCCTTCCCTATTGGGTTCCTTCCCAATTAGGGTTTAGTTTGGTTCAAAAACAGCACCTAAAACGCGAAAATGAGTGGTATTTCGACAAGAGAGAGTGGTAGTGCATGCAAAAAAATACCAAGAAGTAGTGGTAGATCGGCAAAGCTCTCGAAGGAAGGAGGGGATAACGGACTGCTTCGTGGTTGTGAGCAAAGAACGAAGAAACCGAGTTGCCATCTTCTCGATCTGCAAAACTAAAACCAATGAAATTACCAACAAAGGTGGTCGGAGTGGGAGACCTCCGGTGCATGCAGCAAATTGGGAAATTTTATTATGGTGCTGGACAATGATGACTTGGTGATCCAGGACCAATAGAAAAATGACAAATAACATAAGGGTCCATCGTGTAAAATATAAATCTCATGTATTGACGTTTTTACCCTTCTTATAAGATATTTCATTGGTGGACAAGTATGACATGATGGTCCTGAACCACTATAAATAAGCCACTGCAGCAAATTAGAATAGGGAAAATTTTATGGTGATCCTGATCAAGTATGATTTGGTGAAGACCAATAAAAATTCAAAAAAACACATGGGGCCCAACCGTGTAAAATATAAATGTCATGTATTTACGACTTTGCCTCTATTTTAAATTCTATTGGATCTTATGAAATATGACATGGTGATCCTGGACCATTATAAAACTACTGTTAGATTAGTCTCAGAATCATTGTCTCCAGATGGAAAATTGCGAAAACGAAAATTTATGCCTTGGAAAGTGGTGTTTTTTATTTATTTATTTAAAGAGAGTGGTCGAATCATGGCGAAAATCTGTAATGATATCTGTGATAATGATCTATATCATTGATTATTGTGAGATCTATATTTGTTGATCTAGGTCCCATAATAATCGATGGTGTAGATCGTTGTTGTTGTAGACAAATTTTCGTTGTGATTTCTATCATTTCTCTTTTTAATAAAGAAAGTAAGAGAAGGAAACCAAAATAGAAAGGGAAAATTATCCAAAAGAACGCATATTTGACTTAACATGGTGGTTTTATGGTGGTCGGGATCGTGTATGCCATACTGTCACCAAATGAAATTGTTTGTAAGAAGGGTAAAAGCGTAATAACATGAGATTTATATTTTATGATGCAACTATGTGTGTTTTGTTATTTTTCTATTCATCCCTGATCACTAAAGTCATATTTGGTCAAGGACCATAATAAAATTTCCGTTGACTTAATTAGACAAAATGACATTCAAAACTAACACTTAATTATAATGGCGAAAATTAGATAGATAGACCAAATAAACTTAATGAATAAAATAAAATTAAAAAAGAAAAGAAAAACATGCGCATTTTTTTAAGAAATGCGCTGAACACCTGAACAAAAGTTTTTATTTTTGCCCAAAAAAAAAAAAAAAAGTTGTTTTTTTTTTTATTTTTAATAACAGACGTTGAAATATGTTTTTTCTTTTGTTTTTCTTTTATCGATGCATTGACCACCGTGATGATGTGACAATCCCGCTGCATTGACCACCACGATGTCGTGACCATCATGACGCATTGACTACCGCGAACGCCGTGACCACCGCGACGATTGACCATCCGGATGTAGTGACCATCCCGTCATTGACCACCGCGAATCTGACCACCACCACGATGCATGACCACCCGATGTAGTGACATTTGATAGCGTGACCGCCGCGATCATTGACCACCTGCTGTCTTTGCGATGACCACCCCGATGCATTCCTCACCCCGATCGATTAACCACCGCGATCGCAATGACTACCTCAATCATTGACCACCCGAATACATTGACCACCGTGATGCATTGACATCGGCAATCATATTTGCAGTGACATCAGCAATCATATATGCGTGACATCAATAATTTATGCAGTGACATCGGCAATCGATATGTAGTGACCACCCCGATCTGATGGACATTTGATGATGCGCCACCGAGATGAAGCGTCACCACGATGACATTTGATATTTTTTCGACTTAATTTTAAAATCGATTTTCTTCTTCATAAATTCGACTTCAAACGGCTATATATTTTGATATAAAACTCCGATCAACATAATTATTTCACCCGATTCAGAAATTGGAAAATCGAGTTTATGTCGGGGTGTGAAATGCAAATCAGTCGTACGCTTTACGACATGGAAAATCGAGGTAAGCGTAAGGATCTCTACGTTCAAACGTAAGTATCCTTACGTCCAAACGTAAGGAAATTCAAACCAAATCTCATACAAAAACACTCAACACAGATTCCTTACGTTTAAACGTAGAGATCTCTACGTTTAAACGTAGAGAATCCTTACGTTTAAACGTAGAGATCCTTACGTTTAAACGTAGAGAAATTCTTGCCCACATGATTTTTTATTTTTTTTTCCATAATCAAATCATCTTTTCAGCATCTTAATCCATCCTTTTATTAGTTTCAATGGCTGCTCAAAATTCTTATCGCAAAGAAGAACTCAAAAAGAATTAAAGAAACGTCTCAAATATTTGGACTATATTAATTGTTGCATTCATTTTTTTTTTTTTGTTGAAGATTATTCATTGTGTTTCAAACTGGGATTATTACTCTGTTTTCACTCACAATCATGAAAATCAGAACCCCAAAATTCAAATTCGAATCCTCCACTTTTGAAACCTTCAATATTGGGACAGCAGCAAATCCATCGTTTGATGTGAAAATGCTCTTGCAAGTTTGGATCTTTTTGGTCTTCTTGATGGTAACTTTAGCAGAAGAATCTGAAATTGTTGATGGTAACTTTACATCATGTGGATCGGGAATTTCACTACGTTTAACGCGTGAGATCTCTACGTTTAAGCGTAAGGATTCTCACGCGTTTAAGCGCAGAGATCTCACGTTTAAGCGTAAGGATTTCACGTTTAAAGCGTAGAGATCTCTACGTTTAAGCGTAAAGGAATGCGTGTTGAGTGCTTTTGTATGAGATTTGGTTTGAATTTCCTTACGTTTGGACGTAAGAGATACTTTACGTTTGAACGTAGAGATCCTTACTTACGTTCGATTTTCAATGTCGGAAAAGCGTGACGCGATTTCAAGCTGTCAGTGTCGGGCCGACACAACTGATTTTCCAATTTCGCCCTAATTCATATTTTTTCGTCCGCTTTATTTTGATATCTAATTTGATATTTTTCCGAATTAATTTCAAAAATCGATTTTTTTCTTTATAAATTCGACTTCAAACTATTTATATCTTTTGATATAAAACTCCGATCAACATAATTCTTTCACTATAATTCATATTTTTTCGTCCTCTTTATTGTGATATCTCATTTTATGAAATGACACATTATCGATGACACACAATAACACCAACATTTTTATGAAGTAGACATCAACACCCAAATTGCATAAACAAAACATTGTATATGCGGTGACATCAATATCACCGCATCAATTTTATTCTACATCATACACAAACTCACCATCAACGTATAGCTTTTCTTTCTTTGTTTCAGTGTGATGCATGTTAAAATAATTTATCATTATTACATCATGATCAACGGTGTTGATACACGATGTGACATTCGCATGTCGAGCAGTTTGTGTCGAATCATTATTCAGAAAAAGAAAGCAAAAAATAAAATATCATCTAAAGCCTTTCATAATCATACCAAAAAACCGTGTGCTACAAAAATGTAAAAACAAGTCACCACCCTACAAAAGTTTGACACAACTATGCAAGCCAAATAGTAAATACTTACAACTCATTCCTCCCACCCCCACATTACCTTTTTTCACATATAATCAACAAATACTGCCCAAAAAAAACCGAAGGTTGGAAAATGACAACATCACATGAAACACATTGTGATAGCATAAATGACTGGTAGGAACTGTACAAGTATGTATATTAAAGTTGTGCCTCAGTTTATTATGTGACTGTTACTGCTCTACTCTAGTTTTTACATGCCACTAGACATTGCATTCAAAACCAGCAACTTTGCAGCATGTAAAAAAAAAATTAAAAAAAAAAATCCAGATTCCTAACATGAAAAAAGAGAAGGTAAATCAACAAAAGCAACGACAGAGTACAAGTAGAACCCAAAGTTTTCATTTGTATTATATTTGACGGCAAATGGGTTCACAATTGATTGAAGCCAACCCAATGGATAATATGACTGAAAAACATGGAATTTCAAGACCGTTTTCTGTTCACCTGGTAATGATTGGAATTTCACACATGATGGTAATTCAGAAAACGCTTCATCAGTCGGAACAAAAAGCGTTAATCCAGCTCCGCCTTCGTCTCCGTCGAATTCTCCTTCAACACCGGAAGACGCTAGCATCGACGCCGCTACATTGAAGTCGTGTCCGTCAATCAACGTTTTCATAACGTTTAACCCAAACAGAGGCCGACTTTCCGATGCCATGAGGTCGATCGGAGGTAAGGAGGAAGGAGGAAGGAGTTAGGAACGGCGAGAAGGGTTATAAAGAGCCAAATCTGAGATCGGAGGTGGAGGTGGAGGTGGAGGTGAGGAGAGGAGATGGCTGAAGTCGAAGAAATTGGGGTCAGAGGATAAGAGATTGTAACAGGGGTAATTTGGGAAAGTTTAAAAACGTCCTTATAACTAATGATATTTTTGGGTGTGTTCAATTAATACAATTAAGTGTTTTAAAGCACGTTTCTATAAACAAATAACATATTAAAAAATCCTACCTATTTATTGGTGCTATTGTGTGACACGACGACCATTTATAACGTTGATCATTATGATTTTAGATTGACCATTATGTAAATTCATCATAACTAACGATGTAGATAATTGTTATGTCAGTCGTGTGACAACGGTTGTATCCGTATTATTAGTCATAATCAAAATTTTATAGTCAATTGTCATTCTCCTATTTTTAATTTGAAAGATGATTTAGGTACAGAATTGGTACACAACATGAGTACCGAAAATTATTTTCAACCACAAATTTTCATTGCCAATGATAAAAAGAAAAAAAGAAAAAAGGTTGAAAAAATTCTCAACCATATATTTACACTTTCGGTGCTTAGTTTTGTGAACCTTTTCTGTGTTCTAATCATTTTTCTTTTAATTTTATGATGGTGGGTGTGTCACGGACTCACGGTTGCTCCACGACGGTTTTTCAAGACAACAGAGAAAATGATCGAAAATTTTAAAAACAATCCTGTACAATGCAATGAATTCCAAGATTAATAACATGTTGTTTTGAATATTAACTGTTTGAGAAAAATGAAATATACAAGATGAAGATGGTGCATTGATAAAAGAAAGGCAGTCAATGTTGAGTTGTGACACTTTATCTATAATTTTGACAGCAGCTTTACTTGAGGACTATCATCGAGCATTGTGGGAGCAACATTTGGGAAAAATTCTTAGGTGAGGGCCTCACGGTAAAGCACTTCGCCAGATTTGCGTGTATGTCTGACAAGAGATGAAAAAAAGACGTGGAGGAAAGAAATCTAGCAGAGTTTCACCGTAGGGAGACCTCACCTAAAAATTTATGCTATCACAATGTGTTTCATGTGATTTTGTCCCGGTGTTTGTAATTTGGTGGTCTGCAGTTTCTTTTACGTTTCATATTCAAATAGCCAGAAAGTCGATTTATATGGTACTGAAAATTCATCAATACGCAAAGTATTAATGTGTAGGATAGCCGGAGTCTGAAGCTTCTCATTTTTCTGGCCCCCAGGTGATATTTAATTTGAGGATGCAAATTTCTATTTCCAGTTGGTGATTTATTCTCAATGTCTTCATATTTACTTTATTTATTCTATGATTTTTGGTAGTTGAAGACATGTTTTTCATTTTTTATCATGACAGTTGAAGACAGTCTGGTGAATGAATGCATCAGATTAAATTCCCTTTGAATGAGGTAAATTATTATGTGCTTTTCCGGTTATTTGATTAATGTTTTGTTTTTTACTATATGTTATTGACGGTTTCTTAACTACATTTACATTTCCCATACAAGGTCACTGTTGCTACGGTTGTTTTTTAAAACATATTTTACTACCGTTAATCTATCCTCTGTTTCCCATACAAATTTGCTTTATGGGTTGCTTTATTCTATGTTTTTTATGAATAAAATCATTTTTTTATATGTTAGTTTGTTTAAACGCGATATTTTTTTCATAATATATTAATTTCCTTTGATGCTTACTTTTTAAATATAACGTTTTTCATGCATCGCACGAATTTTCTACTAGTTTTTAAAAAAACAAGAATTAAAATTAGCTATGAGTTTCTTTATATTATTGAAACAAAAATTACATTTCTAAAAAAACAAGAATTAAAATTCAGTAGTGGAAAAAATAAAAATAAAATAAAAAAAATAAATGGCTACAGCGTTAATTAGCTACTTGGTGCAGGGCCAAGTAGCTTCTTCAACACAGCTAGCTGTTCAGCAGACAACCCAAATGCCTTTTCCAACAACTCCACCTGAATCGGCGTTCCGAAAACCGCCGCCGGAATCCTAATTGCTCCCGGATTCTGACTATCAAGGCTCCCATATATAGTCGCCGGCGTCTTACCGACGTTCATCTGAAAATGCAACATTCCCCTCGGAAACACCATCACCTCCCCCTTTTCAATCACTTTCGCATACAACCGATTCTGCGTGTCAACGAATCCGGCGTAGATACTTCCCTCCAGCACGAAGGCAATCTCCGTCGCTCTCGGATGATAGTGCGGCACGTTGATGCCGCCGACACCGAAGTCAGCGCGGACGAACGACACTCCGAGCGTGTTTAACCCGGGGAACAAGGCGGAGCTGACGGAGGAGGATGCGAAGCCGGTTTTGGTGGTATTAAAGGGGTTTTTTATGCCGGAGTAGACAAAGTCGTCGACGGTGACGAGAGATGTGTTCTTGCAAGTGGTGGGTGGTGAATTTGGTGCCGGAATACAGTAATCGAAAACGGGATCGGGATCTGAAGCTACGGCCATGGAGATTTGGAGGAAGATGATGCATATAATTGCGAACAATACTGTAGAATCCATGGTTGATGCTTTTACGTTAAACAATCTTTTGTGGATTGATACGTGGTTGTTTGAACTTTGCCCGTATATATATAAATTATCGTTATTTAAAATCCATTTCTTTATCTTTACTATTAAGTGGAAGTTGATTATTCAAGCTAAAGTCTTATTCAATATTGGACCGCTACCGCACATTGACCGTTCTGATGGAGTAGTTGGGTAGCTGGGTAGTCGGGAGTAATGATACGTGTACAACTGTTGTGTCACAACGAATGCATAACAACTATCTGCACTGATGATGAGTTTACGTTATAATAAATTTAGACCTATTATAGTCAACCGTGTAGATGAGGTGACATAACGGCTACTGCATTGATGATGAGTTTACGTCATACATAATCAATTTAAACGTATCATAATCAATGGTGTAGATTATCGCTGGGTCATTTCTTGTGATACAATAGTTGTGTCTGTATATATCATTGGTGACTAAGCTTGTGTTTGTTTTGGTTAGAGTTTTGTTTGAAGTTTTTTTTATATCACTTTATCAATCATTTATTACAATTCTCTTCCAATAATTTCTTCAACTACAAAAAAAAATATTAAATCCTATTTCACAATTTCACTTTATCTATTTTATTACATTTTTTAACTATTATTTTATACATTATACTATTTTATTTCAATTTCTTTCACAAATTATTTTTTTATCTACATAAATTTTAATTTTTTTTTTTAATTTTCTAATCATTATTTCAATTATATTTATTACATTTTATTATTCACCCTACTTTATTATGATTAATGCCACCCCACTTTATTATTATTTTGCCACATTATAAATTTATAATTATAAAAAAAGCTTACCGTCCCGCCTTAGAAATTATCGGAGGATGTCGATAGAAAACATTTTATTTTGTTTAGAGACTAGTGAATTGCGACTCCGTGCAATGCACGGAGTGCCCATACTATAAATTTTAACTTATTTGACGATATTAAATACGAAGAAATGTAGCATGTAACGAACCGTTCAGAACGTAATTTTTAAGTGCAACAATGAAAAATAAAACATTTTACGTCGATCTCCTTTCGGATACCACAACCTACCACACAACTCTACCCTAATCAACACACTCTTTCTTATCTACTACACACATTATCAATCACCCAACCGCACTCTATCCCAACATTTTTTAACACTTACATATCCAATCCTACCTCACCATGCCCTACACCACATTATCTTACAACATATTATCTTACCACACTACCTTATATTACGTACTTTATTCAACCTACCAAACTTTACTTAACTTACGTCACATCATCCAACCATACCATCCTACCTCACCATACATCTCCGCATTACATCTCATACCTCGCTTCACCTACATTAGCACACCATACCGCACTCTACCTCTCTACATACCTACAAACCTTAACCTACCTCCCAACCTACATATTAATTCACTATCTCAAATTAGTGTTCTATTACACCTTATTTTATCTCATCCCACCCTACCTTACCTTACCCTACCCACCACCCCATCCTACTCTACCCTACAACTCCCTACCCTACCGTGCCCACCACCCATCTTACTATACCCTACCCTTCCCACCACCCCAACCCACCCCACCCACCACCTACCTAACATCACTTTCCTCTTACACACCACCACGTGTTTTTATCGATTTTCATTTCTTTCCATCCGATTTCATCCTGGTCAATTTTCATTTTATGAAAAAAAATAAATTAATTCTACAATGTCAGGCCTTACAAACCAGATGGTCCAAAATAACAAAAAGGACCGAAACACAAAAAGCAACAAATGAGAGTAGAAGAGATGATTTTTTGACATTTTTCTCTCTTCTTTTGAAATCGTGTGAAGTTCGGTTTAAAAAAAAAAGTGTGTGAAGAAAGCCAAAATATGTGAAAAACATAAGCCCAAACCCATATATATAAGAGGAGGGACCTCATCCCCAAAACTTAGGTTGTGAGGTGAGGGAAGTCTATCTCTTAATATGGTGGGTGAAACAACCACAAGTTCCCAATTTGGGACAATTTAACAAAAATACGTTATATATTATAGGACAAAAGCAGTATTATCATTTTTCGATCATTAAAAGGCACAATAAATTGTTTACATTTACATTTCTATGCTATACTAATAATAAAACAAAATACAAATCACATTTAATTTATGGGACCTTGTACTGGCCTACAGCTGGGGGAGGTGGTATTGAAAGTGTGACACACCATTTAAGGTTTAATATATATATATATTAAATACACTTCATGCATGATGATAGTTTCAAAGAATCATCTATTATAAAATGTGGGTAATTAATTCTAAGAAGAGTTATTATGCGGTAGTGATTTAGAAGTTATAACTTATAACAAGTCGACTAATAAGATGTGTTCAACTCACATTTGAGAGAGAGAACGTGTAAAACACTATATATATATATATATATATATATATATATATATATATATATATATATATATATATAATTCACAGGCATCACCACTTTTGAAAAGCATCCAAAAAAAAAAAAAAAAAAACTTACAGTGATTGTACAGGAAAATGGGCGGACAAATGCAATGTGAATAAAGCAAAAGGTGATAATATAACTGCAAATATTAATTTCCTGGAAAAAAAAAGGAAGCATCATAAAAAAAAACTTAATAAAAAAGAAATGCACATGATACGTAAATGGGTCAGACTTTATCCTTAAAAATAAGTCCACCTTCTAACTCTGGTTGCAATTGAACGGAGGAAAAAAATTAGTAAATGCCACGTGACAATCTCTTTGCTTTCTTATTATATAGTAGAGAGAGATAGAGAAAACGGACCCCGTGCAACGCACGGAGCGCCCATGCTAGCCGTATGTATTTATGATGTGCTATTAAACACAAAGAAAAATAATATGTAATTAAATTGAAATCGGATACATCTTAAGCACAACACACATAATAAGATTAAATTAAGGCTAATATGCAGATTAAAAAAAAATTGAAGAAAAAAAAAAACCGATGAACAGTATTTTTAAAAAAAAAATTGGGCCACATAGTAGAGAGACAGAGAAAAAAAAAGCTCAACAAGAACGCACTGAAAGCACTTGCATCTAAGCCAGTATGTATTTATGAGGTCTATTAAACACAAAGCAAAATAATATGTAATTAAAATGAAATCGGATACATCTTGAGCACAACACACATAATAAGATTAAATTAAGACTAATATTTAGATTTTAAAAAAATTGGAAAAAAAAAACAAAACAAAACAAAAAAAAAACGATGAACAGTATGTAAAAAAAACTTGGCCGGTGAACAGTATCATAAAATAAAAAAAAAAGGTTGGGCCTTTAGGCCATGAACAGTAAAAAAGGGAACCAATAAAAAAAAAACAAATATCACAAAACAAAAGATTTTCCCTTCTTATTAGTATAGGGAGAAATCTACTAGATGGTATTGAACTCCCATTAATAGAATGACAGTCACTCCATCACATATACTCTTTTACTACTCACCTATGACCTTGGGAATGAGAGATTTATTTATATAAATATTTTAAGAATGTTTTATTTATATAACCTACATTCGTCCATAAATAATAGAAACGACTTGTTCATTAATATTAGTCACTTTAAAATACGAATACTTTTTTTTTTCTTTCTTTTGACTCCCAACTCAAGAGATTATTTATTATATTTTTCTTTCTACTATCCATAACTAGTGGATGTTAACGCCGTGCAAGGCACGGCAGACCCAGCATAATACGTAACCAATGAAAATACAAAAGAATGTATACCGAGTATGTAGACGTTTGATTTTTATTTTTATGGGTTTTGTAGCATTGTAACTATATTGTATATATTGATAGTAAGAAATATGTTGAAGGCATTTCCCGGAGGAAAAAACAATTTGAACCACAACCAAGTAACTTGAAACATGAAAGGATCACTAATTAATCAAGAATGATACATATACTTCTTTCGTTTACACAAAAGATAAATGAAATGATTTGAAGCATCCATTAAAAAAAACAAAAAAACAAAAAACGAGTACTATTACACAGAAGGTTCGTTGGCAAAATATGTAACGCCCCTTTCCCGGACACCGAGTCCTTATCCGGAAAGAGAGCTCGGCACAAATATTATCAAATAAAATTCAATAATATATGTAAGCCTTACGTCATACATCAGAACTAAAACGACGCGGAAGATAAAACGACTCGGGACAACAAAAAACAAAAGATCGAACACACGGTTTCCAATGCTGTAAAACTAAATCCAATAAAGAATACTAAACATCCAACGTTAAACCCAAAAGAACTTAAACGGAACTAATCCAAAAGAAAGACAACAATGTTTGAATTGAACCAACAATATTATTGAAAGAATTAAAACTAAAAGAACTAAATCTTCATGAGCTCCGTCTCACACGTCCTCGTCAAAGAACTCATCAGCGTTAGCAACCTGTTCATCTTCTTTGGAGAAAGAGAAAGACAAACAAAAATTAACGGGGTAAGTACATAAGTACTTAGTAACGCTTAGCGTAGAAGATCATTACAACGTCGATCCTCATAAAGAAATAAAAGCAACGCCGTCTTTTTTATTAATTCATTCCGTTATTAACCCTAGCTAACTATCACATTATGTTCATAGCATAACATGAGGTTCCAAAGGTATCTAGCTTAGCTCAAGTTTGTTACATCATGAATAACAAGGGCACTACGCTAGTAATAGGATGTACTAGGACAAGCCTGGTGCAACCTACTTAGAGACACGCTCTAGTAGCCCGGGAATATCGAGTCCCGATAGTGTGATAACCGGCGAGAATGTACCAGACGCTTTATCTAGCCAATCGATTGACGGCGTGGAGTGCAGATCTACTTTGTCTGCAGTCGAGAACACATCACGATATTGTACTTATGCCTTACCAAGCATTGCATGATGTTTAAGATTATTAATCTTGCACGTGTGTTTGATTAGATGTTTAACTAGCCACCCAAGTTGATTCACATAAAAGGCTCACCTATCGTCTACTCCCTCTTCTTAAGACCACTAGACTACAACAAAACCTAGCACTTACACGACATCGATAAACTCACAGCTTATCGAAGCACAAGGCAAATCCAAAGCTTTCGACGGTCCCACACTTCATCTTTTTAGGAATCCATATGGTGCGAAACTAAACGCATCAAAAGCTAATTCAAGGCTTTGTCACATAAGGTTAAGCAGTAAAACATGATTATAAAGCCTGAAACCAAGCTGACACGAAAAATAGTGAAAAGGGAATAAGCAGTTGAACGCCCGTCGACCACTAAGTGAACGCCCGTCGACCCGAACGCTCGTCCATCAACCCCCAGACGCCTGTCCACGAAATTCAGCCACATCCTGTATCAAAACTGAACCCACAAACGCTCGTCCGTACTACTCAAACGCTCGTCTGAGCTGCCGTTACCTCGGACGTCCGTCCGCCCTCATGCAGACGCCCGTCTGCCTGGGATTTTCCCAGAAAATCTGCAACTGCGTACCCGCGATTTCCAACCCAATTCTGCCCCAAACTCCAACATACCCAGACTAAAAACAGTGCAAATAACATACAAATTGCTCTACATCTTTACGACACCTTAGTCATACGATAAGAACACCACGTTACCTTAATTTGCGAGCTACTACGATCCACGCTACCAAAGTCTTGAAAAAGGTTAAACCTTTAACTCCAAACCTATAAACGATCAATCCAAAGATGATCACTACGATGTTTAAAATCAGAAAAACGCAGGCTAACACGATGATGAATAAACCCTAATATCAAGAACGATGAGGGAAAACTTATGTTAACGGATTCAGGGATTGTTGATATCAAAACGATCATCTTCTTGCGGTGATCCTTTCTCTCTTAAGATGTCTGTTGAGAAGAGAAACGGATTAGCCTAGGGATTCGAAAGCCTCTTCTCCCCCTTTTTCCTCCAAACTTGCGCCCCTTAGTTAGTTTTTTTTACGTAAACAACAACTAGGTTAATTTAGGATTAGTTTTCCTTTTATAATCTCAATTAAAATATAATTATTCCTTATTAATTAAATCCAATTAATCCTTTTCCTTTTCTTAATTCCATTAATTAAATAACATAATATTCTGATTTTTGCTAAAAGACCGAATTGCCCTTTTTCAAAAATCGGGATATTACATTCCTCCCCCCCTTAAGAGGAGTTTCGTCCTCGAAACTAGATCGTACCTGGTAGATGAGGGAACTCTGGGAACTCGTCGAACATGTCCGCTTCCACTTCCCAAGTGGTTTCCGTCGGTGCATGATTGCTCCATTGCACTAACACTAACGGGATCACTCGCCTCTTTATCATCTTCTCCTTTCTGTCCAAAATCTTTATCGGCTTCTCCACATAGGAGAGATTATCTTGCAACACTTCCGGGTCAATCTCAGATTCCACGTCCACTTTAGATTGACACTTCCTAAGCGTCGATACATGGAAAACATTGTGGACTCTGGACATCGACTCTGGTAACCGAATTCTATAAGCCAGCTTCCCAACTCTTTCGATGACATCAAAAGGTCCTACATACCTTGGACTTAGCTTTCCTTTCTGTCCGAACCTCTTGACACCCTTCATTGTAGACGCTCGAAGGTAAACTCTATCCCCGACCTCAAACTCTAGCGGTCTTCTTCTAACATCGGCCCAACTCTTTTGACAATCTTGAACGGCTTTCAGATTCTTCCTTATCACCTCGATCTTCTCCTTGGCTTGCTGAACCATCTCCGGCCCTGTGATATGTTTCTCTCCCACTTCATCCCAGTAAAGTGGAGTTCTACACTTCCTACCGTACAAGGCCTCAAAAGGTGGCATTCCCAAACTTTCATGGTAACTATTGTTGTAAGCAAACTCAGCCAAGTTGAGGTAATCTATCCATGATCCTCCGGCATCCAAAACACAAGCTCTAAGCATATCCTCGGGAGTCTGAATTGTTCTCTCTGACTGCCCATCCGTCTGTGGATGAAACGCTGTACTTAAATCAGTCTTCGTCCCAAAAGCTTTCTGCAAACCCTTCCAGAAGCGCCTGATAAATCTACTATCCCTGTCAGATACAATAGATAGAGGCACACCATGAAGCTTCACTATATTGTCGATATACATAGTAGCGACCTTCTTTATAGGCATGTCCACTTTACATGGCAAGAAATGGGCCGATTTTGTAAGTCTATCCACAATCACCCAGATCATGTCATGACCGCCCTTAGTCTTAGGCAAACCGGTGATGAAATCCATCGTAATATTCTCCAATTTCCATTCCGGTACCTCCAAGGGTTTCAACAAACCTCCTGGCCTTCTGTGTTCTGCTTTCACTCTCTGGCATGTATCACATCTTGCCACAAACTCCGCGATTCCTAACTTCATACCAGGCCACCAATACCTTTCCTTGAGATCTCTATACATCTTAGTGGCTCCTGGATGTACCGCAAAAGCAATCTTATGAGCTTCATCCATAACCTTCTCCCTTAGGCCATCCATATCGGGCACACACAAACGGTCTCCATACCAAAGATGGCCACTCTTGTCCAACTGATAACCCACAGTAGGTTTCTCTCGAGCTACTCGCTTCAAATCAATCAACACAGGGTCTTTATCTTGCTTAGCCCGAATCTCATCTAGCAAGTCTGACCTTGCCATCAATGGCGCCAAATTCTGAGCTTCGCCCTTCCTTTCAATCACTTGAATCTGCATCCTATACAACTGATCCACAACTTCCTGCAAGGTAGTGATAGCATTAACCGATCTCCGGCTAAGTGCATCAGCTACAACATTCGCTTTACCCGGATGGTATTGAATATCCAGGTCGTAATCTTTCACGAACTCCAACCATCTTCTTTGTCTCATGTTCAGATTCTCCTGAGTAAAGAAGAACTTAAGACTCTTATGATCCGTGAAGATTCTTGCCTTGACACCATACAAATAGTGTCTCCAAAGCTTCAGAGCAAACACCACTGCTGCTAACTCCAAATCGTGTGTAGGGTAATTCTTCTCATGCACCTTTAACTGCCTAGATGCATAAGCAATTACCTTTCCTGATTGCATCAAAACACAACCCAACCATTGACCCGATGCATCCGTGTATACATCATAGTTATCAAAAACTTCCGGTAATGCTAACACAGGTGTTGTGGTCAACTTTTCTTTCAAAGTCTGAAAAGCTTCCTCATATTCATTGGTCCACTCATACTTAACGTTCTTTTGAGTAAGCCTCGTGAGAGGTGTATCTATCTTAGAGAAATCCTTTACAAACTTCCGGTAGTACCCAGCTAAACCCAAGAAACTTCTTATCTCTGTTACTGATGTCGGTCTAGGCCACTTAGAAACGGATTCTATCTTCGCTGGTTCCACCTTAACACCTTCTCCAGAAATTATATGCCCAAGAAAAATAACCTGGTCCAACCAAAACCCACACTTAGAAAACTTGGCATACAGTTTGTTCTCTTTTAAGGTCTGTAGAACTATCCTTAGGTGTTCTTCATGCTCTTCCTCATCCTTAGAGTATACCAAGATATCGTCTATGAAAACTATCACAAACTTATCGAGATAAGGCATGAAAACTCTTTGCATCAAGTCCATGAACTTTGATGGAGCATTAGTGAGTCCAAACGGCATGACCAAAAACTCATAATGTCCATATCTCGTACTGAAGGCTGTCTTAGGTATATCTGACACCTTGATCTTCAACTGATGATAACCGGACCTAAGATCAATCTTAGAGAACACCTTCTTACCTTGCAACTGACTGAACAGATCATCAATCCTTGGTAAAGGTACTTATTCTTGATTGTCGGTTTATTCAACTCCTCGTAGTCGATGCACAAACGCATACTCCCATCTTTCTTCTTCACAAACAAGACCGGTGCTCCCTATGGTGATGTACTTGGGTGGATGATGTTTTTCTCCAAAGATCTCCTTGTCGAAGTTTTCAATTCTTTCAACTCCGGTGCCATCCTATAAGGTGCTTTAGCCACTTGGTGATGCTCCGCAATCAATTCGATCTCGAACTCTATGGCCCTATCAGGCATATGCCCTGGCAAATCTTCCGGGAAAGCTTCAGGAAAGTCCTTAACTACACGAGTCTCTCCTAACTCGGGCCTATGCTTTTCCTTATCTAATGCATAAACAACGAAACCCTGGCAACTCCTCTTCAAAGCTTTTAAGGCTTTAACTGCTGAGATAATCAGATAATGACCCTTGCTAGGCTTGTATACGTTACCCTGAAACGTCTTAGCTGATTTTGCTGGAGCCTTAAAGATCACCCTCTTACCTCTACAATCCAAGTAGACATAATTCTTGGACAACCGGTCCATACTCAGGATAACATCGAAATCCGAGAAATCCAACACCGTCAAAGCATCTTTGGCACTTGTAAGTCCCAACTCTAATATCAACTTGGGGTGTGACTTGAGCACATCTAGTGACTCGCCAAAGGTGTGGTTATACTCAAAGGTCTCTCCAATTCCTTAAGAGGTAGGTTCAACGTCTTAGCTATCTTAGAGAAACAAAAGTCCTGAAGCTCGGTATCAAACAGATTTGAAATCGCTAGATTATCTATGATTACGGTACCTAACAAGTGAATCAATTTAAGTATAAATATGTAATATCATATGCGCTATATCATATTAAATATTTATAATAAACACAAGCAATCGAAAAGTACACTGTCACCACAAGGTCATCTAACTCTTCCGGTTCTGCAGATCTCTTTGCAAAGACACGAATCGATGCGCTACATGTGGCACGATTACCTCTTTGGTTACCTCGCCCCTCCGCTGCTGATTACCTTGAGAGAGCTTCTTAGGACACGCCCTCGAGTAATGTCCCACTTCCCCACAGTGGAAACAACTCACGCTACCGCCATGCACTCGTGTGTGTGTCTTGTTACACTTAGCACAAACCGATGGCGTTCCACTTGCTGAACTCTTCGTGGCTGGATTCCCTGTCCTCTTGATATTCTGCTGCGGTGCTCATCTGTTGCTTCCTTGATAATTTGAGAAAGACCTCTTATCTCCAACTACAACCGTCTGTCTACTGGCAAATCTTTCCGCAATCAAAGCTCTATCAATGACGCTCGCCATGCTAGTGGGTCTATATCCTAGCATGCCCTTTGCCACTTCATGTGACAATCCTTCCATAAACTTGTCAATCTTCTTCTCTTCACTCCTCATGATTTCAGGGTAGAATCTGCCTAACTCATGGAATTTCTGGGAGTACTGAGTCACTGTAGTGTATCTTCCTTGTTTCAAACTCAGAAACTCATTAGCCTTTGCATTCTGTGCTGTTCTAGGGAAGTATTCCTTGTAGAACAAATCCTTAAACACTGCCCAATCCGTGATTCTCGAGTTAACTTGCTCATAAGCTTCCATCCAACTCTCTGCATTTCCTGCCAACAAGGATATTGCTAAATGAGCCCATTCAGATTCTGGAGCTTTCACATTTCTGCACGTCCTCTCAAACTCACGAATCCATAAATCTGCTGCTGTTGGCTCAACATTGCCAAAGAATTCTGGCACCCTGTGCTTCTTCATTTTATCATACCAATCCACTTGTCTGTCATAGCCCCGGCGATGATCTTTGTGCGGCTCGGCGCCCGGTGGAGCATTACGATCTTGTGGTTGAGGGTGCTTGAACTTCTTTGTTGGGGTGAGTCTGCTGCGGATAGGTGTATCCAGGTGCTACAAAAGTATCGGATCTAGGCGGTGGTGGAGGTAGAACCGTTGGCTGAGGTGTAAAACTTCGGTGGTGTGGGGAAAACATCGATGCACGTGGTCGATCAAAATCGACTAGCCGGTGGCACAGGCGCTTCTTGAGGTTGCCGTAAAGCGGTTGTGAAAGTACTCACCGGTGGATGAGAAAGTACTAGTCCTGTCCAGCTTGTGGTCATTGGAGACACAGACACTCCTGGTGTCACTCCTGCTGAAGTAGTGAGAACCGGTATACTGGTGTTAAACCGTGAAGGGCCCCCTTGTTCCACTCTTCCCCTGACGACGATATCTGGTCCTTGATACACCCCACGCATGATGTTGCTCACAAACGGGATGTTCACTTGAGAAACTGTAGGGCCCTGGGTAGCTAGTCCACTTCTTCTCCTTCTCGGAATCACAACCCCGGTAAATCCTGCCTCGGTGCTACCCGTCTGGGTGTTAGCCACCTCGGTGTTATTCGTATTAGCTCCTTATCTAGTAAGAGCCATTCTGTAACCAAGAAAAGAGAGGGGTTACTAAAGCTCTAACACTTATCTTAAGGAAGAAATCAAGTCCTACACAGCAAGGAAAATCTTTCTCTCTGATACCAACTGTAACGCTCCTTTCCCGGACACCGAGTCCTTATCCGGAAAGAGCGCTCGGCACAAATATTATCAAATAAAATTCAATAATATATGTAAGCCTTACGTCATACATCAGAACTAAAACGACGCGGAAGATAAAACGACTCGGGACAACAAAAGACAAAAGATCGAACACAAGGTTTCCAATGCTGTAAAACTAAATCCAATAAAGAATACTAAATATCCAACGTTAAATCCAAAAGAACTTAAACGGAACTAATCCAAAAGAAAGACAACAATGTTTGAATTGAACCAACAACATTATTGAAAGAGTTAAAACTAAAAGAACTAAATCTTCACGAGCTCTGTCTCACACGTCCTCGTCAAAGAACTCATCAGCGTTAGCAACCTGTTCATCTTCTTTGGGGAAAGAGAAAGACAAACAAAAAGTAACGGGTAAGTACATAAGTACTTAGTAACGCGTAGAAGATCGTACAACGTCGCCTCATAAAGAAATAAAAGCAACGCCGTCTTTTATTAATTCATTCCGTTATTAACCCTAGCTAACTATCACATTATGTTCATAGCATAACATGAGGTTCCAAAGGTATCTAGCTTAGCTCAAGTTTGTTACCTCATGAATAACAAGGGCACTACGCCTAGTAATAGGATGTACTAGGACAACTGGGTGCAACCTATTTAGAGACACGCTCTAGTAGCCCCGGGAATATCTGAGTCCCGATAGTGTGATAACCGGCAGAATGTACCAGACGCTTTATCTAGCCAATCGATTGACCGGCGTGGGTACATTCTACTTTGTCTGGTCAGAGAACACATCACGATATTGTACTATGCCTTACCAAGCATTGCATGATGTTTAAGATTATTAATCTAGCACATATGTTTGATTAGATGTTTAACTAGCCACCTAAGTTGATTCACATAAAAGGCTCACCTATCAGTCTACTCCCTCTTCTTAAGACCACTAGACTCAACAAAACCTAGCACTTACACGACATCGATAAACTACAGCTTATCGGAAGCACAAGGCAAATCCAAAGCTTTCGACGGTCCCACACTTCATCTTTTTTAGGAATCCATATGGTGCGAAACTAAACGCATCAAAAGCTAATTCAAGGCTTTGTCACATAAGGTTAAGCAGTAAAACATGATTATAAAGTCTGAAACCAAGCTGACACGAAAAATAGTGAAAAATGGAATAAACAGGTCGAACGCCCGTCTGACCCTAAGTGAACGCCCGTCTGACCCGAACGCTCGTCCACCAACCCCCTGACGCCCGTCCACGAAATTCAGCCACATCCTATATCAAAACTGAACCCTCAAACGCTCGTCCGTACTACTCAACGCGCTGTCTCGAGCCGCGCTACCTCGGACGCCCGTCCGCCTCATAGAGCGCCCGTCGCCTGGGATTTTTTCGAGAAAATCTGCAATCACGCGACTGCGATTTCCAACCCAATTCCGCCCCAAACTCCCAACATACCAGACTAAAAACAGTGCAAATAACATACAAATTGCTCTACATCTTTACGACACCTTAGTCATACGATAAGAACACCACGTTACCTTGATTTGCGAGCTACTACGATCCACGCTACCAAAGTCTTGAAAAAGGTTAAACCTTTAACTCCAAACCTATAAACGATCAATCCAAAGATGATCACTACGATGTTTAAACTCAGAAAAACACAGCCTAACAGGATGATGAATAAACCCTAATATCAAGAACGATGAGGGAAAACTTACGTTAACGGATTCATGGATTGTTGATATCAAAACGATCCTCTTCTCGTGGTGATCCTTTCTCTCTTGAGATGTCTGTTGAGAAGAGCAACGGATTAGCCTAGAGATTCGAAAGCCTCTTCTCCCCCTTTTTCCTCCAAACTTGCGCCCCTTAGTTAGTTTTTTTTACGTAAACAACAACTAGGTTAATTTAAGATTAGTTTTCCTTTTATAATCCCAATTAAAATCTAATTATTCCTTATTAATTAAATCCAATTAATCCTTTTCCTTTTCTTTAATTCCATTAATTAAATAACATAATATTCTGATTTTTGCTAAAAGACCGAATTGCCCTTTTTAAAAAATCGGGATATTACAAAATATCATGACAACACCTTAACGGAACTTTCTTTGATCTTGCTTTTGTAATTGGGCTTTCAAGCTCAGAACTTGTTTCGATATTTGGTGCTAGCAACGCTACTGGTGCATGACTTAACTTTGGCAATCATAGATTACATATGATCAAATTATTTTCTCCTTTATTTTTTGCCACATGTTTCTTTGCTTTTGAAGGAGCGGGCGGTCACATCCACATCCCGATGTCCCCAAAATAATGTCTAGCTCTTTTGAAAACTACAACAAACAAACAAAAAAACGAATAGACATCATCAAACATGACAAATAGGTCAAAACACTAAACACTAAACACTAAACTATAGCATCCTGTTTAATGCAGGATTGTTCGGCACTTTTGCCTAGTTTTTCTTCTGTTTCTTTTAGTTTCATTCGGCGCGTGGGAAATGTCAATGCGCATCTTTTATCCAGACATGGTTTATTGGTTTTGACTTGGACAACTTGGGGCATTTCACCTCTTGATGACTTTTCGGCCGCTACTTTTGAGTAATAAAATAATTTGTTTCTTAAAAAAACTTTCTTAATATGCGTAAAAACCCTGATGTGATTATTATTTAGAGACGCAGATAGGAGTATTATTTTTACTAGAAGCAGGAGGCCGGATGACAATATAAGGATAAAAATGGTTGAGAAGGAAAAAAAATGTAATACACGTATACAAAAATGTAGTAACTTATGTAGTAACTGTCATTCTCAACCATTTTAGATTAAAAGTGTCATTCACAACTTTTAACCTTTTTTACTATAGGATATATCTCTATCTCTATCTCTACAATAATAAAAGAGCTAGTTGTTCGCATCAAAAGTGTTTCTCCCACGAATGTTTCATCAAAAAGCGTTTCTCCTAAATATAGAATTTTAATATAGTGTATTAAAATTAATGAGGATTAACATCAGATAAAAAATTAAATAAAATAAAATATTGGGAGAGTTATGCCGTTGAAAAATCCATCAAATAAAATAGTAAGGGAAAAACTACCGTGAAAACGAAAAAAATAATCCATCCAACTAGGAAAAAACTACCGTGAAAAGAAAAAATTTCTATCCTCAACGTTAAAATATTCTACAATAAAATTCTCTGAAAAAAATACCGTTCACAATCACAGGTAGGAAACCAAATTTGTATCTTTAAACAAAATAAAAACCAAAAGTGAAACGGAAAAAATAATAATAAATTAATATAAATACATTTCAGGACAAGAGGTGGAGCCAATGATTGAAACTTGGTGAAATTAATCGATTATATCGAATTCGTCGAATTGAAATTTGAATTAAGAATATTTTATGGATCAAACGAGACTACAGAGAATTTTTAGTGCAACATTTTTTTTCCTTCTTGGTGGGCTTATCCCCCCTTAGTCTACACATAGGTGCATATTATTGTTTTTCAACAACGGTGTCATATGTGACAATTTTAAATAAACTATAGTACAACTCATGCATGCATGCAATGAACCAAATTAGTTCACATGGGACCATGTTGCTGGGAATGCTCCAAGTGTGCCAAGAACGACGTATATACACATGCAGGAAACTGGTCGCTCTGAAAATATTATGATAAACTGAAGAAGCCTGGTCTAGAAGAATACAGATTCTTCTTCAAATTCAACGGGAACATAGAATATATCAATGGGTACCCCAAAGTTGATATCAAAGGCCCTGCGAAAATCCATAATCCAAATATCAACATCAACGAATCTGAAAATGCAGAAAAACACCGACAAGAAACCTTTTGTAGAGAATGTGAAAAAGATATTGACGCGTCAACCATAAAAACAAAGAAGAAAAACAAAAAGATCCAGCTGACTGCATGCAATCACAACAGGAAACTTACAATTACGAAACACAAAGACATAATTTCAATTTACGTTTACGCTCATGAAGATGCCATTGGAAGCACAATTGAAACTAAGAAGAAGAGAAAGAAGACCAGAGTGACTACGAGCAATGACAACAGTGAACTTACGATCACGAAAGATAAAAGTTCAATCTACCGTGAAGACAAAAATCCAATCTACATTAATTGAAGATGGTGATGACATTGGCAACATAAGGAAAAAAATATAGGTTATCAACAATGAAACAAGAAAAAAAAAACTAAGTCATTTATGAAAATTAAATAGTTGTTTAGCTTCGTTTATACTATTAATACATTGGCAACATAAGGAAAAAATTATAGGTTATCAACAATGAAACAAGAAAAAAAAAACTAAGTCATTTATGAAAATTAAATAGTTGTTTAGCATCGTTTATACTATTAATACATTTGATCTTTATTCTTGATTATATATTTATGTGCATAATATTATAAAAATGTTATTCAATAAATTATTCATCAAAGTTGATTTGTAGGGTTAATAGTGAATATTAACTTATGCTGTTCAAATATATGGACAGCAAAAAAAAAAACGTCTATCAATATCAATACCGAACTAATTACTCATCGGAAAAAAAAACCGAACTAATCAAACAAAATCAATAATATTTTAGCAATTTTCAAAAAACAAACCAATCAACAAATAGTCACATTAAATTAACTTTTGTCACAACTTGCTGTTGTTTATAGCAATTTTAGGTTCCTATCGTTTTCTTCTTCTGATATGCTTTTTCTTTTTGATATTTTCTACTATACCATGTCAAAATTGTTCCGACTTAATTTGTTATTACAAAATTATGAGGAGCAAGGCAACTGTGACTGTCGGTGGAAATTTAATGATCTTCATTTCATGCTTCGAATGTTCATCTACTAAATTGTGAAGTGTTAGTGAAAAATATTGAAGTTGAGGCAGCCTTGATTCCAATAGAAAATTATACTAATTATTATAAAGCTGCGTGTTCGGAAATCGAATACGGCGAAAGCACATGTTAGGGAGACGTTCATATCTGGCAGCGCTAATTGTGCCATAAAAGATCCGGTTAATTACTTAGACCGTCGTCTTCGCATTCTGAAAAATTACTTGGAAATGAAGAGCATTATATATGCCTCATATTTATATATGGAGGTAATTTTCTTTCACCTTATATAGCAATGTGGGAGTGCCATGACAAATAACAAAACACATTTTTACATGCTTGATTTTGATTACAGTATACAATGCAAACATTTCTTGCCTAAAAATAGTAAGTCTTTTCCTAATGAAATCCAAGTTGTGCACACAAAAGTTTGCATGCATTTCATGCCTAAAAATAGCAAATATTTTCCTAATGAAATCCAAGCATAGAAAAAAGAAAATCCCTCCTTCTTTAACGGGGGACAATTCATTTTTGAAATTTAAAGCTGGCATAGGTTTTTATTGGCTCAATGAGTGGATTACAAATTTCAATTAGCTAAACCTTCTTCTCCAAATATCTCAATCTTTCTTGCATGCAAACCACCCTGTACCGCTAAGGCAAGGGTGGTTTTCTTGCCTCGCGCCACCACAGGTCACAAGGCAAGAGATAATACAAAGGAGGAGGGGGAGGAGAGGGTTAATTCGGAATCCGCCATCATGGATAAGCCAGCTCCATTGGATATGGAGAAAATTACCAAAGCCATTAAATGCTATGCAGAAACAATTTATCGGTTCAATGGTGTTTGGGAAGGCCCTGATCCTTTGACCCCTATTGTACCTCTGTTCCTTATTCAAATTACCATCGCGATATTGGCTGTTAGACTCCTCATGGTTGCCTTGAAACCTTTCAACCAGCCTGCCTTTGTTGCTGAAATCCTTGTAAGTATTCAATTCAACCATAATCCTTCTTCTTTTCAAAAATTTGAAATATATGTCTTATCGTTACGCCGGAATGTTTTTTTCATTATTACGAAGGATTTAAGGGCACCCCACTAAATCTAAAAAAGGCACCACAACAATGTTTAAAAATAGGCATGTGGGGTGCCCTTAAGGGCAAGGGTAGATTTAGTGAGGTACCCTTAAAGGGGGGTGCCTTAAAAATTTGTCATTCTCTTGTGTGAAGAAATTTCTTTTTTCTGAATGCAGAGTGGATTAATCTTGGGGCCATCATTATTTGGGAGATTTGATACCTACAGAAAGTTTTTATTCCCAAACTACAACATGAGGATCTTAGAGCCAATGGCTCAATATGCCCTTACATTGTATGCATTCTTGATGGGACTACAGATGGATGTAAGAGCCATAATGAGAACAGGGGTGAAGCCTGTCCATGTTGCCATTGCCGGGACGATTGTCCCGTTTGCCATTGGTGCATCAATGTTTTTCATGCTCAATGAAACGAACAAGACAGGTGCATACTTTTGGGGTGCTGCCCTTACCGTGACAGGGTTTAAGGTACTAGCTAAGATATTGGACAAGCAGAAACTTTTACAGACAGAAATAGGGAAAACCGCGTTGTCTGCTGCACTGATTAATGACATGGGATCTTGGTTTTTCTTGCACTTGGATTTGTATTCACTGGTTCTACTAGTAACATCCCTTGGGCAATTCTAGCTACGACTATTTTCGTAGTTGTTTGTGTAAATCATATCGTCCTGCCCTCGGATGGATCATCCGAAAAACCCCGGAAGGACAAGGGTATAGTGAGTTCTACATTTGCTCGATCCTAGCTGGTGTATCCCTTTTTGGTGTTTTCACTGATGCTTGTGGTACTCATCCTATGATTGGTGCCTTTGTGTTTGGACTTATAATACCAAGTGATGCACTTCAAGCAGCACTTATGGACAGGCTCGAAGACTTCATTTTAGGGATTTTCATGCCTATTTTTTTCGTTGTCAGTGGACTTAGAACCAACGCGTCGATGTCATCTGTACCTCAAAACCTTCTTGCACAAAAGCGTTTTCAATCATCGTTTTAGCTTTTGTCCCGAAACTTCTTGGAACCATTGCTTTGTCTTTTCTACATGAAATGCCTATCCCAGAAGCAGTTGCTATTGGGGTACTTACTAGTGCCAAAAGCACCATGGCTTTGATCATCCTTGAAGTTGCTCAAACCCAAGGGGTATGTATGTATGTATGTATGTATGTATGTATGTATGTATGCATGCTTGTTGTTTCTTTCGTATCGTAAATAACATTGTTTCTGTGTATGTCTTGAGCAGGCTTTGAGCACATCAGCTTACTCACTTATGGTGGTCATAATTGTTGTAATGACAATGGTAGTCACTCCCGTTACACTCCGGTATAGGCCATCAGAAACATTGATACCCTACAAAAGGAGGACTATCCAAAAAGCGAAATCCGAAGAGGAACTGAGAATTATTACATGTATCCATAGCACAAGCAATGTTTCAACCATGATCAACCTACTTGAAGCTTCGAATTCCTCACACAAATCACCGATCGTGGTGTTTGCTCTTCACCTAGTCGAGCTCATAGGACGTACCTCAGCAATGCTAGTTGTTCATAACTCAAGAAGAGCAGGCCCTAGAAATCCAAGCAATGTGGAAGTACAGACAGAGAGCATCCTTCATTCTTTTGACAACTACGAGCTTCGTTCTGAAGGCGTTACAACTCAAGTATTAACCGTTAGGTCGAATTACACATCAATGGATGAAGATATTTGCTGCATTGCAAGGGATAAACGAGCGTCGTTTGTTATCCTTCCTTTCCATAGGCAACAAGGCTTAGCTGGTGAAATCCAAGAACTAAATCCAGCCATTAGGAATGTAAATGAAGGTATATTAGCAAATGCACCTTGTTCAGTGGGTGTTCTTATAAACCGAGGACCTTCAGAAGCCCGTAAACACGGATGCAATATAGCAATGCTCTATTTCGGGGGTCCCGATGATAGAGAAGGATTAGCCTATGCATGGAGAATGGCTGAACATCCAAATAACAGACTAAGAGTGGTCAGATTCATCCCAAGTGAACAAGCAACAAGAAGTCAAGACCTCATGGAGGAAATGGATTTCGTAGAGAAAAGCTTCGTCTCGGTACAAGTCCTAAACGAAAGAGAAAAGACGATAGATGATGAATTCATCAACAAGTTCAAGATCTCAACCATGAACGACGAGACCATAACCTACACCGAGCTCTTACTTAACGATGAAGAAGAAACCATCAATGCCATTAAAGCAATGGATGCAGAAAGGTATGACCTTTACATTGTTGGCAAAGGCAGAGGGATGGCTTCACCGTTGACAGCCGGGCTCGCGGATTGGTGTGACTGTCCTGAATTAGGCCCTATTGGGGATCTTCTAGTCACCTCGGAATTCGAGTCGTCGTTCGAGGTGTTGGTTGTGCAGCAATATGTGAAGCAAACTGAGCATAAAGAAGGGTCAGTGAGATCTGCTAGCTCATTGAGTCAGAGGGCAGATATGCATCTAAGGGCATCATCAGCCTCTGGGAGTGATATATTAGAATCATATCCAAGTTTCAGGAGAGAACTTGAGCCCTAACTAACTAACTAACTAACTATGCTCTGTAATAAAATTGTCGAAATATCGTTTCCATGATATATTAATTGAAATGAAGTGCAATCAGAAGCGACGCATGCGGAAAGCAACAAGTTCAGAAGTGCAATCAGAAGTAATGCAGTAGCTGGAAGATCAAAGGAAACGATGTTGAGAGTTAAATGAGTAAATCAGAAGAAGCTTAAGTTCTTATAGGACTTTTGTCGAACACTTTTGAAGCAAATTTCTAGACTTTGGGCGGCTAAAAATTGAACAAACTCTTAATACTTTCTCTACCCAGTTTTAATTGCAGAGTGAAGCAGATACAACAACTTCAAGAAAGCACAACAGATCATAAAGTTGTAAATCCAAAATCAAAGCGATAATCAAATAAGCAAAGCTGAAACTGTGTTTAAGAACGATAACTAGACGCTATAATTAAATGGCATTAAGCACCCACAACCTCCTTAAAAAAAGTACAGAACCATCACGAAGCCGGTAAGTTTAGAACAATAAAATTTGTACATGACTTTTCAAAAAAAAGAATTGTACATGAAAATTGATAATGCGGCCTACAGAAAGGTGTAACAATCGTTAATGAATCGATTACATCTCGAATAAGAACATACCTTTAAAACATGTTTTTGTTCAACTCTCATTGGTGACAATAACATTTGAGATCTCTGGAATTGTGAGAATTTGAGATTCGTTCTCACAAAGGAACCACATGTTGTCACAATCGCACGTTTCCATTTCCACCTCCATATCCATCAAGCTCCCCTTATCCGTAAATTTAAAGGATACCCTCTTCACATCATAACATGCTTTTAGAGCCCTACTTCTAATGGCTCTCTTTTTACCTTCCAGTTTATACAAGCTCAATCCAGTACACCAGACCCTGCATAGTACATTTTATCTTCCAAATACTTGTTAAGATCACAATCCAGTACACCAAACCCTGCATTGCTTGAATGGAATGGTTTGATGGAATGAAATGTAAACACAACCTAGTGATAAAAAATCAACCACCACCGCCCACCGCCCGCCCGCAACCTCCTGTGGCACCTGCCCACCCCACCGCAATCCACCACCACCACCCTCCACCGCACCACCACCCTACACCACCGCCGCCTACCTTGTCACCACCCTCAGCACAATTCATCACCATCCCCCATCATAACCCAACCCACAACCATCACAACCCACCACCACCGCCGTCGCCATAACAACCAATGGTATCACACACCACAACCACCACCTCAACCACCACTATCGCACACCACAAAGGCGGATCCAGAAATATTATTCAGCGGGGTCCGTAACTTTTTTTCAGAGTAAATTTTATTTTCACGGGGTCCGAAATATTTTTCTACATATAAAATGTAGAGTTTTCTTATATCGTGCATCTGAATTTGGTCTTGTTATCTACACGACTTCAAGTCAAGGTGGAGAATTTTAGAAGTGCCTAGAGCTCATGCATTTAAATCTGGAAGTCTGAATCTGTTGGAGAAGAGCTAAATCTGAAGACTCAGATGTAATACATGCATCTAAGGTGTACAAGTTTGAATTTCATGATCACATCTGAATCTGGTGATCACGTCTGTTTTCAGTCTTCTTATCTGAATCTGAAGACAACATGGGATCTCATATGAACCTAAGAGATTCTTCATCTATCGTCTGGAGTCTGTTCTCATTTAGAGAAATCACATATGAGGCTATAGTTTAGTCGGCTAGGGTTTAAGTCTTAGTACTATAAATACTCACCCACCGTAACCTAGATCGATTGTAGAATCTGTAAAATCCGTAAACTCTGGTGATAATATAATTCCTCGTTTTCAGCCCGTGGACTAGTCGTCACAACATCAGAATCCACGTTAAATCTCCGTGTTCTTGTATGTGTGTTTTGATCTTTAGTTATGTTCTTGTTCTTGTAAATCCGTTACAACATAATGTTTATCGTAACAATAAAAAATAGATACTAGATTTGAAAAAAATAAAGAAACATAAGGGATTAAAAGTGCAGTTATCATGAGAGAATAATATAGAGGGAGGTGAACAAGGCTAAATTACAATTTTGGTCCTTTAACTAGACACGTTTTTCGATTTTGGTCCTGGTTTTTCTCCGGCGACAATTTTAGTCCTGTAAGTGGTCTTTTTTTTTGCAAAAATAGTCCTGAACGCCGGAAGACCACTTACACAGGACTAAAATTGTTGCCGTAAAGACCACTTCTGGGGACTAAAATTGTCGTCGGAAAAGACCAATTTTAGTCCTGTAAGTGGTCTTTCCGGCGTTCAGGACTATTTTTGCAAGAAAAAGACCACTTACAGAACTAAAATTGTCGCCGGAGAAAAACCAGGACCAAAATCGAAAAACGTGTGTCATTAGAGGACCAAAATTGTAATTAAGCCAGGTGAACAAAGACACAATGTCTTCACAAGCATAACATTTGTCCCAAGTCTTAAAATATATGAAGATTTAAAGAAGTCCTCATCATTTTGAAACATTCCACTCACGAAAATAATTGCAAAATAAAATTAATTTTCAACCATAAGGTGGCAATACGGCCATTGCGAAGCCTCATTGGTTACTTCTTATTATACTTTTACTATAAAACCCCCATCTCATTCTAATTCTAAAGGCACAAAAAAGAATCAAGTACTTTCCCGTATCTCTTGTTAATTTTTATCAGCAGTTATGCTATCAACTACAAGGCATGGGATCTACCCACGCTTATAAACGGTTATCCGTTATTGACTCGGTCTTTGTCCTGCTCTTCTGATTATCCTATCCAGAATCCTTTCTGACCAGAACATAGCGGAGTCCTGCTCATTCTATTATTCTGTCCAGAGGATCTTCTGTACAGAGTCCGGTGGAGTCCTGCTCTACTAATTCATTTATCTTTGTCGTCTAATCTCTATCGTGGGTCCGGCCCAATTGTATATAACCCGGCCTAGAGGGCCCATATATCATCAAGGCTATTGAGTTCTTAGAAGAAATGACTAAAAATGTTGAATCTGTACAGAAAAAGGTTTTAGCAGAGATTCTAAGCCAGAATGCTAATACGGAGTATCTACAGAGATTCAAACTTGATGGGGCAACAGATATCGATTCTTTCAAGTCTAAGGTTCCGGTTGTCACCTGCGAAGATATCAAACCGGATATTCAACGCATTGCCAACGGAGATAAATCTCCCATTTTTTCTTCTCACCCCATCTCTGAGTTTCTCGTCAGGTATATATATGTGCGTGTATGTCTGCATAAAGAAGTTCTATCCTCACAATTAACAAAAAGAAAAAAAAAGAGTCAGAATACATTTTTACGCCATTGATATGTCTAAATTTGTGTACTCACGTACAGTTCTGGTACATCAGCCGGGGAAAGAAAATTAATCCCAACAACACGAAGAGTCATTTCGCAGAAGGAAGCTTTTAAATCTTCTCATGCCAGTCATGAACATGTAAGTTTTAAATTGAAAACAGTAAATTGTTAGCTACAAATACATTTTTGCGAAAATAAAAACGCCATTTAATTAAATAAAAACCGTACAACAGATATGTTCCAGGTTTAGATAAAGGGAAAGGTTTGTACTTTCTTTTCGCCAAGGCCGACACCTGGACCCCCGGTGGCATACGTGCACAACCGGTGCTAAGCAGTATTTGTAAGAACCCTCTCTTTCACAACAGACCATATGATCCATACCGATTTTTCACCAGCCCCAGTTAAACCATTATTTGTGCCAATTCTTTTCAAAGTATGTACTCTCAGATTCTTTGCGGCCTTTACATGAGAGAAGAGGTCCTAAGGATGTGTGCCATTTTCGCTTTTGGTCTTCTCTTAGCCATTCGATTCCTTCAACTTAATTGGAAACAACTCGCTTAAGATATCAGAACTGGGACCTTAAGCCCTAAGGTTGTCAGTGAACCTTCAGTTAGAGAATTTATGTCTAAAATTCTCAAGCCAAATCCTGAGCTTGCAGATTTTGTACAAAAGGAATGTGAAAGTGAAGAATGGGAAGGGATTATAACAAGAATTTGGCCACATACTAAGTACCTTGATGTTATTATTACCGGCACCATGGCTCAGTACATTCCTACTCTTGATTACTACAGTGGTGGACTGCCGCTTGCATCCACCAACTATGCATCCTCTGAGTGTTTTTTTGGGCTTAATTTGAACCCATTGTGCCGGCCTTCTGAAGTCTCATACACCATCATGCCAAATATGGGCTACTTCGAGTTCATCAACAACAGTGACTCGACTAAACCCTATCCGTTGAAATCTTCTAAAACCCCACATTACCTCATCGACCTAACTAACGTGGAGATTGGAAAAGAATATGAACTTGTAGTCACCACCTATGCCGGGCTTTGCCGTTACCTTATGGGTGATATCCTACAGGTGCTTTTTTATTTTTAATTTAATTTTGCCAAAATTTCCTCTGTGGCTAATATATAAGCTTCCATCCTTTCTTGTTTTAGGTGACCGGCTTTCATAATGCTGCGCCACAATTCAAATTTGTGAAGAGAATGGATGTGTCATTGAGCATTGATATATATTAGACCACAGAGGAAGAACTGCAAAACAGGATTGAGAATACGTTGGCCCTACTGCAACCGTACAATGTCGGGGTGTTGGAGTACACAAGTTATGCTGATATCAGGACAATCCCAGGACATTATGTCATTTACAGCTGGGAGTTGCTAGTCAAAGAAGCAGCTAACAAACTGAGGAAAGAGCTGTTGAATGAATGTTGCTTTGTCATTGAAGAGTCGTTGAATTCGTTGTATAGACTAAAGAGAGCAAAGAACAACTCCATAGGACCACTTGAAATAAGGGTTGTTAAAAATGGAACATTTGAAGAGTTGATGGACTATTCCATTTCTAGGGGTGCTTCCATCAACCAGTACAAGGTCCCAAGATGCGTCAACTTCCCGCCTATTGTGGAACTACTCGATTCTAGAGTGGTATCTACGCATTTTAGCCCCGCTGTTCCACATTGGATTCCTGAGCCAACATTGACCGTCTCCATGACACATGACTTTCTTGAAGTTGCATGAATATTTGATGTGCATATATTGGTCGATCATATAATACCCTTGCATGCACGTCATAGTCGATCGAGAGTTGGACAAAAAATTTGGCCAAATCTCTCTCTCTCTCTCTCTCTCTCGAGGACTTTTTTACAATTTTATATTAATATTGAAGCTTTTTGCTAGTTTTTTTTTTTTTATTTATTTAATTGATTTTGTTTACCGACGATGACAAATTATGTCACCTAATGAATCCGGACCTTAATGAATCTAGTGACGAATACCCAGAACCCTAATGCCTCAAGAACGTGGTGGTTGGTTTTATGATTTGCGGCTGAGTCTAAGAGCTTGCCTTAGATTGTATACGTATCCTGTAATTGTCCAGGAATCAAGCCTTGCGTAGTTCCTGAAACATGGTATTTATAGTGATAATGCATGCCCTAACCCTAGTATTAGGTCGGCTTAGGCAATTGTTACATTTAACCTTCATGGGCCTTGCCCCTTGCCCAAGTTATCACGCTGATAATGGGCCTTGGTAGTTGGTGCGGACTCTATCCTCGACGCCGACTTAACCGACTTGCGGTAATCGACTCTGGGAACCTTATCCTACACTGCTCGAACGTCGATCGTCGTAGCCTCGAATTTGGGCCTCGACATGCGTACCTTGGTACTTATTCATAACGTGAGGACCAACCGATAGACGGCACATGGAGGGGTGAAACCCTGTATCGTCATAAGCCCCCCAGACTTGAGAGAGGCGACTCCCGTTGTTCGAGGTCAAATCTGCCATTTTGAAATCGTCTTCAAGTTGGATCATTATTTGGGTAGGAAAAAACACTAACGCTTCGTCTGCCACCTGTAACTCCAACCAATCGTGGCACTGCATCATGACGTCACGACGCACTAACGCCTCATCTTCCGTCAACCGTAGCGTCATGCCTTGAATATCGCGATTTGTGGGGGGTTATAACTCCTCCTCAAATCATGTCATTTCACATCATTTGTAGATTTCACAAGCATAAAAGGGAGAGAAGGAACCGGAGCAAAGATATTTCATCCTTTCTGCTGCATACTCTCCAAATACTAAAGTAAGCATCTTTTTTGGTTTCTACCTCTTCTTCTTCTTTCTCCTGTATTTATTCATGTCTAGCAGTGCTACTGAGTCTGATAGGAGTAGTGAATCACCTTCTCACACCCAAACTTCGCTGCCTACTGCCTCTGATCATCCTCTCCAGCCAATTTCAGACGACCCCATAGGTGTTCTTAGGGAACCAAAGAAATTAGTGACTAGGATGGATGGGAAGGGTCCTAAAGGTTGTCTTACTACCCTTTCCTCTAAATATATTGTTAAAATCCGGCAAAATTTGGCCTTTCTAGCCCTCAACTTGAAATCCAACTGCCTTCCGGGCCAACATCAATACGCCGACGAGCCTCCGAAAGGGTTTTGCTCAGTCTACAAAGCCCAACTTTCCAGTGGATTGAGATTTCCACTATGTCCGGCCGTCGTAGCAGTTCTACATCATTACAAGATAAGCGTATCTCAATTAGGACCCAATGCTATTAGGATTCTGATGGGGTTCGTGATAGCCTGTCGAGTGGCCGGGGTATGCTTCTCGATCCCTCTCTTCGGCTACTACTATAAGATGGCAAGCATGCCGGACATGATGTTGTACACCTTTCAGTGAAGGACAAATCAACACGAGTTTGTGTCCAAAGGGCCTTCATCACACGGGGACTGGAAGCCTCGGTTCTTCTTTCTTCGCCACGGGCTTGATAACCCCTACATCGGGCAGTGGAGGTCGAGGGGTAAAAAGACAGACAACTAGAGGCTCGTATACTGGGCGGCTTTGGTCTCAAGGTGTCCTCTCAAGATCTGAGCCTTCTCTATGACCTGGCTACCTGGAGGAGGCAGGGCCGGTGCCCTACGGGAATCTTCACACCGTCGACCAAGAGAATTGTAGGATATTTCTCCGTTTATCATATATGTTTTTCTTTTTCGAGATTGGCAACTTGATATTGTTGATGATATTAACCTTGTCATTTCTTTGTGCAGTGGGAAAGTTCTCGATCATCACCGACCCCGCCCAAGTCCCCAAGTTGAAAGGCAAGCTTGCTCCGCCTCATGGGGGTCCGACAGCCGAGGAAAGGGCACCTCCCACTACTGGAGAAGGGAGTTCTGCTCAGCCCGAAACTGCTCCTGTTGGTGTCGAGTCGACGGTTCCAGCTCATTCCCCGACCCGGCCTCAACCTACCAGCGGCTTGTTTGTCCACTATGGTTCGTTGCGAGATGAAGACGATGAGGCTATGGTCGAGATAACACCGGTTGTTGGCGGGAATGTTGAGGAAGTAGAGGCCCAACCCAAGAAAAGGCCAACCCTTCCCAACTTAGTGAGGGAGCAACAAAGACAGTCCAAGAGGGCCAAAGTCGGCAAAGCCTCTTCTGAGACGGAAGTCGACATGAACCGGGTTGCTGACGAGTGTGTAACCATGGAGAATAAAGCTCTATCTTCGGCCCTTCGGAAGTCGTGTCGCATGGTAAGTAGTTTTCTCCTTTTCTCTTTCTCTTTATCGTGGTCCCTCCTTTGTTTTTGATGGATGATGCATCTCTTTTTTCTCGACAAACACAGCGTCTCGTCACGGAAGCCACCAAGAGATTGATCCCGCCAGCCGAGACGAAAGAAAGTTTGAAGAGGACCATCCGGAAGTTGATGGAAGAGTGTGCCAAGAAGGGTGCCGCTGTAGCTGGTCTGGAATCCCAATTAGAGACTCATGCACGAGAAGCAGACTCTGAGAAAGGGAAACTGAAGGCCGAGCTGGCCACGGCACGAAGCGACCGCCATACCTTGGACACCCGACTTGCCGACCTGTCGGCTGATTTTGAGAAGATGTAGAAGGAGCACTATGCCTCTCTGCCCAAATTTAAGCAGGCTTGGACGGAGAGGGATGCAATGCGGGTTAAACTGGGGAGTGTTCCATCCAAGATCGAAGAAGCCAATAGAAGGGCCATCGCCGACTATCGGAAGTCGAAGGAACTCGATAATGATCTAACTGTGATGATGCGCATGGCGATGATGGGTGGTTACACTCTGGCGGTGAATCACGCCTCGGAGGTCTATCCCGAGTTTGATGTGGGTAAACTTGCTGTGCCACAATTCTACGAGCCCGAGGCGAAGAAGTTATATGACCAGTATAACGAGGAGTTTCAACGAGGGGAATCTCTAGCTCAGAAATATGGTCCCTCGACTTCTGCACAAGTCACTGATCCCGAGCCGACCCTCGACGATGCTTCTAAGTTGTTGCTCTCTTGAATTTTGCTTTTGTTGAATTTTTGATTCAAACTTTTTCTGTATAATTTGCTTAATCATACTTTAACTTGCTTTAGTTGGTCTTGTCAACCTGACCTTATGTTGCATTGATTTTGCTTCAATTTTTGCAATATTTTATTTCCTTCTCCTTTTGTTGTCTATCTTTCATGTTTTGATGTCTTTTAGATCTTCGCTTGTCGAGCCTTTGGCTCTGTTTGCTGCTTGTTTTATCGATGGCGTGTTGCCCCCAAAGTGTATTATGAACCTTTGGTTCTTATTGCACTTGTGAGTCTAGTTTAATTGAGATCGACTTGGTCACCTTAGCATTTTTTGTCTCACGGACTAGTTCTGCCATAGATGTATCGATTCTCTGGGCGTTCGGTCCGACTTTGCGAACCGTCCCTCTGCCTTAGCGTTTTTTTGCCCATTGGGCTCGTTTGGCTTTTGGCTTGTCGATTTTGTGGGCGTTTGGTCCGAATTTACGAACTCTCCCTTTGCCTTAGCATGTTTTTGCCTCGCAGGCTCATTTTGCTTTAAGCTATATTGAAGGATCCGACTTGCGGATGTTCCCTTCTCGTTATCGATTTCCTTGCCTTTGACATCTTGTATCGCATTAGACTAATAATGTTCAGGCTGTTGATCCTAACAAACATAAAAGCATCTCGAGAAAAGACAAGTTTATTAGAATGTTTATGAAATTGTCACATGGACTTATTGCAAAGCATAAAAGCATAAAAACAGGAATGAACCGGGATAAAGCTTAACTTAAACGTAATACTTTCTCAGATTGTTGGCATGCCACTGTCGAGGGACCGTGGTCCCATCTGCTCGTCCGAGCTGATAGGATCCTTTGGGATGAACCTTCAGGATCTGATACGGGCCTTCCCAATTTGGGTCCAACTTGCCGAAGTCTAATTGTCGACTTGCTTCATTCTTTTTGAGGACTAGATCTCCGACTTTGAAATACTTGTACTTGACCGTTGATTTGTAATACTGTGAGATCTTCTGTTTGTATCTCGCCATTCGAGCTGAAGCTATCTCTCTTCGCTCCTCAGTGTTATCTTTTTCATGTCGAAGATCGGGAGCGTTGGTTTCGACGTTATATGCTAGAACTCGAGGCGAGGGAAGACCGATCTCTGCGGGAATTACTGCCTCGCACCCGTAGACCAGGGAGTGTTGGAAATGTGTCATAAACCCAATCGGGTTGGACCGGATCCGATCAGGTCGGGTCATTTACAGTTTATTTAGTTCATGTAATAACTTTATTATGATTCATAAAAGCACTTATGTTATTATATATTGTTTATCTTCATGTTGTTTGTTGTATATATATATAGTAACGTCCCTAGTATCAATCTGTGATAGAGAAACCATGATAGTGATTATGGTTGATGAGATCTCTAATCACCATAATAAGTTTGGTACTTAAATGTCTCTAGTCCTATGTACTGTCAAATTGGGCATTGATAGTATGGAAAATTAGTGATAAGGACACAATCTGAAATATTTTTAAGTAACAGGACAACTACATATTTTTTATAGGAGAAGGACAAGCGCATAATTTTTTTATAGCGAGAAGGACAAGCAGTGAATCGAAAATCGGTGAATCTCCCCAGTGAATCCCGAAATCGGTGAATTTCGACGGTGAATTTCGACAGTGAATCCCGAAAATTAGTGAATTTCGGCGATGAATTTTGAAAATTAGTGAATTCGGATGATGAATTTCGTCGGTGAATTTAAAAGTGAATATCGAACACAAGTGAATTTCGACGAGTGAATAAATAGTTTTGTCCTTTATGCAAAAGTTTCAAAAGCGTCCTTCTACTCAATTGATCAAATATTTCTGTCCTTCTCCCTCATTCCCCCTTGATAGTATAATCAGACTAGCACGTATTGGATGTCTTCTATCTTTTAGAAGGTAGGGGTAGATCTCGTCTATCGAGGTGTAGAGACATTTGGGTGTGCGTGGGCGTGTATTAGAGAATGCGTCGTTAGGATCGTGACCCACTTACATTAAGTGTCACACTATGTGGCGGTTGTGCAATTATCCTTTTGACCGGAGTCTTCATGGCATCACGGTGTGGATTGTCATGCTTTGACACTATTGAGATTTCCTTAGCCATGGGGCGATCATGCGGTAGTGATTGGGTATGATACTGAAGCATGCGGAGTATACATGATTGGTCGTTCGGGAATCGCGTATCCTATGATTGGGATCGAATATCCGAAATGGCCTTCTTATAAGGAATGTCTAGCTCTCGAGAATCTTTGCAAAGTGGGAGTAAATGTGTTATCCCGAGAGAGCTTGATATCCATATTATAAGATACGATCGTTAATGTATTGACACTCGAGATACGATCGTATGGATATTATTTCAGCGATAGGATTGTAAGTTACACGGTAACTGCTTCACATGAAAGGTAGTAGTCATTGCTTTTGACTCTTCCGATGATTGGGGGTCACGGTGTGTTGCTAGAGGCTATCCCGTGATCGTTAGGTATGAAGGGCATTTTAGTAAATTGGACTTTGTGTCTACGGCCAACATATTCGGAAGCCTATCGGGTCACACACATATGAACATCGAGTCGGATTAAATTGCGGTTATAGTTGATAACCAAACAAGAAAAATTTATCTCTAGACTATAAATGTTATATTGGTAAATTAATATGGTGGTATTTATTTATTATGAATAAATAAAATACAAGATATTAATTATATACAAATTATATTAATTAAAGAATATTCCGGAAGTCAATTAGATGACTAATGGGGCGCCACTTTTAAGTGTATAAGATACACTTGGATTGTGCACTTTAATTAATAAGATTACCACAATATTAATATAAGATATTGGCAAAATTAATTATAATAAAAGAGATAAACCAATCTAATTGATTTTCCTTATTTTATTGGGAAAAATGTTTTCTTCTCCTCCATACTATATGGGGCGCCACCTACACTATAAATAAGAGGTGGGTGTCAAGCTCTTTTGTACATCACAATTGCCAGAGCTCATAGTTCATGTGTAAAATAGAGAGTAACCTATAATGAGTTTGTGAGGGAAGAAAAAGGTCGGTCTAGCAACCAGAGTTTTTCCGATAGCAATCCAAGGAGGATTCCGGCGAGGAGTTCGTGGGGATTAGCGATAGAGGCCGGACACGTGGACGGCTTGCGCACTGTACTACTCTCTGTTGACGGTCAAAGCGACGATCTTATAGATCATCAAGGTATAACTGTCAAACTACTTAACGTGTTTATTACATTAAACGAAGAACGATCTAGAAAAGGAAATCAAATTTTAAATTCCGCTGCATTAAACTAGTGATTTCCTAACAGTGGTATTATAGACAGATTTCGATCTTAAGCAATAAGAATAATTTAATCGCGTAGTATTTAATCGATAGATGCAAGATCTATAATCGCGAAACCTTTAGAAAAAATCGATGGGGGCTCGGCCGACTGGCGGCGGCCCCCTCCACGGCGGCGGTTGGGCGGCGGCTCCCTGAGCTTCCGGCGTCGGCCGACTTTTAAAATTGGGAGGATCGATTCGTTGTTCGTTTTGTGATATTTATTGTGCATAGATATCTCGTTTGTTTAGTTGTGTCATATGACCAACCAATGGTTCAAATAGTTTGGGCCATTGAGAAACCATATTGACATATTGGCCTTTACAAATTTTGATTTGGAATAGGCCTAGGCCCTTTTCAAATATTTGATTTGTAAAAGGCCTAGGCCTAGGCCACTTCCAAAATTTTGATTTTGGAAAGTGGCCAGACCTAAACCAAAATAATCTGGCCTTTCTAAATATTTGATTTGGAATAGGCCTAGGCTCTTTTCAAATATTTGATTTGTAAAAGTCCTAGGCCTATGCCACTTCCAAAATTTTGATTTTGGAAATTGGCCAGGCCCAAACCAAATTTGGTTTGGAAGGTGCCTTTTGGTTTAGGAAACCAATGGCATCCCTTTTGGTTAAGGACCAAAAGGAAAGGAAACAAATTTGAGACTTTATAATTTTAATTTTATTTTGAATAGTTCAAATTTAATAAAATTGAAATTAAAATCGATTTAAAATTAAATGTTAATTTTATTTTTGATTATGTCATATAATTAATTAAATGTTATTTAATTATTTGATGTGATAAAATAAAGACGCATGAGTAGTTAAAATTAGAATTTAATCTTTTTCATAAGATAAAATTATATGGATTAGATGTGTAGATATAATGTGATTATATGGACCCCGATTGATCATGGACTCGACCAATATGATAGATGAGAATGTTTTCTTTATGTTGGTTTCTTGAAAAATTGTCCTAGGCCGTTATGAAGAACGTGACCTAGTTTACTTTTTGCATTTATCCCATTCCCGTTAGATCCCCCCCGTGTGCAGCGGGTGTAATTATTTATTAGATAGATTATTATGTAACAAGAATGGAGCAAGAAGATGAAGACCAAAGAAAGATAAAGAACCCATTGGCATACAGTAATAAATGTCCTATTGGCGGTTGTAGACACCCTGGTTTCGTCAGTTTGTATGCGAAACCGCAACTAGGAAAAGTCCATGATCATACCGGTTATTTTGTGCGCGGAATGTTGTGTAAGTTTTACTTTATATGATATCGTAGTAATGTGCACATAGTAGACAAGACCATAATTAAACCAAATTAATTAAGTGAATTAATTTAAAATTATTCCCTCGTCAAAAATCAAGTCGAAATTGCCTCCCCATATTATAACGACGGTGAAGAGCCCTTGTTCGGACCCAACTCACCAGCTAAAGCGGGGGCTGACCTACCTCGGGTATATCGTCGTTATCGAGATATGATCGAAAGAGATCTCACGAATATTGGGGTTATGACTTGACTAAGAATTCTCTCGGCCACCAGCCAAAGAGGGGTCGTTTGGATTTTAGAGGCAAGGGTTTGACTATTCTCATAAGATGAAAAATTGTCAAAGAGTTGACTGGTCAAACAACAAGAGTCATATAAGATATGATCAACAAAGTGTTGTCCACCTGCTTAATTATTTTCGGCCCATCAGGCAAAGTTAGGGGTCGGGGTAGTTCGATGGGATCTTGCCCACTAAAGGAATTATTTTCTTGAAAGCCAATAGGGAATAGTTGGCTAGTGGAGTAAAACCTTATAAAATTTTAAGTGCAAATATAGGGTTTTTATACATGAGCTTTTACTTATTCTATCTTTATTTATTGTTGTAGAAAAATGTAAAACAAATTGAACCTTCGTTTTATCATCGACAATAATCTTGACGAAACTAATTTTTTCGATTGGGAAAGAAACCTCAAAATCGTTTTGAGGCACGAGAAGATTGCCTATGTCTTGGATGAGGCCCTGCCGGAAAAGCCCGCTGAGGGTTCGGCTGCAGATGCTGTCGAGAAGTACAACAAGCATTGTTCTGACACTGATGCTACATGTATCATGCTTGCTTCGATGACACCTGAACTGAAAAAACAGCATGAGTCTATGGACGCCTACACAATCATGGTCCACCTAAAGGAACTCTATGCTTCTCAGTCTTGCCTTTGAGAGATACGAGGTCTCGAAGGCCTGTTTAGTTGTATGATGGCATCCGGGACTCTTTGTGGGGTCACACGTGCTTAAGATGATCGGGTACATAGAGAGGCTTGGGAAAGTGGGCCATAAAATGGAGCGAGGAATTGAGTATTGACTTAATTCTCGCAATCTCTACCGATTCATTCTCATGATTCGTGATGAATCATCACATGAACAAGATAGATTGCTCTTGCGGAGTTATTGAACATGTTGAAAGCTGTTGAAGGCACTGTGGGGAAGGAAAGCAAGTGTGTTTTGGTCACTTCAAGCAAGGGCAAGGAAAAGCCAGGAAGAAGTCCAAGAAGGTGAAGGTTGCACTAAGCCAACACCTAAGATAGCAAAAGACAAATCCAAGGATTCTTGCTTCCATTGTGGTGAGACCGGACATTGGAGGAGAAACTACAAAGGCTTCTTGAGTACCAAGAAGAAGCATTACGATGCTTCGACTTGTGTATATTTATGATTGAGATCAACATTACTTCTTCTAAGTCTAACCACTGGGTATTAGATACTGGTTGTGGTTCTCATATTTGTACGAATATGCAGGCACTAAGAAGAACTAGAGAGCTAAGGAAAGGAGAGGTGGACCTACGCGTTGGGAATGGAGCAAATGTTGCTGCACTAGCCGTAGGAATTTATTTTCTTTCATTGCCTAGTGGGCTAGTACTTCAACTTAATAACTGTTATTTTGTTCCTGCTCTTACGAAGAGCATTATTTCCATTTCTGCATTAGATGTTGATGGTTTTTCATTTACGTTTGAGAATAAATGTTGTACTTTTTCATGTGATGGAATTTTTTTATGGTACTGGCATACTTAGCAACGGTCTCTACATATTGGATATGAATGTTGACGTACTTAATATAAATAACAAGAAAGCCAAGATAAATAACTTGAATGAATCCTACTTATGGCATTGTATAAATAAGAATCACATTTCCAAATTCCATAAAGATGGAATGTTGGATCAATTCGATTATGAATCGTTTGATACATGCAAAGCTTGTTTACTTGTAAAGATGACAAAGTCATCTTTTAGTGGCAAAGGGATAAGATCCAATGAATTTCTTGAGCTCATACATACTGATGTATGTGTCCCAATGTCAATTCAAGCCAAAGAAGGATACTCTTATTTTATCACTTTCACTGATGACCATTCTCGCTATGGTTATATATACTTAATGAAGTATAAGTCTGAAGCCTTCAAAAAGTTTAGGGAATTCAGAAGTGAAGTGGAGAAACAACTAGGTAAAGAAATCAAAACACTTCGATCCGATCGAGGTGGAGAATACCTAGATGGAGAGTTTCAAGATTATTTGAAGGAGAATGGGATTCTACCTGAATGGACCCCTCCAGGGACGCCACAGATGAATGGCGTGTCTGAGAGGAGGAACCGTACCTTGTTAGACATGGTGTGATCCATGATGAGCTACGCAGTTCTCTCAAAATCATTTTGGGGGTATGCTCTAGAAACCGCTTCCTATACACTGAACCGAGTTCCATCAAAGACGGTTGACTCTACTCTATACGAGGTGTGGACTAAGAGAAAACCGAGCCTAGGTCATCTAAAACCTTAGGTTTGTCTGACTTACGTGAAGCAGATGATGCCTGACAAATTAGAGCCCAGGTCTGACAAATGTCTATTTGTGGGATATCATAGGAAACCAAAGGGTACCAATTTTATCATCACGAGGAACAAAGGTGTTTGTTGCCAGGATCGGCCACTTACTGGAGAAAGAGTTTATTCTGGATAGGGTCAGTGGGAGTAAAATTGATCTTGAATAGATTCGAGAACCACTTACGGATAACAGTCAGTTGATGGAAGTAGAGGACCTGCCACACATAGATATGAAGCCAGCCTCTACTGTAGACACATTAGCACCTCGAAGATCCATCAGGGAACGCCGTGTACTTGATAGGTATACTGGCGTGTATCTCATAGAAGATGAGGACCCTAGAACTTATGAGGAAGTGCTATTAAGGCATGACAAAGAGAAATGGCTGGAAGCCATGAATTCTGAAATAGAATCCTTGAAAGACAACCAAGTTTGGAACTTAGTTGATCCATCTGAGGGAATAGTTCCTATAGGGTGTAAATGGGTCTTTAAGAGAAAGACCGACATGGACGGTAACGTGACCATCTACAAGGCTAGGTTGGTGGCAAAGGGTTATAAGAAAAGACAATGAGTTGACTATGACGAAACCTTTTCGCCTGTTGCCATGTTAAAATCCATTAGAATTTTGCTCGCTATTGCAGCATACCATGATTATGAAATCTGGCAGAAGGATGTGAAAACAGCTTTCCTTAACGGGAACCTGTCTGAGGAGGTGTATATGACATAGCCTGGGGGTTTCACAGCCAATGATGCCAGGATGGTGTGTAAACTGCAAAGATCCAATTATGGATTAAAGCAAGCTTCTCGGAGTTGGAATCTTCACTTTGATGAGATAATCAAACAGTTTGGTTTCATCAAGAACGAAGATGAGCCCTGTGTTTACAAGAAGGTTAGTGGGAGTGCCATCGTGTTCTTAGTGCTTTATGTAGACGACATATTGCTCATAGAGAATGATGTGCCTATGTTACAATCGGTCAAAGCTTGGTTATCCAAGAACTTCTCAATGAAGGACTTGTTAGGAAATCACTAGTTTAACGCAGCGGAATTTAAAATTTGATTTCCTTTTCTAGATCGTTCTTCGTTTAATGCAATAAACACGTTAAGTAGTTTGACGGTTATACCTTAGATGATCTACAAGATCGTCGCTTTGACCGCCAACGGAGAGTAGTTCAATGCGCAAGCCGTCCACGCGTCCGGCCTCTATCGCTAATCCACACGAACCCCTCGCCGGAATCCTCCTTGGATTGCTATCAGAAAAACTCCGTCGCTAGATCGGACCTTTTCTTCCTCACAAACTCACTATGGAGAGCTCTCTATTTTATACAAGAATTATGAACTCTTGCAATTGTGTTGTACAAAAGAGCTTGACACCCACTTCCTTTTTATAGAGGAAGTGGCGCCCCAATAGTAGTGTAGGAGAAGAAAACCTTTTTCTAATAAAATAAGGAAAATCAACTAGATTGATTTATCTCTTTAATTATAATTTATTCTGTCAATATCATATATTGATTATAATTATCTTATTACCATAAATCTATTTTTTCAAAATCAATTAATATCTTATATTAATATTATGGTAATCTTATTAATTAAAGTGCACAATCCAAGTGTATCTTGTACACTCAAAAGTGGCGCCCATATCCCAAAAAGATTGACTTCGGAATATTCTTTAATTAATCTAATTTATGTATTTAATTAATATCTTGTATTTTATTTATTCATAATAAATAAATACCACCATATTAATTTACCACTATAACCTTTATAGTCACAGAGATAAACTTTCCTTATTTGGTTATCAACTATAACCGCATTTTAATCCGACTCGATGTTCATATGTGTGTGACCCGATAGGCTTCGAATATGTTGGCCGTAGACACAAAGTGCAATTTACTAAAATGCCCTTCATACCTAACGATCACGGGATAGCGTCTAGCAACACACCGTGACCCCAATCATCGGAAGAGTCAAAAGCAATGACTACTACCTTTCATGTGAAGCGAAAGCCGTGTAACTTACAATCCTATCGCTATAATAATATCCATACGATCGTATCTCGAGTGTCAATACATTGACGATCGTATCTTATAATCTGGATATCATGCTCTCTCGGAATAACACATTTACTCCCACTTTGCAAAGATTCTCGAGAGAGCTAGACATTCCTTATAAGAAGGCCATTTCGGATATTCAATCCCAATCATAGGATACGCGATTCCCGGACGACCAATCATGTATACTCCGCGATGCTTCAATATCATACCCAATCACTACCGCATGATCGCCCGTGGTTAGGAGAAATCTCAATAGTGTCAAAGCATGACAATCCACACCGTGATGCCATGAAGACTCGGTCAAAAGGATAATTACACAACCGCCACATAGTGTGACACTTAATGTAAGTGGGGTCATCTAACGTCGCATTCTCTAATACACGTCCACGCATACGGTCCAAGTGTCCCTACACTTCGATAGAGCGAGATCTATCCCTACCTTCTAAAAGATAGAAGACATCCAATACGTGCTAGTCCGATTATATCATCAATGTCCCATTTGATAATATGTAAGACTAGAGACATTTAAGTACCAACCTTGTTATAGTGATTAGAGATCTCATCAACCATAATCACTATCATGGTTTCTCTATCACAGATTGATACTAGGGACGTTATATATACAACAAATAATATGAAGATAAACAATATATAATAACATAAGTGCTTTTATTAATCATAATAAAGTTATTACATGAACTAAATAGACTGTAAATGACCCGACCCGGTCGGATCCGGTCCGACCCCATTGGGTTTAGGACACCTTTCCAACAATCTCCCACTTGGCCTAAAGCCAATCACCCATATGCCTAAGCCCGTGCAAGTGAACATGTTTCTCATGCTTAGCTTGAGACAATGCCTTGGTTAACGGATCAGCTATGTTATCATCCGTGTGGACTTTCTCTATCTTTACATCTCCTCTATCTACTATCTCTCTAATCAAGTGATAGCGCCGTAGCACATGTTTGGACTTCGATGAGACCTTGGTTCCTTTGATCGAGATATCGCTCTATTATTATCACAAAGTCTGGAGGAATTTGGACCTTCAATGGAGGAACCACACCAAGTTCGATGAATGAACTTCTTCATCCAAATCGCTTCCTTTGCCGCCTCCGAGGCTGCTATGTATTCGGCTTCCGTTGTAGAATCTGCAGTAGTCTCTCCGCTTGGAACTCTTCCACTCACGCTGCTCCGCCGTTAAGCGTGAAAACAAATCCAGTTGTGACTTAAAGTCATCCTTGTCGGTTTGAAGGCGCATCTGTGTAACCTCGTAATACTAAATCATCATTCCCGAAAACCAGGAACATATCCCTAGTGACGTCTCAAGTACTTAAGGATATTCTTTGATGACAATCCAGGTGACCATCACTGGATTGGTGAGTACCTACTAGTCATACTAAGAGAGTGCGAGACGTGCGGTCTTGTGCATAACATGGCATACATGATAGACCCGATTGCCGAAGCATAAGGGACTTTACTCATTTGTGCCCTTTCCTCCTCTGTCTTAGGACTCATTCCTTGGGCGAGTAGACCTTATGTGACATGGGCAGCAATCCTTTCTTGGATGCTCCATGTTGAATCTCTTGACATCTTGTCTATGTAGGTGGATTACGCATGACCAAGCAACCTTTTAGATCTATCTCTATAGATCTTTATTCCCGCAATATAATTTGCCTCACCCAAGTCCTTCATAGAGAAGTTCTTGGATAACCAAGCTTTGACTGATTGTAACATAGGCACATCATTCCCTATGAGCGATATGTCATCCACATAAAGCACTAGGAACACAATGGCACTCCCACTAACCTTCTTGTAAACACAGGGCTCATCTTCGTTCTTGATGAAATCAAGCTGTTTGATTATCTCATCAAAGCGAAGATTCCAACTCGAAGCTTGCTTTAATCCATAAATGGATCTTTGCGGTTTACACACCATCCTGGCGTCATTGGTTGTGAAACCTCAGTCGTGTCATATACACTTCCTCAGACGAGTTCCCGTTAAGGAAAGCTGTTTTCACATCCATCCGCGATTTCGTAATCATGGTATCTTTGCAATAGCAAGCAAAATTCTAATGGATTTTAACATGGCAGCAAAGTAGAAGGTTTCATCATAGTCAACTCCTTGTCTTTGCTTATAACCTTTACCACCAACCTAGCCTTGTAGGTGGTCACGTTACCGTCCATGTCGGTCTTTCTCTTAAAGACCCATTTACACCCTATGAGAACTATTCCTCAGCGGATCAACTAAGTTCCAAACTTGGTTGTCCTTCATGGATTCCATCTCGTAATTCATGGCTTCAAGCCATTTCTCTTTGTCGTGCCTTAATAGCACCTCCTCATAAGTTCTAGGGTCCTCATCTTCCATGAGATACACGCCTTGAGTGTACCTATCGGGTCCACGGCGTTCCTGGTGGATCTTCGAGGTGTTATTGTGTCTCACGGTAGGGGTGGCGCCACATTTGTATGTGGTGTCTCCTCTACTTCCATCAACGGATTGTTATCCGTAAGTGGTTCTCGAATTTCTTCAAGATCAATCTTACTCCCACCGACCCTATCCGAGAATAAACTTTCTCCGAGAAAGTGGCCACCCTGGCAACAAACACCTTTGTTCCTCGGGGTGGTAAAATTGGTACCCTTTGGTTTCCTAGGATAACCCACAAACAGACATTTGTCGATCTAGGTTCCATTTGTCGAGGCATGGTTCGTTTCACATAAACCTGGACATCCCCAAGGTTTCATGTAACCTAGTGTTGGTTTCTTCCCTTTGAACACTTCATAGGGAGTGGACTCAACCATCTTTGATGGAACTCGGTTCAGTGTATAGGACGCGGTTTCTAGAGCATACCCCCAAAACGATTTTGGAAGAATCTGCATAGCTCATCATGGAACGTACCATGTCTAACAAAGTACGATTCCTCCTCTCGGATATGCCATTCATTTGTGGCGTCCCTGGAGGGGTCCATTGAGTAGAATCCCATTCTCCTTTAAATAACTTTGAAACTCTCCATCTAGGTATTCTCCACCTCGATCGGATCGAAGTGTTTTGATTTCTTTACCTAGTTGTTTCTCCACTTCACTACGAATTCTTTGAACTTTTCAAGGCTTGGACTTATACTTCATTAAGTATATATAACCATAGCGAGAATGGTCATCAAGTGAAAGTGATAAAATAAGAGTATCCTCCTTTGGCTTGAATTGACATTGGGCCACACACATCGGTATGTATAAGCTCAAGCAATTCATTGGATCTTATCCCTTTGCTACTAAAAGGTGACTTTGTCATCTTGCCAAGTAAACAAGCTTCGCATGTATCAAGCGATTCGTAATCGAATTGATCCAACATTCCATCTTTATGGAGTTTGGAAATGCGATTCTTATTTATATGGCCAAGTCTACAATGCCATAAGTAGGATTCATTCAAGTCATTTATTTTGGCTTTCTTGTTATTTATATTAAGTACATCAACATTCATATCTAATATGTAGAGACCATTGCTAAGTATGCGATTACCATAAAAGATTCCATCACGTGAAAAAGAACAACATTTATTTTCAAACGTAAAAGAAAATCCATCAACATCTAATGCGAGAAATAGAAATAATGCTCTTCGTGAAGAGCAGGAACAAAATAATTGATTATTGAGTTCTAGTACTAGCCTTTGGGCAATGAAAGAAAATAAACTCCTACGGCCCGGTAGCAAAGAACACTTGCTCCATTTCCAACGCGTAGGTCCACCTCTCCTTTCCTCAGATCTCTAGTTCTTCTTAGTGCCTGCATATTCGTATTAAATATGAGAACCACAACCAGATCTAATACCCGGTGGTTAGACTTAGAAGAAGTAATGTTGATCTCAATCATAAATATACACGAAGTCGAAGCATCGAATGCTTCTTCTTGGTACTCAAGAAGCCCTTGCGTTTCTCCTCCAATATCCGGTCTCACCGCAATGGAAGCAAGCATCCTTGGATTTGTCTTTTGCTATCTTAGGCGTTGGCTTAGGTGCAGCCTTCGCCTTCTTGGACTTTTTCAGGCTTTTGCCTTGCCCTTGCTCGAAGTGACCAAAGAACACTTGCTTTCCTTCCCTACAAGATTGCCTTCTTTAGATTTTCAACATGTTCAATAACTCCGCTAGGAGCAATCTATCTTGTTCATGTGATAGTTCATCACAAGCTGCGAGAATGAGTCGTAGTAGATTGCGAGAATCAAGTCAATACTCAACTCGTTCCAACTTGTGGCCCGACTTCCCAAGCCTCTCTATGTACCCGATCATTTTAAGCACGTGTGACCCCACGGCGATCCCAGATGCCATCTTACAACTAAACAGGCCTTCGAGACCTCGCACCTCTCGGTCTAGAGGCGAGAAGCGTAAAGTTCCTTCAGGTGGACCATGATAGAGTGGCGTCCATAGACTCATCTTTGCTTCTGCGATTCGGTGTCATAGAAGCAAGCATGATACATGTAGCATCGATCTTGTCGAGCGATTGCTTGTTGTACTCGACAACATCTGCGGCCGAACCCTCGGCTTTTCCGGTAGGGCCTCGCCCAAGACATAGCCAATCTTTCGTGCCTCAAAACGATTTTGAGGTTTCTTTCCCAATCGAGAAAATTAGTTTCGTCAAGCTTGTTATCGATGATAAAACGAAGGTTCAATTTGTTTGACATTTTCTACAACAATAAATAAAAGATAGAATAAGTAAAGCTCATGTATAAAAACCTAAATTTGCACTAAGAAATTTATAAGGTTTTTACTCCCACTAGCCAACTATTCCTATTGGCTTTCAAGAATTTTAATTAATTCTTTAGTGGTGGGACCCTATCTAGTTGCCTTAATCCCGACGGTGGTCGATCAATCTCGGCAATTTCGAAAGGTAGGTACTCTACCGGTCGTCGATCGCACGCGACTCCCGAGTGGTCGACTAGTCAACTCTTTGACGTCTCACATCTCTATGTGATAGTCAAACCCTTGTCTCTAAAGTCGACGCCCGACTGGCGGTGGCCAATCACCGAAAGACTTTAGTCGAGTCATAACCCAATATTCATGAGATCTCGTGACGATCATGTCTCAATAATAACGATATGCCCGTGGTAGGTCAACTCCCGACGGTGGTCGATCGATTGGATCCAACAAAGGCTCTTCACCGTCATTATAATATTGGGAGACTATTTTGGCTCGATTTTTGGCGTGGGAATAATTTTAAATTAATTCACTTAATTAATTTGGTTTAATTATGGTCTCATCTACTATGTGCATATTACTACGATATCATATAAAGTAAAACATACACAACATTCCGCGCATAAAATAACCGGTATGATCATGGACTTTTCAAAGTGCGGTTCGAATACAAACCGAGCGAAACCGCTGGGTCACAAACTAAGGGTATCTGCAACCGCCAATAGGATTTATATTGCATGACGCCAATGGGTTCTTTATTTCTCCTTGGTCTCGAACTTCTTGCTCCATTCTTGTTACATAATAAATAATTACACCCGCCGCACACTTTGGGGAACTCGAGGAATGGGATAAATGCAAAAGTAAACTAGGTCACGTTCTTCATGCTTGGCGCCAGGACAATTTTTCAAAACCAACATAAAGAAAACATTCCCATCTATCCTATTGGTTGAGTCCAGCGATCAATCGGGTCCATATAATCACATTATATCTACACATCTAATCCATACAATTTTATCTTATGAAAAAGATTAAATTCTAATTTTAACTACTACTACTCATGCGTCTTTATTTTATCACATCAAATAATTAAATAACTTTTAATTAATTATATGATTTAACCGAAAATTAAAATTAACATTTAATTTTAAATCGATTTCAATTTTAATTAAATTTGAGCTATTCAAAATAAAATTAAAATTATAAAGTCTCTATTTGTTTCATTTCCAAAACTAAATTTAGCTTAGGTCGCCCACTTTCCAAAATCAAAATTTTGAAGTGGTTCAAGCTCAAGCCTATTCCAAATCAAATATTTGGAAAGGCTGCAGCCTACTCCAAATCAAATATTTGGAAAGGCCAAATTATTTTAGTCTAGGCCTGGCCACTTTCTAAAATCAAAATTTTGGAAGTGGCCTAGGCCTAGGCCTATTCCAAATCAAATATTTGGAAAGGGCTTAGGCCTATTCCAAATCAAATATTTGGAAAGGCCAAATAATTTTAGTTTAGGCTCAGCCACTTTCCAAAATCAAAATTTTGGAAGTGGCTCAGGCCAGCCTATTACAAATCAAATATTTGGAAGGGCTCAGGCTATTCCAAATCAAAATTTGGAAAGGCCAATGTCCCATATGGTTTTCTAATGGTCCAAACTATTTGAACCATTGGTTGGCCATATGACACAACTAAACAAACGAGATATCTATGCACAATAAAATATCACAAAGCGAAAAGGGTTGATCTCCCCAATGGAAGAGGAGAGCCGACGGACGCGACCGAAGGCCACGCCCGCCGCCGCCGCCGCCGCCGAGGATGGGGCGCCGCCGATCGGCCGACCCCATGAACCCTATATATATATTTTTTTGTTTTAACGTTTCGCGATTTAAATCTTGCATCTATCGATTAAATACTACGCATTTAAATTATGCTTATTGCTTAAGCTCAAGTCCGCTCGATACCTTTGTTAGGAAATCACTAGTTTAACGCAGGTGGAATTTAAAATTTGATTTCCTTTTCTAGATCGTTCTTCGTTTAATGCAATAAACACGTTAAGTAGTTTGACGGTTATACCTTAGATGATCTACAAGATCGTCGCTTTGACCGCCAACGGAGAGTAGTTCAATGCGCAAGCCGTCCACGCGTCCGGCCTCTATCGCTAATCCACACGAACCCCTCGCCGGAATCCTCCTTGGATTGCTATCAGAAAAACTCCGGCTGCTAGACCGGACCTTTTCTTCCCTCACAAACTCACTATGGAGAGCTCTCTATTTTACACAAGAATTATGAACTCTTGCAATTGTGTTGTACAAAAGAGCTTGACACCCACTTCCTTTTTATAGAGGAAGTGGCGCCCCAATAGTAGTGTAGGAGAAGAAAACCTTTTTCTAATAAAATAAGGAAAATCAACTAGATTGATTTATCTCTTTAATTATAATTTATTCTGTCAATATCATATATTGATTATAATTATCTTATTACCATAAATCTATTTTTCAAAATCAATTAATATCTTATATTAATATTATGGTAATCTTATTAATTAAAGTGCACAATCCAAGTGTATCTTGTACACTCAAAAGTGGCGCCCATATCCCAAAAGATTGACTTCGGAATATTCTTTAATTAATCTAATTTATGTATATAATTAATATCTTGTATTTTATTTATTCATAATAAATAAATACCACCATATTAATTTACCACTATAACCTTTATAGTCTAGAGATAAACTTTCCTTATTTGGTTATCAACTATAACCGCATTTTAATCCGACTCGATGTTCATATGTGTGTGACCCGATAGGCTTCCGAATATGTTGGCCGTAGACACAAAGTGCAATTTACTAAAATGCCCTTCATACCTAACGATCACGGGATAGCGTCTAGCAACACACCGTGACCCCAATCATCGGAAGAGTCAAAAGCAATGACTACTACCTTTCATGTGAAGCAGTTACCGTGTAACTTACAATCCTATCGCTATAATAATATCCATACGATCGTATCTCGAGTGTCAATACATTGACGATCGTATCTTATAATCTGGATATCATGCTCTCTCGGAATAACACATTTACTCCCACTTTGCAAAGATTCTCGAGAGCTAGACATTCCTTATAAGAAGGCCATTTCGGATATTCAATCCCGATTATAGGATACGCGATTCCCGGACGACCAATCATGTATACTCCGCGATGCTTCAATATCATACCCAATCACTACCGCATGATCGCCCGTGGTTAGGAGAAATCTCAATAGTGTCAAAGCATGACAATCCACACCGTGATGCCATGAAGACTCCGGTCAAAAGGATAATTACACAACCGCCACATAGTGTGACACTTAATGTAAGTGGGTCGATCCTAACGTCACGCATTCTACAATACCGTCCACGCCCACGCATACCCAAGTGTCCCTACACTTCGATAGACGAGATCTATCCCTACCTTCTAAAAGATAGAAGACATCCAATACGTCTTTAGTCCGATTATATCATCAATGTCCCATTTGATAATATGTAAGACTAGAGACATTTAAGTACCAACCTTGTTATAGTGATTAGAGATCTCATCAACCATAATCACTATCATGGTTTCTCTATCACAGATTGATACTAGGGACGTTACTATATATATACAACAAATAATATGAAGATAAACAATATATAATAACATAAGTGCTTTTATTAATCATAATAAAGTTATTACATGAACTAAATAGACTGTAAATGACCCGACCCGGTCGGATCCGATCCGACCCGATTGGGTTTAGGACACCTTTCCAACAGGACTTGGGTGATGCAGCCTATATTCTAGGAATAAAGATCTATAGAGATAGATCTAAAAGGTTGCTTGGTCTGTCACAATCCACCTATATAGACAAGATGCTGAAGAGATTCAGCATGGAGTAGTCCAAGAGAGGATTTCTGCCCATGTCACATGGGGTCTACCTGTCGAAGGGAGTGAGTCCTAAGACAGAGGAGGAAAGGGCACAAATGAGTAAGATCCCTTATGCTTCGGCAATCGGGTCTGTCATGTATGCCATGTTGTGCACTAGACCAGATGTCTCGTACCCTCTTAGTATGACTAGTAGGTACCAGTCCAATCCAGGTGATGGTCACTGGATTGCTGTCAAGAATATCCTCAAGTACATGAGGCGTACTAGGGATATGTTCCTGGTTTTTGGGAACGATGATTTAGTTTTATGAGGTTATACCAATGCCAGTTTCCAAACTGACAAGGATGACTTTAAGTCACAGTCTGGATTTGTTTTCACGCTTAATGGCAGAGCAGTGAGCTGGAAGAGTTCCAAGCAGGAGACTACTGCAAACTCTACAATGGAATTGAATACATAGCAGCCTCGGAGGCGGCAAAAAAGCGATTTGGATGAAGAAGTTCATTCATCGAACTTGGTGTGGTTCCTTCCATTGAAGGTCCAGTGCTCTGCATCTTTGTGATAATAATGGAGCGATATCTCGGTCAAAGGAACCAAGGTCTCATCGTGAAGTCCAAACATGTGCTACGGCGCTATCACTTGATTTAGAGATAGTAGATAGATGAGATGTAAAGATAGAAAAAGTCCATGACGGATGATAACATAGGTGATCCGTTAACTAAGGCATTGTCTCAAGCAAAGCATGAGAAACATGTTCACTTGCACGGGCTTAGGCATATGGGTGATTGGCTTTAGGCCAAGTGGGAGATTGTTGGAAAGGTGTTCTAAACCCGATCGGGTTGGACCGGATCTGACCGGGTCGGGTCATTTACAGTCTATTTAGTTCATGTAATAACTTTATTATGATTAATAAAAGCACTTATTTATTATATATTGTTTATCTTCATGTTGTTTGTTGTAGATATATAGTAACATCCCTAGTATCAATCTGTGATAGAGAAACCATGATAGTGATTATGGTTGATGAGATCTCTAATCACCATAATAAGTTTGGTACTTAAATGTCTCTAGTCCTATGTACTGTCAAATGGGGCATTGATAGTATAATCAGACTAGCACGTATTGGATGTCTTCTATCTTTTAGAAGGTAGGGATAGATCTTGTCTATCAAGGTGTATAGACACTTGGACTGTACGTGGACGTGTATTAGAGAATGCGTACGTTAGACTGACCCGCTTACATTAAGTGTCACACTATGTGGCGGTTGTGTAATTATCCTTTTGACCGGAGTCTTCATGGCATCACGGTGTGGATTGTCATGCTTTGACACTATTAGGATTTCCCTTAGCCATGGGGCGATCATGCGGCAGTGATTGGGTATGATACTGAAGCATGCAGAGTATACATGATTGGTCATCAGGGAATCGCGTATCCTATGATTGGGATCGAATATCCAAAATGGCCTTCTTATAAGGAATGTCTAGCTCTCGAGAATCTTTGCAAAGTGGGAGTAAATGTGTTATCCCAAGAGAGCTTGATATCCCGATTATAAGATACGATCGTTAATGTATTGACACTCGAGATAAAATCGTATGGATATTATTTCAGTGATAGGATTGTATGTTACATGGTAACTGCTTCACATGAAAGGTAGTAGTCATTGCTTTTGACTCTTCCGATGATTAGGGGTCACGGTGTGTTGCTAGACGCTATTCCGTGATCGTTAGGTATGAGGGGCCTTTTAGTAAATTGCACTTTGTGTCTACGGCCAACATATTCGGAAGCCTATCGGGTCACACACATATGAACATCGAGTCGGATTAAAATGCGGTTATAGTTGATAACCAAATAAGGAATGTTTATCTCTAGACTATAGATGTTATAGTGGTAAATTAATATGGTGGTATTTATTTATTATGAATAAATAAAATACAAGATATTAATTATATACAAATTATATTAATTAAAGAATATTCCGGAAGTCAATTAGTTGACTAATGGGGAGCCACTTTTAAGTGTATAAGATACACTTGGATTGTGCACTTTAATTAATAAGATTACCATAATATTAATATAAGCTATTAATTGATTTTGGAAAAATAGATTTATGGTAATAAGATAATTATAGTCAATATAAGATATTGGCAAAATTAATTATAATAAAAGAGATAAATCAATCTAATTGATTTTCCTTATTTTATTGGGAAAATGTTTTCTTCTCCTCCACACTATATGGGGCGCCACCTACACTATACATAAGAGGTGGGTATCGACCCACACGAATTTTTTGATGGTTGACGCTTTGATGTCGGGCAGAGCCTTGGCCTCAAACCATTTCGTGAAATAATCTACCGCGACGACCACAAATCTATTGTTGCCCAGGGCTCGGGGTAGAGGTCCGACTATGTCGACACTCCACTGATCAAAAGGCCAGGCTGACGAGATGATGTTCATTTTCTGGGCCTGTCGATGGGCGATATTATCATGGATTTGACAAGGCTTGCACCTCTGGACTTGGCTGTTCGCATCTCGTTGCATCGAAGGCCAAAAGTACCCAGCTAGCTTGCACTTTCTAGCAAGCATCCTGGCTCCGCAATGATTCCCACAAGCTCCCCTGTGAATTTCTTCGAGAATATATTCACCCTCTTCTTCCGATGCGCATCTTAACCATGGTGCTACAAAAGATTTTTGATAAAGGATGGAGTCGAAGAATGCATATCGTGTTGACTGAAGTCGGATTTTCCGCGCTTGGACCTTGTCGGGTGGTAGGATTCCATCTTTAAGGTAAAGGGCGATTGGATCCATCCATGTCTCTTGTTGAGTGATCGGCTGCATTTCTGACTCTTTGTAGCTTCTATCGGTCAATAGCTCGACCAGAACTTTCTTGTTCGAGACGAAGTTCGAGGCAAGCTTAGATAATGCATCTACTCTCTTGTTCTGACTTCGGGGGATTTGCTCGATCTGAACTGACTTGAACTTCGGTATGAGGCCCTGCACCACTGTTAATTAATTTTTCATGGTTTCTTCCTTTGCTTCATACTCCCCCTGGCATGATTTACCACCAACTGCGAGTCACTATAAACTAGTAGATTTTCGACCCCCAACCTCAAAGCTAGCTTCAGGCCTGTGATCATGGCCTCATACTCTGCCTCATTGTTCGTCACTTTGAAGTTGAATCGAAGGGCGTATGGGAATTCTTCGCCTTTCGGGCTAATCAGAAGGAGTCCAGCTCCGGCCCCCTCTTTGCTTGACGCCCCATCGACTTGGAGTGTCCACTGTTCTTCTGCGGTCTGCTTCTCTTGCTCGAGTTGGATGTAAATCCCTTCAGCTAAAAAATCTACCAAGGCCTGGGTCTTAACCGCAGTCCGAGGCACGAACTCAATGTCGAATTCTGCCAGCTCCACTACCCATTTTGCTAGTCGACCGGAGGTGTCGGGTTTCGCCAGGATCTGCTTCAGTGGTTGGTCAGTGACCACCGTAATGGGATGGACTTGGAAATAAGGTCTCAGTTTTCTCGAAGCATGTACTAAACACAATGCTAATTCTATGCTGGTGAATATTGGATCTCGGGTCCATGTAATGCTTTACTAACAAAATAAATCGGCACTTGGCCATGGACCCCTTCCCGAATTAGAACTGCACTCACTGCTTCTTCACATACTGCCATATAGACCAACAATTTCTCTCCTTTTCGTGGTGAAGTGAGAGTGGGTAACTCCGACAGGTAAACTTTCAAATCCTCGAAGGCTGTTTGACACTCTTCGACCCAGTGGAATGGACTGGCCTTACGGAGAATCTTAAAAAATGGTAGAGCTCGCTGGACGGATCTCGATAAAAACCTGTTGAGGGCGGCCATTCGACCAGTAAGTCTCTGTACTTATTTTATATTCCGAGGTGCAGGAATATTTTGTTGGAAAGGTGTCCTAAACCCAATCGGGTTGGACCGGATCCGACCGGGTCGGGTCATTTACAGTCTATTTAGTTCATGTAATAACTTTATTATGATTAATAAAAGCACTTATGTTATTATATATTGTTTGTCTTCATATTATTTGTTGTATATATATAGTAACGTCCCTAGTATCAATCGTGATAGAGAAACCATGATAGTGATTATGGTTGATGAGATCTCTAATCACTATAACAAGGTTGGTACTTAAATGTCTCTAGTCTTACATATTATCAAATGGGACATTGATAGTATAATCGGACTAGCACGTATTGGATGTCTTCTATCTTTTAGAAGATAGGGATAGATCTCGTCTATCGAAGTGTAGAGACACTTGGAGTGTACATGGACGTGTATTAGAGAATGCGACGTTAGGCGACCCACTTACATTAAGTGTCACACTATGTGGCGGTTGTGTAATTATCCTTTTGACCCGAGTCTTCATGGCATCACGGTGTGGATTGGCATGCTTTGACACTATTGAGATTTCTCCTAACCACGGGCGATCATGCGGTAGTGATTGGGTATGATATTGAAGCATCACGGAGTATACATGATTGGTCGTCCGGGAATCGCGTATCCTATGATTGGGATTGAATATCCGAAATGGCCTTCTAATAAGGAATGTCTAGCTCTCGAGAATCTTTGCAAAGTGGGAGTAAATGTGTTATTCCGAGAGAGCATGATATCCAGATTATAAGATACGATCGTCAATGTATTGACACTCGAGATACGATCGTATGGATATTGTTACAGCGATAGGATTGTAAGTTACACGGTAACTGCTTCACATGAAAGGTAGTAGTCATTGCTTTTGACTCTTCCGATAATTGGGGGTCACGGTGTGTTGCTAGACGCTATCCTGTGATCGTTAGGTATGAAGGGCATTTTAGTAAATTGCACTTTGTGTCTACGGCCAACATATTCGGAAGCCTATCGGGTCACACACATATGAACATCGAGTCGGATTAAAATGCGGTTATAGTTGATAACCAAATAAGGAAAGTTTATCTCTAGACTATAAAGGTTATAGTGGTAAATTAATATGGTGGTATTTATTTATTATGAATAAATAAAATACAAGATATTAATTATATATAAATTAGATTAATTAAAGAATATTCCGGAAGTCAATTTGTTGACTAAAGGGGCGCCATTTTTGAGTGTATGAGATACACTTGGATTGTGCACTTTAATTAATAAATATTGCCATAATATTAATATAGGATATTAATTGATTTTGCAAAATAGATTTATGGTAATAAGATAATTATAATCAATATATGATATTGACAAAATAAATTATAATAAAAGAGATAAATCAATCTAATTGATTTTCCTTATTTTATTAGAAAAATGTTTTCTTCTCCTCCACACTAGTATTGGCGCCACCTCTCTCTATAAAAGGAAGTGGGTGTCAAGCTCTTTTGTACAAATACAATTGCAAGAGTTCATAATTCTTGTGTAAAATAGAGAGCTCTCCGTAGTGAGTTTGTGAGGGAAGAAAAGGTCGATCTAGCGAGCCGGAGTTTTTCGATAGCAATCCAAGGAGGATTCCGGCAAGGGGTTTCGTGTGGATTAGCGATAGAGGCCGGACGTGTGGGCGGCTTGCGCGATTGAACTACTCTCCGTTGGCGGTCAAAGCGGCGATATTGTAGATCATCTAAGGTATAACCGTGAAAGCGACTTAACGTGTTTATTGCATTAAGCGAAGAACGATCTAGAAAAGGAAATCAAATTTTAAATTCATTTGCGTTAAACTAGTGATTTCTAACATATTTTTTAGAGTGTCGATCTTATCCGGATTCGCTCGAATTCCGTCTTTCGAGATCATTGATCGGCCTTTTCTAAGTGTCCAATCTCACCGGTAGTGTACCGGGTCAACTGTAGCCTAGAATTGGTGAGTCAAGGTCGTATCCCATTGGGAATCTGGTCGAGTACCAAAGTCGGTCTCGTCCCTAGTTCATGTCAACACAATAATTGAACGTGGTGATTTGTCAGATCACCGGTTCTAACAACTAAATAAACATAAGATAAAAGATTTTAAACTACGAAAAACAAGATAGCGAGCTATGATCCAACCAACTACTCTCTACAACCTACTAACTCGTTTCTGAAGTGTTTCGACAAACTCTAATGTTCTCGGCATCGATGAAGGGTGTCGTCTCTGCTTTTACGAAAATAGACATTAATTCAATAATCTACCCTCTTATGTTAGGTTCAACGATCCGCCGCCGTTGTCACTCAAAGGGTGTCGTTTCCTAATTCGAGTATAGACATTAATTCAATAATCTACCCTCCTATGTCGGAGTTCAGCGATCCGCGACCATTTAAGCGACCCGACACGGTCTACGATCTATGAGGCGCTCATTAACAATGATATAAGCCTCACACACGAAACCGAACCGAACAACTCAGTCGGTTTTACATGGTGATCCTAAAACCCCGTTTCCCGTATCCTCTCGCAAAATACATATGTAAAGAAGACACGTGAAATACGATTATCGAGTCGCGAGTTCAATAAAAGTCATTGAGAATAAGTTCTAGAACAATAACAACACCGAGAATCTAACAATCATAACATCAAAACACTTCAATTGACAAGCTAAGGTTCGATTTCGAAGGCTATCACATATAGGGCTGTAAATGAACGTCAGTATTCGATTAGATTCGCTGTATTCGGCTCGAAAAAAGCTCGATTCGAGTTCGATTCGAACCTTCGAACGTCGAGCCGAACGTTAGGTATTTGATATTCGTCTATCGAGCCGAACCGTATCGAACACGTTCGGCTCGAACTATTTTATATTTAAAAAAAACTATATATATATATATATATATATATATATATATATATATATATATATATATATATATATATTATTAAATTAAAATAGGAAATCAAAATCAAGCATGTTCGAACATGTTCGAGCAGTTCGAGCCATATGTTTGAGTCGAACCGGACCGAACATGTTTCCTAATATTCGATTCGAACCCGAGCGAACCTTGCTAAATTAAGGTTCGATCGATTCGAGCGAGCGAACTTAGGTTGAAAAATTGAGCGAGCTCGAACCTACCAGGGTTCGGTGAGGTTCGGCTCGTTTACATATCTCGGCTAAAAGCGTATTAGCTACTCATTATACTACTAAGCAAAATAAAATAAATCAACAATCAATGCTAACATAAAAAAGATTGAAAACAAGAACAATATGTTAATTAAAATTACGGGTAGAAAATTGGTTTCTGGAAGAAATCCCGTCAATAGCAGCGTCAAGCTATCCCGAGATCCTCCGGATTACAACGATCTACGACTAAACTAAGCTAATCTACCTATAACTAATCTAAGCTAAGAAAAGATGAAGAAAAACGCAACAAAATTGGAAAAATCGATCTAAAAGGAGAGAAGCGATCTAGATCAAGCGAGGGGTATTTAAAGTGTTTTGCGGTCACGGGTATTAGGCGTCTTTGTCTTGACGATGTGACCGGCCGCTGTCGATTTTCCCTTCACAAAACCTATCGACAACTTTCTAAGCCAAAAACCGTATTTTAGCGGCGCTATGGTGACGATCGGCGCTTTGTCACCTTTATCACCAAAATACTTGATTTCTTGATCGAAGCTGCGGTTTACATTCCATGACATTCCGAGCACCTTAAACTGTACAAAAATCATAACAAATACCACACGTAATCCCTACAGGACTAGGATGACCGAGAGTATAGTAAATTACACTAAAAAAAGACCGTGAATCGGACTTTACGTCCTGAGTTCCGAAATGATAACTGTTAAGGGTGATTTTATACATTTTATAAGGATATGTTATATATCAATTTCCCCCATATTCGTATGTTTCTCATAGAAATCGAGCTTTATATTGAAATATTGAGCAAATGGGTTTTAAAGTCTTTAAGTGTAAACTTGAGCTAATTTCGTGATTTTATTGGTAGTTATCTATGGTTTTACACTTTGCGTGTTCTTATGGTTTTGAAGGTACATTTACATGTCATGGAGAGGATGAAAGGAGCTTAAAAGATGTTCAAGTGATGATTTGCATGGAAGGAAAGAGATAGAGATGAAGTTGGAATGAAGATCAAGATGAATTTGGAAGAAAAGAAGTGCGAGCAGGCGTCAAGTCTCCGAGTGGGTGGCGTCCAAATAAGTGATCAAGCGTCCGAGGAGAGAAATTTGATCTGAGAGAGTTTGGGCGCCATAGTGAGCAGCGTCGGAGGCACCCAGATGGCGTCGAGAAGTCGGACGGGCATCCACGGCCGACTTAAGCGGCCCGGCCGACCTAGTTTTCTATAAATACCGGTAGCGATTTCAACCCTAAAACATACATTATCGACTCTTTATTGATACATACTCATGAGAAGGAAACCATAGGCGGCCCCACCCCCTAGGGAGAGGTGGGGTTGCGATTAGTTAGGTTTTATTTTCGTTTTCTTTTCTTATTCGATCTTGATGTTGC
>CM047816.1:19158306-19323408 GCA_026214975.1 Gentiana macrophylla | reverse complement strand
CTTTTAAGATTAATGATTATGGTGGTTCTCAGATTTGAAATTTCATGCGAGTTTGGAAATCAATGTTACTCGGAGCTAAAAGCGGTGGATCCGTGGCGAGGCAGTGGATTAAACGGCAAGTGGATCAAGAAAAAGATTAGACCTTCATTGAATATATACAAGATTATTTTTCTTTTTCTTTTTGCCGTGCGAAATCGGATGAGGCCACTTTTAGCGGCGGTGGTGAATCGATGACGGTGGTGGTGAATCTTGCATTATTATCTCTCCATCTTCGACAAAGGGACGATCAGTGCGAGATGGCCATGAAGACATCGACCGACATCCTTGCTTCATGTAAGGGAGTTAATTCTTTCTCTACTCTTTCTACTTCTAGGGCGGATTTCTCCTTGTCAAGGTGCAAGCGATAAAGAATTTGGAGTGATATCAACGGAAAATCACGAGCATAAGATTTAAGTTGGTTTCAGACTTCACAAGTTATTTTGAAGGTGTCTTAGATCTATTCAATTTATGCTTTCCATCTACATAGCTATTAGATTTTTCGGTCTAATCTTCTCGATATAGTGCTCAATAGCAATGATCCATGGTACATTGTTCATTCCCAGGATTTGAATATATATTTAGCAGATTTTGGACTATCCATGCTCATTTAATGATATTTCTTATTTATTTTTATTTCTTGGGATATTGATAGGCTGAATTAAATGAGAAGAACACCAATTTGCAAGATTTTTGTGATTTTTGAAAGAATAAGCAACTTATGAACTATTGATAATGATATAGACTTGTGTATTGTGCTTTAGTTGGAGAGAATTTGATGATACATAATGCAGATGACATGCTTTGCATTCTGTGCAGTTTCCATCCCTTTTTTATTACTTTGATTTTGACGTAAGAAATGCAGAAGTGAATTTTTTGCATTCCAATTTAGATCATGTTCTCTTGGATCTTGCATGTTTTTGCTCTTTGATACATATGAAGCGAATTTTGCATGTTTTTGCTCTTTGCTACATAGGAAGCCAAGGAAAGGAGTTTGAAGGAGGAAATGACTAGCTGGCAACCCTGCCTATGTTCTCCATAAAACTGTTCCAGAAGATTCTTTCGAATAACAGATGGTGTGAACAAATGTGCTTTTTCTCTTGTCTTTGTAACGCCTGCTCCCGGACACCGAGTCCTTATCCGGAAAAGGAACGCTCGCACGTAAAAATAAAAATGAATTCCTTTATACATAAGCCTCTACTCGTATCAAAATAAGCAAACGGAAGCAAAAGACTCGGGTATAAAAATTTCTCCAAATAATCCAAAAATAGAATACAATCTAAAGATGGAAATGTAACTTTATTACATTCAAAAGGAAAATATGAAATCCAAAAGAAACGCATTTACAAGTCTCGAAAAGACCAAAAGTCTACTCCAAAAGTAACAAATGAGTATATAGTCTAATAATTGAATGACAAAATAAATAAATGATAAGTCTTCAATGAGGCGTCGCCAAACGTCGTCATCGAACTCCTCCTCGTAAACATGATCAACATGTTCGTCTTCTCACCCCAAACACATAGAAAACATGCATTTGAGGTAAGTACAAAGTACTTAATAAAAGAGAGAAGCTATGACAACAATTAAGATTTATAAAGAAAAGATATTTAATCGCTTTCATTTATTTATGTGTGACCGACTCAACTCAGGGGTTCATTTCATGTCCATCAACATGAATTGACTAAACGCTTCTAACTTAGCCTATCTATGTTACAACCGCACTCAAGGGGCACTACGCATATCCAAACTTGGATATTCTTGGCAACATATTAGTGGATCACACCAATATCCACGGAGCCTAGAATAGGTAAACTCTAATAGTGCGCACATATCGCGTGGAGTCCCTCCGCACTTAGGGGTTTTTTGACCTATGAAGTTCTTCCACCTTCGAGCAGTACACACATCGCGATATGATCGGTGCCTATCCAAGAGAGACATGTTGTTTAATCTTTTACTAGTCACGCATTTATTTATTGAATTATTAGCTAACCACCTAAGTGTCTTCAATTAATCTCCCTCACAATTTCTACTCTCTTCCTATACCACTAGACATTAACAAGGCCTAGCAATTACACCGACATTGATGAATGCTAATTCATCAAAGCACAAGCCTATCATGCACTTCCGACGGATCCGAACTTCAACTCCCTTAAGTAGTCGTCCGTGTTTTAACCGAACGAATCAGAAGCTCAATTCAGGCTTGTTTATGTTTATACAATGTTAACATATCATGAATAAGGGTTTAAAATCGAAAGACATAGCTTAAACATCAATTAAGTGCAAAGCGGGGCAATGCGTGGCAAGATAGCCGGAATGCGTCACGCATTCCTACTTCAAAACTCTTTGAAATCAGATATGTTCAAACAATGCGTGCGCATTGCCTACAATGCGTCACGCATTACGACCAGAACCTAAGCTAAAACTCTGTTTGAACAATGCGTGCGATTCTTATGAATGCGTCGCGTTCGCTACCGTAAACAAAACCAGAGCACTCGGTCCATGGAATGCGTCGCATTCAACGACCGTAAGCCAAAACCTGCAACTCGATACAGAATGCGTGCGCGATTGACAGAATAATGCGTCGCATTCCCTACTTCAAAACTGCGCTGAAATCAGTATGTTTCAAACAATGCATGCGCGATTGCCTACAATGCGACGCGTTACACCGACTTAACCTAAGCTAAAACTCTGCTTGAACAATGCGTGCAAGATTCTTATGAATGCGTGACGCGTTCGCTACCGAAACAAAACCAGAGCACTCTGTTCATGGAATGCGTGCGCATTCAACGACCAGAAGCCAAAACCTCGCAACTCGATATGAGAATGCGTGCGCATTGATTGACAGTAATGCGACGCGCATTCAACACGTAAAATGTTACTCTAAACCCTGATTTTCATCCCTTAACGATTTCTAATCCGTTTCTAACCCAATTAACATCGAATTGAACACAGAAAACGCAGAAAAACACATCTATATCAAATCACAACGTCTAAGATCCTTGATCAACGAAAAGACACAACTTTCTAGCATTTAAACGCCTAAAAACTTGATCTAAACCTTATAAACGATAATTGAGATCATAGGAAGAGTCTCTTACTTGTTTGCAACCAAAAACCAGATGAAAAGCCTCGAAAAAATCTGCAGCCCTTCCACAAAACTGATATCCAAACGTTGTCATCTTCACAACGGTTCCAAATCTCTCGTCCGATCTGAAAACGATTAAGCTTTACTTAGACAATCGTGAAAACTCTTCTAGCCCTTTTTCTATCCCTCAATTGTGCAGAGAAAGAACGTAGAGACTGATTTTCTGATTAATTAGGTTATGGGAATTATCTCAGTTTATTTTCCTTAAATACACTTCCCAATAAATCTCTTTTTTCATAAACATCCTTAATTAACTAAATCAGAAATTTCCCTTAATTATATATACATATAACTCGAAAATCACATGTATATATTAATAATACAACTTAACTCCAATAAAGGAAAAAAAATTTCGCTTTACGCAAAATGACACGCCTACTCTTTCCCGAAATCCGAATATTACAGTGTTGGTATACTTTTTGTGATTTCTTAATAACTTTGGACATAGATATAGAAATTTAAGTGGGTTTATAAAATGGTGGATGAATTTACGAATCAAAAGCCTTTTGTTTCTTTTTACAGCTAAGGGTTAATCAATGATTGTTGCTCCTCTACAGGAATCAAGATTGTTTCTCTAAATGTACCTGGGCAGATGTTTGTCCACGTAGAGAACATTTCAAAGGTCTGAAAGGAAGGTACTCTTCGTTTCATTCTTCCACCTTTTCTCCAGACGATTCTTCTGCCATATTCACCAAATTGCTATGTCTCAAAATAATCGAAAATGATAAAGTACAGATTATATCCACCTACGATTTTATTCCTTCATACGACTATCAAATTCCCAACTCTTTTTATTCAAATGCCTGGATCTCTGGTTAGTTATTAACCGGCTTTGTTCCTTATAAGCACCGACGTTTGTGATTCTATTTGTATTAGATGTCTCTTACTCATTTAAAATAGGTACACCATTTTTACACCATCATCATCTCACCACATATTTTTCACTTGTAAAAAAAATTGAAAAAACTTGAAAAAATCACAACCACAAGATTATTTTGGGTGTAAAATACGTAGTGTAAATTTGAGAAGAAACTCTATCATTACCCTTTAAAATATGATGAAATATGTCGGTTAATACATGTCCTGGATATTACTATTGCTTGGTTCATTTATTTTTAGCCCTCATATACTCTCACATGTGGATGCAAAAGGATTATATTAATTAGAAAGGGATAAATGCCAGACAAATGTATCATATCGGCATTTAACTTTTAAGATGTTTTGTTTTATGTGAACTTTCTCAGGATGCCTAATTATTAAGCTCTTCAATTTTGTATGGTAGCTTATATTCATTTGATATAGACACTTGCGCAACCAACAAGGTCATCATCTATTATGTGCTTGGCAATCAGATAGGTAAGCTTCATACCTGGTAAGATTAATCCTTTTTGAGTTGACTTTTGTGGACCTTTATATTGAGAAATGCTTTGATGTATGAATCGTTATAATATTGTTTACATCATTCATGTTTAAAGTTTTTTTTTTGTATTTTCTTTTTTTGGGTTTGTTTAAGTCATATATCCTATCAGCTGGCTTACATCAAATAAACTAGATGTACGAGCGGAGGGACTATTTCTCCCCTTCCATGGATACAATGGGAGTACCTCAAAGTTGTACCTTTTTCCTAGCAAGCCGGTGATCTGGAAAAGCCTTTTGAGTTTATTAGTGGCAATCTTCACGTACCCTTGCTTTTTCTTTTGAATTGGCAGATGTTGCATGGGTGCTTTATTTGATATTCTCAATTCGAAGTTTTGAAAAGATTAGTGATACATCCACTACTTCTTCTACTACAACATCTGACATCAACACAATCAACAACACCACATATTTTGTTGGGGCCCATCACAATAAATAATTTATCACTTTAATCAATGATACACAAGATGTTATGGTTTGTATGACTTCACAAATGTGCCAGAAATACAGCATATCATTTTCCTTTTGAGAATCCAGATATTATGGAATGGAAGGAATATGTTCAAGTAATCTTCATTTTTTTTTTTTTTTCTTTGGGAGGGGAAGGTGATTTTTTTATTGGGAAGGGATGGAGATTCAACCATGTTCATTATTTCAAATGTTTTTGGTATTTTGTGATGTGTATGTTTAATGTGTGTGTGTGTTATTTAGTTCTTTATTTTTTTTTTTTTATAACATATATCATACGTCTTGAGGCTGACGGTTTAGCAACTCGAACCATGAAACCATGGATGCTAAATTAAATTGTGATTATATGCAGGCATCTCATTCGTAGTAGATTACATATTTCAAGATATCCCGTGCGCATGGGATTATAAGATATAGAATCACACATTTTAAACAATAAGATGTAGTTAAATTCCAAATCCTTTTTTTGGTACTACGATAGAAGATGTTGCGTGCCGCCTCGCGGTGTAGTGAATCTAAATGAAAAATAGATTTATTGGAGGCCATCTAATTTCAATTTAGGCTTTTTTCTTCATTCGATTGCTCATTTTGTTATTTAGGATATAAATGTATAGAAGCTGTTTATGAGACTAGTGGAGGAGGGGGAATATGGATTTGCGTGTCAAGAAGTGCTGTCTTTACCCACTGCAGAAGAGTATGAAGAGCAGAAGACACATCATGCAAGTGCTTTTGCGAGTCGCATCATGTTCCTCCTTGGATACATGGAGCTGTGGTAAACCGTTGAGATAACGACGAAGACGGAATAGAGGGCCCTATCCCTGGTATGTAGCCACGTTGCCGCTCACGTTTTCCTTTTTGATGCTTTGATTGAGTTGTGTTTTTTGTTTATAGAAAATTTGTTCTAATCCTACCAAGCCACATGAAGAAAAATTACATGCAATTTTCGTACCAGCTTTCTTGCTTGGATTGCGAGAAACCTTCCACATGGTAGCAGTTTTGTTTCGTCTAAATATATTGCGTCAGGTTTCTAGCATTTCTAAAATTTGTGCCTTTTCTTGACATTACAGTGCACCATGTTTCTGGCTTGGTTGATGGTAGCATTTGTGTTATTGCATTGTTCTGCTTTGAATGAATATATTCATAACCACCGATACCTATTCGAAGAATTATGATGCAGCGAAATTGTTAGATTCGTCATTGATTGCGCTGGGTTATTTGATGTGCATTCCAATGTCAGCTCAAGTCAGTGCTTTTATATAATCCAACAAGCTGGCTTTATGTACAACCTTTTCAAGTAAGGTAGACTATATATACCATCAACATTACACAGAAAATCCTTTCATGTGGATTTAGTAATGTTATTTGACACATACAATGATGGAGACGAAGAGTTTGGAGTTTACCATTTTAAATGGACTTTTTTTTTCTTCATGTTAGTGGTCCTCCATTAATGTGAAATTTCAATTAATATACTCATATTTATTGGTTGATGCATCATCTTGAATAAATATTAAAATTTATTCTAAGAGAATTGTTTTTCTTATATTTTAATATTTTCTACGCTTCATAAACAAGCTTAGTATTTATCAGTATGATTATGCCGTGATTTTGTACGTAGTTATGAAATTTTCATGTTTTTTTCCTTCATGGGAAAATATGACTCTACTTTCGCTTTTATTTGTTAACCAATTTTTAATGTTAGATTACTCCCGCATTATGCATGTGGTTTATAAGCTAGTATATATATACATGTATGTATTCTATTTTTAGGATTAAAAAAAAAAGGGAATATGAATATAGTTGTTCTAATAGGTATTATGTACGATAGGTAACTTTACGTAATTTATACCCTAAAAATGTATGCACAACAAAGTACTATATATATTTAATGGTTATAGTAAAAATGTGGTATATATTGCGATGAGAGTTTATTATATTACTTTTGTGCTTTTACGTGTATTACACGATACAAGGTGACGTGTATGTTCTTGGAACATTATACGTTAATTTACAATGCCTAACATCGACTTCTGGTAGCCTTGGTATCAAATCGCACCACAATTGAGACCCTCTGCGGGGAGAAGGTGGGAGCACCGGAAGGCTTTGTTTAGGCCTTGTGGGACATTGACTTAATAGTCAATGATTCTTTTACAACGTGCTAGGTAATGTAATTAGATGTCTAGAACTAGAGTCCGTAAGGAGCCTTATATGTGAATGAACTTAGGTGGTTATACTAACTACGTAATAAACATATGTGATGAGTCTAAAAGCTAAAACGTTGTAGTTTTTGGTGAGGCACATTTATGATTCGCAAAGATGGAATCATTTCTCGTGACGTAACGGACAATATTCGGGTTTGGGAAATGTTCCACACGGAACCATCCGTGCCATATGAGGTGCTGAATATGTCCCGGTGCATACCCATAATTCGGGCATCGTGTCCTTGAATTACAATGTAACATAGACAATTGCTCGTGATGGTGCTAACAAACCTAGCATAGGAGAGTGTATTTTAATGCAACCTATGTGGTAGAGATTGTAGACTTTATCTTGATGTATATTATATAAATATATTGCGTAACCATTTCTTCTACCCCTTACTAAGTACGTAAGTACTTACCCCTTCTTTCTTTATTGTCCCAACCCTGAGAAGGTGGTTGTCAGGATGATGATGAGTACGGTTATGACGACGGAGCCGAAGTTTGAACTCAAGAGATTATGATGTTATGGACTTTTATTTTATGCGATTTTATTATTCAGTTTTTGAGAAATAGACTTTAGTATCTTTTCAGTTTCAAATTTGGATGTGATATACCCGGATTGGAATGGGGCCCTGTTCATCCATATTGGGCCTACAATCTTGGCCCGTCAACACAGATGATGGGCTTTTACCTCCGCTGGCCGCTGCCAACAAACATTTTCTGACCGCTAGCTATGAGCCAAGGCCTATCCGCCAACAGTAAGCCGGATCATGTCCGCTAACGGTAAGACGGACTCATTCTCTCCACGTGATTCCACCCTATGCATAAAGGCACAAACGAGTCCGCTACTCAACCATACTTCTCAGGACTCATTGTTCGCCATGCATAGCTTGGTGCCAATCCAAACCGGCAACACTTTACGACTAGATAGACACTTGTATTGCATGCATGCTTAACTTAGCTATGTATTCTAGGTTGTCTTATCAATGAACAAAGTGATCCGACTTACTTTTTTAGCCTATATATATATGGGATCACATTGTAAAGGGACTCTCTCTCTCAAGCTTTAACTATAAAATCTAATACAAGCGTAAACTCGCCAATTTGTCGATGATTAACTTGTTCATCTTGTAAATCGATCCGGCGAAATTGTTCTTACTCGCCACCCTAACCACACCGGAGAAATCATTCATATCGACCTTATATCCTCAAGATAAACATCATTATCAAGAAATCTGGTGTTCCACGCAACATCGCTTGGCTCCGTTACCGGAAACTACAAGATTTTTGGAGGCCACTTGCTCCATCACAAAGACAATTTCACGGTGTCTCAGCGGTTATCATCATCAATCATTCGGTCACCAAAGCTTTGAACTTTTTGGGATAATACAGCCCAGAAACCGCTGCTCACTTCCTCTCACCAACTTACGCAGAGGAGATCATCAACTTCATTGCAAACTCACACTTGAGTCCATTTAAAATACCCAGGTTGGTTTATACATCTTTTCATCTGCTTTGAGATCTTCAAGTAAGGAAAGTTTGGTCATCTTTTTCGTTGCAAACCGCTGGGAAATACAAATGATCGTTACCTTATATTCCTGAGTCGTAAAAATACCCGCCCAAAAATCATAAGTCATGGCCGGGGGAAAACATGAACCTCGCAACACCGGCAAAGCGCACCAATCAGGATCGCCACGTGGAGCGCCGCGACGCCACGCGGAGAAGCTAGCCGAAGGGTTATGTCGACGGGGCGGATGTCAACCTCCGCTTCACAACCGACATCACGAGCATACATACGGAAAGGACTAAAGCCCGTGAAATACACGAGGAAGCGGTTAGGAAAAGCAAGGGAAAAGGAATCGTGGGGACATCCAACCCAACTAACGAACAAGAAGCTATTTCAGCCGGGGGAGCTCCCCCACAACAAGATACATATAAAATAGCTTTGCAAGCGCACATGGAATATGTTGAAGAAATGCGGGAAGGAAATGCACTACTCATTGCGTAAGGATTACCTCCTCGGTCAATCCAGAAATTCAACCCTCCTCAACCCGCACAAACCGAGATTCACCCACGCTCATTCCTCCAAAACGGTTCGACCACAAAATGATCGGAAATAGAGGAGAGTAGTCATGCAACCTCACATCCTAAAGAGGGTAGGAAATCAGCACTTGGTAGATCGGGGCCCGCGATCGACGATCGCGCGCAGCGTTCTTAACGCGACCAAAGAACACTCGGCGAGTTCGCACCCGCTTGGAAGGACGAGGGGACTCGGAAATTGAAGAAAGTTATGTTGCGCTCCACCTCAACCCCCAAATCGTGAAGAGATAGGCATCATGAAAAAAGAGAGAGAGAATTACAGAAAGGAACAAAGGGTGTTAAACGGTTCCGACATTGGGAACAAGTGTGCTTCATCCCAAAGATACTAAAAGCGGCTCCAAGGAGGAACTCACTATCCCAATTTCATAAACTACCACGGAGCGCGAGATCCTCCTGGATTGGCTATCCGCTTTTCAAAGCGTAATCGGTTTGTGTACTCTAGCGATGAGGCTTGGTGTATAGCATTTGTGGGATCAATGCAAGATCGGGCAGCATCATGGATCCGCAGTCTTCCTCCTGGATCGATTTTATCATGGGATGACCTGATCAACAAGTTTATAGCAGAATTCAAGTCAGTGGGGGGACCTAAAAAGACGCATATCGACCTACATGAGGTCCGACAAGGCGACAGTGAGGGCACTCGCAGTTATTACGAGCGGTTTTACAAAGTGTACGAGCTAACCAGGGGTATAGCAGATAACGTTGTCATGAGTAGTTTTGAAACAGGGTTGAAGCCGGGATACTTGAAGTCTTATTTCGCTTTGTCACCACCAGCGAACCTACAAGAGATGTTGAGCTCGACTAGGAAGTACATTGCAACTGCGGGAAACGAAGGAGCGTCTTCGTCCAACAAAGGCAAACAGAGGGCTGAGCGTAGCCCGCCAAGAGACACCCGCAGAGGGCGGATAGGGAGATCAAGAAACTGAAAGATTTAAGGAGGAGCATTTCACGCCGCTCGAATTTCCTATTCCCAAGTGTTGAATGAAATCGAGATTTAAATACCCGAACCATACCCAATGGTTCCCGACACACGCCGCGATGCATCCAAATTTTGTGGCTATCACAGGATAAGGAGGTCACACAACCGATGAATGTATTCAATTCAAACGAGCAATAGAGAAGTTGCTCGCGCTGACACCATGATCACCTCAAACTTGATACCGGAGGTCCAGATAGGAGGAATCAAGCAAGCTCGTCGGGCCTCGATAGAACATTAGAATGATAACCGAGCCTCCTCCCACCAACACTCAGATTAAGAGTCGCGATCGGCTCCATCAACAAACATGTGGGAGAAGCTCAGTAGTTTTGCGAGGGAGCCGAACACCCTTTGCCTTTACTCGAAGTGAGCTAGTGACTTCAACCAATACAGAGGATATGTGCCTTTGCATCTCGGTGGTCGCTCAATCGGGCCTGTGTCAATAGAGTGATGGTTGATACAGAGCTTGCCGCGATATCCTATATTACAAACCGCTTCAAAGAGTTGGGTTTCAACTGACTTAATTTGAGACCGCATAATGGCACCCTTGAGGGCTTCACCAATCATAAGATACAGAGTCAAGGGGCCATCGACCTTGATGTCTGAGATGGGAGATTATGCACCCTTTCGCACGGAAAAGGTGATGTTTTTAGTTGTCGACCTTCACCCAATTATAACATGATAATTGGGACACCCGCTTTAAAAGCGATTTGGATGGTAGCTTCCATTCCACATCGGGCAAAATTTTATGTTGGGGACGGGATCGGACGTCGATCAACCGAACTGCCAGCCTGTCATACATACATGAGATGAGAGCGAGGGAATAAGAGGATTCGAATCGAATGACCATATAACATGGAAAACATCGACATGATCGGGGGTCGTTGTTGATCCCGAACCGATCAAAGTAGAGTGTGAAACATTGCAAGTCAGAGATGAGCCAGAATTTACGGCCGAAGATGAGTTGATCGAGGTGGTCATCAATGACGAATATCCCGAGCAAAAGATAAAGATAGGGGCTCGACTGAGTCCTATTGAAAGGGAAAAATTGATACAAATACTCAAAGAAAATTTGAGTGTCTTTGCTTGGGTGGTTACTGACATGCGAGGTGTCGAAACAGACGTCGCCCTGCACCATCTTAACGTCGATTCTACTTTCAAACCGATACAACAAATGCGCGCGCGGGCTTCTCAATGAAAAGAGGCGGTAAAAGCAGAGGTAGGAAAGCTTCTGGCAAGGTGAATCATAAAGGAGCTTGCCTACCCTACTTGGTTGGCAAATGTGGTTATGGTAAAGAAGCACAACGGCAAGTGGAGAATGTGCGTCGACTTCACGGACATCAACAAAGCATGTCCGAAGGATCCTTATCAGCTGCCACGAATTGACCGGTTAGTTGACTCTATTTACGGCTTTGAGGTTTTAAGTTTCTTAGACGCGTAATTCAGGGTACCATCAAGTGCGGATGGTTGAGTCCGACAAAGAAAAAACGGCTTTGAGCGGCTGGAGGATTATATTATTACGAAATGATGCCATTTGGGCTGAAGAATGCGGGTTCGACTTATCAGCGAATGGTCAACAAGGTCTTCAGTTCGCAGATAGGCAGAAATATGGAAGCTTATATAGACGACATGGTTGTTAAGTCCACTGGGGACGGTCACGCCGCTGACCTTCAGGAAACATTCAACAATGTCAAAAAATACTCGATGAAGCTCAATCCGGCCAAATGTACTTTTGGTGTCCAGGCGGGCAAGTTTTTGGGATTCATGGTTAGTCGTCGTGGCATCGAGGCTAATCCAGAAAAGATTCAAGCTTTAATCGATATGCAAGAGCCTACAACTATCAAAGAAGTTCGGAGGCTTAATGGCCGCGATCATCGCGTTGGGTCGGTTCATATCAAAATCGCCGGAGAAGTGTCTTCCTTTCTTCAAGATTCTCGAGGCGATAAAACTTTCTCATGGAACGCAGATTGTTCGCAGCATTCCAAGCTCAAGGAATATCTAGAAAACCACCTCTTTTGGTTAGCCCCGTGGAGGAGATGTTTTGTTTTGTACTTAGCGGCTTCGACCGGTGTTGCCGCGTTTTGGGCAGGGCGGAACCTCTCCAAAATCCCGTCTATTATGTAAGCAAGGCTCTCATCCGGTGGAGAGCCGCTATTTTAATATTGAAAAATTAGCCTACTCGCTTGTCATTGCTTGCCCGCAAACTCGTGGCTTACTTTACTTCACATACAATTATTGTCTTAACGGATAGCCCAATCGCCAAATACTTCATAAACCGGACCTTTCAGGCCGTCTCCTCGAATGGGCTATAGAAATTATCAATTCGACATACAATATCAACCAAGAAAAGCTATCAAAGGTCAAGCATTACGGATTTTATTGTAGAGAGCGAGTTTCACCGCCACCACCAAGTTCCCCTTATCACATGAACCCGTTGCGGCCGTGAATAAGCCCAATCAATGTTGGCATTTGTATGTGGATGGGGCATCTAGTCGAAATGGTTGTGGGGCGGAGTAATCTTGATGGAGCCCGAACAACGGAGGAAATCGAAAAAGCTTTGAGGTTCGAATTTCCGCCACGAATAATCAAGCCGAGTATGAAGCGATAATTGCCGGGCTCAAATTGGCCAAAAGTTAAAAGTGGAAAATGTTGAAGTATTTTGTGATTCCCAACTCATTGTCAACCAAATCTCAAGGGATTATGACACGACCGTGGTATTCTAGAGAAGTATGGTGAGATTGTTCGACAACTAAAAAAGCAACTTTAACTATTGCGAGTTCATCGAGGTGGAAGAGAGGACAACGAGCGGCGGCGTATCTCTCCAAGCTATCACTTAAAGAAGAAATTGCAGATCCCTCGATAATGATTGAGTATCTAGCCGTACCAGCTATTGAGGAAGCGCAAATCATGGAAATTGACATACCAAACCCAACTACATGTTGGATTGATGAAGTTCAAGCTTACATAGAAGCAGGCCTACTACCCAGGAGCGGACGGATTAAGGCTCGCGCTTTAAGAAAGAAGCGACCAGTGTATATTATAAACAATGGAATACTCTATAGAAGGTCCGCAACTAGGCCTCTTTTACGATGTGTTCGAAAGGAGAGAGCAAGACAATCCTTATCGAACTTCACCAAGGGGTGTGTAGGGGCCACCCCGCTTAGTCGTTCTTAGCACGTAAAGTCATAACCATGCAGGGTATTATTGGCCAACCATCCTTAAAGACTCGTGAAAAGTTGGTAGAGAATGCCCGAGTGTCAAAAACACGCAGACATCCCCGAATACCATCTCGTCGAACAAAGCGTTGTGGTCGTACCTTGCCCTTCGACATGTGGGGACTCGATCTCATCGGACCTTTTCCACCAGGAAGAGGCGGATGCAAAGTTATCATAGTAGCCGTGGATTATTTTACAAAGTGGATTGAGGCAAAACCTATGGTTAAGATAACCGCAAAAGCAGGATACTTCTTACGATCAGATTTTTCACGCTTTACGCGTCCCGCGCGGTAGTATCGGATCACGGCCCGCAATTTAGAAAGGATTTCTCGGATCTTTGCGGCGAATTCAAAGTCAAACACCGGCGATCATCGTTAGCTTATCCTCAAGAAACGCCAAGTGAGGCCGCAACAAACAAATAATCAAAATGTTGAAGAAAAGCGTGGGCGACAAAGTGAAAGCAGGAGGTGGGTTGATGAGTTACCCGATATACTTTGGGCACTCCGCACCACTATCAAAACACCCACAGGAGAAACTCCTTTTGCTCTTACTTATGGATCGAGAGGCTATGACTCCGGTTGAAATGGCTCTACCCAACATCGTGTCGCATTGTATTACCCAAATGGATAATCTTTTAAATGCATGTGCGGATCGACTTGGATCTAGTGGAGGAAAAAGAATAGCGACTTATCATCGATTAGCGAACTACAAGCAAATTGCTAAACAACAACATGACAAGCGAATCCGCAACCACTCATTTAAAGTCGGGATTTCGTTCTTGGAATGTAAAGGCCACGGGTATGGAGCCTGATAAAGGAAGCTAACAACAAATTGGGAAGGCCCTTATCAAGTCGCGAGAGATCAAGAAAGGGACTTATGTCCTCAGAAATCATCAAGGCTATGAGCTCAATAGACCTTGGCATGCGGACAACCTTAAAAGGTACTACATGTAATAAATCGGCTAGGGATGTGGCAATCCTCTCGTTTCACGATGTGAGTGGTTAGGCTTTCTTATTTTGCTTGTAATCTTTACTCATCTAGCGGGATGAGTCAAAATTAATAAAGCCCGACTTTACATTCTCTTTTTTATATGCAAATTATTACAAGTATGCATGGGTAAGAAAGAATTGTACTCGAAGAATTTTCAACAAAACTTAATTGGACTTGAGTTGTTAAAAATAGGGGCAATATTTGGGAAAATTTAACGCTGACACAGGCACAACTTCCTAGCAAACAAGTTATTTCAGATAAGATTCAAGAGCACAACTTCCTAGCAAACAAGTTATTTCAGATAAGATTCAAGAGGGGCATATCTCATACAGGAGTCCGCACAAGATCGACCTAGAATCTTATCTAAAACTAGGGGGATGGATGTTGTTATCATCGGACTCAATTTAGACAATAAATTCGAGCAAAAAGCAAGCATACATAAAAAACGGGCAGAAAACAAACTTGTGAATAAAATTATAAGTGGACAAAGTACATACTAGCTATTACAGAGAGACAAATGTGCGGACAAAAGTGCGAGAAAAGGAAAGAGTTATACATATACGAACACGTAATAATGTTTTACAAAACAGAGCTGAAATCTAAGAACCCTCGGGCGCGATCTCTTCATTATGGACATTCTCTTCACGGAGAGAATGGTGCAAAGATCTCGATCAAGATTGGTCTCCGACTCGGAAGCTCTGTCGACTTCTCACCAGGCCGCTCGATCTCGCCTTCTTCGCTCTCTCTCTCTCGCTTCTGTGTGGCCAGCGAAACACGCTCCCTTAGATCGCGTCTATCATCAAATGCAGAGCCACCCGGTCAGGATCACACTCTGGGACATAGCGCTGAAGCTCAACATCGAGAGAAGGGTATGCGGTCATGGAATTCTCTTAGATAATCGAGAGAAGGGATGGGTGAGAACCCATTCCTCTAAAACATCAAGGTCGTGGTACCATCTTCACGAGCCAGGATCGCACTCTCGCGATGTGATAAAACCCTTGGTCATATCCCATCATAAAGCCGTCATCGGCGGCGGTCTTGAGTGGCCTTCAACACACGAGCCTAGATCCTTGATTGTTTCGAGACCGCGACACGCTTTTTGCTCGGCCTCCCAATGAGCTTGAGCCTCATTTACTCTCGCCATCTCTTCCATAGTGCGATCAATCGAATTTACTCGCTCCACGAGATCGAGTTAACCTTATTTGCCTCGGCAAAATTTGTGCTCTCGATTTCTCGTTCTCCGCCTCAGCCGCACTTAACCGCCCACGAAGACCAGCGGACACTGCATTTGCGGCACCAAGAGCTTTCTGGGTTTCGGCTAGCTCTTTTCTGACATCGGCGCTCTCGGCTATGGTATTTCTATAATCATTGACGAATGCGCCAAGCGATCACTCAACCTAATGGAGGAAAATTAAACAGCGAAGTCAATATTGACTTGGCAAAAATAACAGCAAAAAGAATAAAAGCAAAAGCAAGAAGAAGGTTTACCATGCTCACCGTGGCGCCATATAAGCCCCACAAATCATCAATACTCCCGAGAAAGGCACGGCGAGGATCAGTCTGATCCGCCATCACAACCCTATCCGCTATCCCGCGCCTATCTCCATTGGATGTCGCTAGTGATACCCCATCTAAAATGCCTCAACGGGGCACATCAGCGATGCCCCTTGCGATTGTGCGTGCCTTGGGCAGGTCGAGAGGTTGTTGCCGCATAAACTCTTTATCCAACCAGGCGGCGGGGCAACCTCTAGGCCCAATAGAACTCCAACAAAGGGCACCACTGCCTTCGTGGCCGTGAGCGCAGACGCAACCTCATCGGCCACAGGTTTGCCTTGGTCTACTGATTTATCTTTACCCCTTATCGATTCGAATTTTTAAGGAGGGACCTCACTGCAAGCCACTTTCATCTCCTCGCTGGCTCCGTCTCTTCTACAGACCCTCTTTTTCTTATCACCAAGAAGCGGCTTTGTAAGAGTGGTCTCGCTTATAGTCTTGCCCGCGCGGTTTTCTTTTATCAAGCGGTCGGGATGATTTTGCGACCTTAGCCCAGAGGCTCCGGCCGCCGACGTCTGCAAATCGACCATGGGAAGGGGCTGTCTTAATCCCCTTTAGTTCAATGCCCTTTTCACCTCACCGACGGTCTTTTGCTTGGACAATTGGTCACGACGAACTAATCTATCCATGGTACTGCGGGGAACAAATATATATTAGCGACCAGAACATATGAAAAGAGACATATTATGAAAAGAAGCAAGAAGAATGCAAGTAAAAATCCTACTCGGTGCTCGCATATTAGGATAACCGCCGCAGATTTCGCACTGAGAAGGCATAAACCTCCCATGGTGACACTCGCCGTACCAATCAGGATGGGTCGGCAACGAGTCGACTACGACTAAAGGTTCGCCGACACCGGCTCCAGGAAGTCCGGCCTGTATGAGATAGGGCTGAGCGACGTCAAGCAACAACCTCCAGTTAAATGCCCTAGCCTGAGGTTCATTTTTACGGGTATAGCCCAGGTCGTCTTTCAGCTCGGAGATAAACTCATCATCGTCAAATTGGGTTTTTATCTTATTCAAGTGATCGGTCTTGGTGAATTCTCCGCTAGCTTCTCAAACGGCCAGCCTACCGGGACTCTACCTTCATACATCTTTTGTCCCAATCCGCCACCTTGTCGGGAGATCAAATAACAAGCGGGGTCTACCATGACTCGATCGACTTCGCGGTTGGATTTGGCGGCGCCGCTTCTTCCGGGAGAAACTATAAAAATATAAGAGCACCGGCATCGACGGTTCGCGCCCGCTCAACCTCACTCGATTATGATAAAGGACATGACCACGCGAACAACTCCTAAACTCAGTGCAAGGCATCACTTTCGACTCTTCCATAAAAGTAACAAAGAATGGGTCAAAGGAGAGTCCGAGTCCGGCGCAAAATGATCATAATGCAACCACGAGATAATCTTGCGGTCTCGCCACGGAGTCCATGACACGTTGGTCGCACCCATGCTGACAAAGCGATAGTCCGCCGAGACATCATACGCCCCCAAAGCCGAAGTATAATCTTCTCGATCTTTAAACTCCCTCCATCGGGCTATAAGATCACTATCTGCCCTTTTTTGCTCTGCAAGCTCATTCTCAACCGCAACGGACCTTTTCTTGGCGCCTCTTCTTTTTGCGGGCTCATCGCGGCGGTTTTCTTTTTACAACAATCTTTGGAGACTTTTTGGGCTTCTCCGATACCACAATGGTTTCCACGGCTTCCTTGATCTTGCCGCTCGTTTAGCGGCTCCAGATTTTAAAACTCTATCCATCCTGGTGAGGAGATTGCTTAGTGCCATTTGGTCGTCATCTTCGACCTCGCCCTCATGGCGCCCTCACTAATAATCTGCGACCTGGGTCGATTCTATGTTAATGGATCCGGGTTTGGATTTTCTTCCATCTCCTCCTCGTCACCGCTGAGCTAGCATCCTCCATGCTCACCTCCTCCGACCCATAACCCGCTGCGCCCCCTAGCCTCTTCGTCTGATTGTGTGTGCTCTGATGACATTCGGAAAAGAAAAGGGCAAGGTGGATCAGGTTTATCACCCGGACATGGAAATCGGGTCGAGGTGAGAGCAATCACACCCGACACCTCGCCTTCCCATCTTCCTTAAACAGATACAAAATTCCCGAAAACCCCAAGCATTCTCCCGGAAAAACCCCCAATTTCTCGTAAAAACCCTAAACCCAAACCGAAAAAGGCTTCAAACAACACGCATTCAAACCTCTACCAAACAAACGACTAAACAAGCAATCAAAGCATACATACATATAGGGGTATTTCCGGGTAAAAAAGAATATGAAATCGCAGAAGCACAGATGGGGCTCATGGTGTTCATCGGAGAAAATTGAAATTACAGAGGCAAAATCGCAGGAGCTAAATCACGACATTCATGTCCCAAGCAAGAACAGATTTATAATAAATACATAAATCAATTGAAAACGATAAAGGAATGTTTAAATTCACACCTGATGGATGGAAAAAGAAGTAAAACGTTGATCTTGGATTGGAATAAGCACTCGCCGGAATTTCCTTGCTTATCGCCGGAGGGATTTATCAGAAATAAAAGAGGAGAAAAGCGTAAGTGTTGGGGGGAACTCCTCTATTTATAGGAGGAAAAGAGAGGGGAAACGACGTTTGGGATTTTCAAAATTCAAACGTAATGATGGCAGGAACGGTTACCGATTTCTCTCCACCAATCGAGCAAGGGGACGGTTCGGTCCCAACCGCGTGTCGAACACGTGGTGACATGACGTTTCGTGTACCGATACATCCGTTTACATTTTCTAACCGTTCAAATTTCTTCCGACGAGCATCACATCACGCAAAGATAAGCGACTTCCGGCGTATTACTATCTTCCAACATTATTTCAAACAGCCAAAGATCGATCCTATGCCCGCTTTGGCTTACACAACAAAACACCTTTACAGAGCATCATCATTTAAATAAGCCCGGCAGAGCGTTGTCGGCGATCAATCGTAATTAAGCTACGCGATATTAACACCGGTTCAAGCCCGATAGAACATTATCGGCGATCAAGCTCGTTTCGCTACAAATGCACAACATATCACTAGTGGTTTTCACCAACACCGTTCAAGCCCGATAGAACATTATCGGCGATCAAGCCTGTTTCGCTACAAATGCACAAAGATAACACCGTTCAAGCTCGATGAAACGATGTCAAAAGCCTCTATCACAAGCAACTACGAAGAACTCCACCAAAGGTTCTTCAAATTCTACTCTCCGCCTTGCCGACGACACGCCAGCACAGAGTAGTAGGGGCCATTGATATACCCGGATTGGAATGGGGCCTGTTCATCCATATTGGGCCTACAATCTTGGCCCGTCAACACGAGATGATGGGCTTTTACCTCCACCGGCATTTGCCAACAAACATTTTCTCGACCGCTTAGCTATGAGCCAAGGCCTATCCGCCAACAATGGCGGATCATGTCCGCTTAACGGTAAGACGGACTCATTCTCTCCACGTGATTCCACCCTATGCATAAAGGCACAAACGAGTCCGCTACTCAACCATACTTCTCCAGACTCGCTGTTCGCCATGCATAGCCAGCTGGCCAATCCAGCTGGCAACACTTTACAGCTAGATAGGACACTTGTATTGCATGCATGCTTAACTTAGCTATGTATTCTAGGTTGTCTTATCAATGAACAGTGATCCGACTTACTTTTTTAGCCTATATATATGGGATCACATTGTAAAGGGGACTCTCTCTCTCAAGCTTTAACTATAAAATCTAATACAAGCAGAAACTCGCCAATTTGTCGACAGTTAACTTGTTCATCTTGTAAATCGATCCGCAACCTTGTTCTTACTCGCCACCCTAACCACACCGGAGAAATCATTCATATCAGCCTTATATCCTCAAGATAAACACTGTTACCGCAAATCTGGTGTTCCACGCAACATCAGGATGTAATAAGTTAAACAACATTTATTTCGTTGTTTTGTCGTTTCAGTTTTTCTTAGACGTAGATTTTGGAACTAGTGATCCGTTGTTTGTCGTTTGACAATCTTTTCCGAGTAATCTTCAGTTTTAATTTACGCCGCTTTTACTCTGATTGATTGTTACGAGGCTTATGTATATATTAATTTTGACGATTTAAAAAGTTAATATATGCATGCCAGGCGTTCTTTCCGGATAAGGGCTCGGTATCCGGGATGGGGCGTCACACTGCTACACTGTCTTTTTCATCAACCTCCTCATTAGTATTCTCTACCTTCTTATCATGTGCAACACCTGCTACACTTCAGTTTTGTGTAATAATCTATCACGGATAGATTTCCTTGCTTTGTTTTTTCAATTTCTTCCTCAAGATTTGAAACTCTGTATGCATTACCTCGACCAAATCTATCATCTAAAAGCAATGTCAAAGTACATGACACTCTCAGCAACCGAAGGGATCATAGAGTTTATTTACCAAGAATGCACCAGATCATTCACCTGCATCCAATTGGAATAACCTGCATCTATGATTTTAGGCATAGTAGAAGAACCATCTACAAGATTGAGCTTGCCACGCGAAGATAAGACCTTAGTCATGGCCCTTTTCCAATGATTGTAGTTATCAACTCCCTTAAGCAATGGACGAACAATGACTAGACTTGGATTATCAAGACCATTGTTAGAATTTTCAGGAATTACGGTAGTATCCATTGCAGAAATCAAGAAACGAAATACGAACTAAGAACAAACGATTTCAGTCAAGAAGAATCAGTGGAAACTTGAAATATGCTCTGATACCATGTTAAAAGTATCATAAAATTGAATCATACTTCAAATTAATTGAAAGAACATAGAAGAAAAGTAAGAAGATGAAGTTCTTCTTGAGAATTTGAATATCAAAGAAGCGGGAAAATTACAAAGATGGAGAAAACTATTAATCACTTGTTTCTAAACTTAATTTCTTTCATCTAACTCTCTAATGGAACTCCTAGCAACTATTTATATCGAATGCTGAAGCTGAATGAAACTGAATTCGGTTGCAACGGCCAGAACTGACTTTTTTTATCCAAGTGTTCGGCCTAATGACTATATGAACCAAAAACCAACTTCTGCAAGTTGTCTTTACTTCAACAGATATAAAGCCGTCATTGTGATATGTTACTACATACACGGTGACATTTCGTAGTTACGGCATATGTTTTTTTGGCTTGTCATTGCACAGAGTCATTGTAAAATAACGACTCTATACGGTGACGCTCGTTAATGTCACCGTCACTGCATCATGTAACTGAAATGCATAAGATACTACTGCATATATATAAGTGTAGATGTCCATGCGCACTATCACTGCAATGGTTGATGTATTGCGCACGGCAAAAGCAATAATAGTCACAATTAATACACATGAATTTTCGGATTTCAAAAACTACGTCAGAATGTTATCAAATGAGATATATGAAAAATAAGCATGTAAAAATATGAATCATGGTGAAATTTTTTGAAGATCGGAAGTTTAGAAGAAAAGTTGTGGTTGTTCAAATACTCCCTCCGTTTCAAAATAACCGATAATATAAAGTCATAACACTAAATCACTTTCTTAGTATGCGTATTTTTGATATAAGTTATAAAAACTGCATTAATTGTATCATGTAGAGATTTTTAATCATCAGATCTCAAAAGTCATAACACTAAATCACTTTCTTAGTATGCTGGCATTTTGACATCCGCCAAATATTTTGGAACGAAAGGAGTAATTGGATAGAAAAAAAACTAATATTCAATTATTTTTATCTTCATTGTATAAAAAATATTTTAGTACTCCATTCATCCCAAATATAACTCAGTTGACGTGTTTTCACAAAAATAGAAAAATTGGTTGAATGACAAACTTTAAATAAAATATCTTTTAACTATTATTAATGAAATAATTATAAAATAATTAAAAGGAAAGATAGTGAAAATAGTATAAGCCTCCTTTTTTCTATTCCTGCAATTTTATGCCAAGATGGCTTTTTTTTTTTTTTTTTTGGCTCTCTCCATAAATTATTATTATTATTATTATTGTTATTATAGCAGCGCCGTCTTTTGAAAGAAAGTTTCTCCAATAACTACCTCTTTCACTCTATAAAATCTTGGAGTTTTTGTTCGGTACTTCAGTCGATAAAGTGAAGATTGCTCTTAAATCTTGAAGCTCAATAACCGTTAATCATTCAGGTTCTTTCATTCAGCCGTTAATCATATTCAGGTTCTTTCTTTGTTATCTTGGGTTGATTATTAGTATATTTTGGTGGAATTCATCACATTTTGTTTTGTCGATCCCATTAATTTGGTTCTTGGCATTAGTCTAGGGTAGGATTTCTTTAAGTCTTGATAAACTTGAATTTATCAGTTATTCAGCCATGGAAAATCATCAATGACTGCATGCATGATTAAATCTTGAAGATTATTCGGTACTTCAGTCGATAAATATAGACATACGAAATCAATAATTAACACTGTCGCAATTTTGAAACCAATTCGTTCATTTTTTTATTTTTTTTTTGAGAAGTTCATTTTTCTTGATTGGTATACTTATAACTATGTTGCATGATGTTATCAGAGCAATTAATACATAGACATGGAGAGGAATGCCTCCGTGTTTCAATTCGATAGAACAACTAGAACCCCACGTGTACCGATTTTCCGTAAATCAGAATTCACTTTGTTGCATGGCCATACCTCGAAGGTTTCTTTCTTTTCTTTTCTTTTTTTTTTTTGGGTTGTTTCTTTTTAGTGGTATATTTTTTCATGTATTATTTTAGTATATGTTGTTTATAATCTTTTTTTTTTTTTTTTCTATTTTAAGGGTACGTGCGGTCTTTTTTTTTAATAGATGTTTTCCTTAAATTTATTTTTTTAGGCCTCAGAGTGTGAATGGACGCCAAATGCATCCCGTCTTGCATCCGTGTGAGTATTTCACGAATTCATAAGATGAATTTTTTTGGATAATAAACTGTTTGGGAATTTTTATCCTATGGAATTTCCTGACCAGGTCAATGGATGGTACCGCTAGAATTTGGGAATTTGATCCCTTAAGTTCCCAAATCAGACGCATACAAGTACTTCAGCATTTCAATTCAAAAACGAATTTGGAAGGCAAACAAGTCACGTCTCTTCAATGGAAGGTAAATCTTGGATTGGATTTGTGTTTCACTCTATGAATGTTGTTCTTATTCGATGAATTTGTGAATGACCAGAAGAAAATTGAGCTTGCTTTTTGTTTTGTTTCGTGTTCTCTGACTGTCATTTCGTTTCGCGTCTTAACAGGACGATGGAACATTATTGGCAACTTGTTCGAACGATGGCCAAGCTAGGATTTGGAGCCCCGACGGTGAGCTACACCTGCCCCTTTCATTTTTGTTTTTCACATTACCAAATCCTTGCGGAATGCGTATAAGAACTAAACTGGAAAATAGGATGAAGGAATTGATAAAGTAAGCGTTAAAAAAAAGGATAAAGATTGAAACTTGACAGAAATTAGATAAAGATAAAATTAGGGTAGAAGATAAAAGGGGTAGCCTTTGAATTTCTGCATAGCTGCTTGATTTGAGATAAAATTGGCTTTATCCTAATTAGAGTTTGAACCATCTAGGGTTCTACCTTATTTCTTGTATAAATGAGATCTTTGACCCAGCAATGAAAAGTGAAGGATTCAGACTTGTGTTTTTCGTTTTTTTTTGTTTTTCTATTAAGTTCTTTAGGAAAAGGAATAGGAATAGGGTTGAGTCATTTTGACTCGATTTCAAACATGATTATCTTTTATTTTTCTCTTTCCTTATTATGCACATAAAATGTTTGCTATATTGTCTTCCTCGTTTCATTTGGAACATAGAATAGAATGATGTGATAAAATGTTTGCTATATTGTCTTCTCATTTCATAGAATAGAATGTTGTCGAAAAAACAGAGGATTTTTTGGGTTTTTTTTGAAATGATTAGGTGCTGTCAGTGTGATTGAACAAGTGGTTAGGACTTAGGAGCTGATATTTGTTGTCTTCCTCGTTTCATTTGGAACATTGAATCCTCTGAAAAAAACAGAGGATTTTTTTTGGGTTTTTATAAAATGATTAGCAGCTGTGGCATTAATGTCTTTCCAGGAGAGCTTAGGAGTAAACTGTGCAAGCATGGGGAAGGAAAATGTGGTGTAAAATGGAGCAAAGAGTGCGATTACATTCTTAGTTGAGTCATATAAATATAAAGGTTGGCCGTCTGGGATTTGAAAGCGGATGAATGTAAACAAAAATTCGCATTTCATCAAGGTATCATAATGTGTATATTTGTTTATTCAATTTATCCTTTTTCCTTTTCTTCTTATTCACTTGGATATTTAATTTCAGGCCCTGTATTAGATGCGGATTGGTTTGATAATGTTTCATTTGCAACAAGTTCATCTGACAAAGTCATATATGTTTGCAAGATAGGGGACAATTTACCAATTAAATCATTTGCTGGTCATATGGTCTGTATACGAATTTTTTTGAGATTATTTTCTTTCATTTGCCTTGTGTTGTAAATAACCTGACTTAAATCCAGGACGAGGTTAACAGTGTAAGATGGGATCCAACCGGTTCTTTATTGGCCTCTGGCTCTAAAGATCGTACCGTAAAGGTATATGCAGTGTTTTAGGCATCATTCTATTATTACTAGTTGTTATGCACTTTCAGTTGATGTTTTAAATATTTCCTGATTTTGAATAAAGTGCTTTCAAATGATATCTTCACTGGTTTGCAAATCATCTTGCAGATATGGGACATAAGTCAAGTGAATGCTGTACATGACTTGGAGGGGCACAATCGTAGTGTTTTTGCTGTTAGATGGAGCCCCACTGGACTTCACACAGACAATCCTAACAAGCCTTTGAAATTGGCAAGGTTTGTGCTTCTAAGATCTCTCCCTAGTATGTTATTTATGCTATTGATTTCCGTGCCCGATGTTGGCTAATACTTGTTCTTTCTTTCAGTGCATCATCTTCCATAGTGAAACTATGGAACGTTGAGCAAGGGGTACTTCTTACCAACTTGTTGGGCCCCAAAGACGACGTGAATTGCATTTCATTTAGCCCGGACGGCGAGTATGTGGCTTCCGGATCTGAGGATAATTATCTGCGTATATGGTCGGTCACAGAAGGCAAGATAGTCAAAGCATATCCTGGAACCGGAAGCATACATGGGGTGTCTTGGACTCGAAGGGCGATCGAGTAGCTGTTTGTTCGAGTGATGGTCTAGTTTGTATATTAGATATGAGGAAATAGAGACCGTGTAATAAGTCTACCTATAGTAGTTCATTTTGATTCGGTTACATGCTGTTTGTCCTTTTGCTAAGCAAAAGACAAATTGTTTTCCATAGTAATTCTGTGCTCCCAATATTTTTGACTTGTTACCTGTAGACATATGGATCCAAACAAATATTGTACCTTTTGCTGCATTTGTTGAGAATCTGCTGGATTTGCTGTCTTGATTTTACTGTGTTGATATCTCATTGCTGGTCTGCTTTGCTGCACCCTTCTTGCTTGAACTGCTGGTTCATAAACCTGTGATCTGCTGCTGATTCTGGAAATCTGCCTTTAACCTGTTGTGCTTGTGTTGAGTTAGATACCTGCTGATCCCGTGTATATCAACCGAGTTTGCTGCTATAACTTCCTATATCTGCAGCTTTCAGCATATGTAATAGACCTGTTTTGAATCTGTTGTATTGTAATTTCTGGACTGAAAGTGAACTTGAACTGTAATTGATCTCAACTCTTTGATTGTATTTCAGTCTACTAGACTCTGTACTTCCTAAGCCTTGGACTGTTTTTGATACACTCTTGCAATCTGTTTTTTTTTATTTTAAAAATATTGTATCAACAATATATTCTGTGTTGATCATTTGTTTTATTTATCTGCAATCTCGTTGCATCAGTTGAAGATTAAACCTTTTGACGACTTTTTCCAATCACCACTATAAGTCTAAGTTGTATATCTACCTGTAGCTTGCTTTAATCAATAAAGTGACAAGTGATTTGTTAAAATAGTCTGCAATTTGTAATATTAGCTAAGTATTTTATTTAGTCACTAAGTCCTGCTTGGACTAACCTTCCGAACCAATCATATTGTTTAATCTGCAACCTGTTTTATATAATTATCAAAGTCTCTATTTGTTGATTGAAAAATTGGGTTGATAATTTGAGGAAGAATCAGCAACCGAAATTCATCTTCCAGCAGATATTGACTGGGAGATGCTTGACAAATCTAAGTTCTTCTTACTTGGAGCAGCTTTATTTTCAGGTGTTTCAGCTACGTTATACCCTGTTGTCGTTCTAAAAACTCGACAACAAGTGATGCTATGTAAAAGCCCCTGTTTTAAAATGGCCTTATCGATTCTAAAAGAAGAGGGATTCAGAGGATTTTACAGGGGATTTGGTACTTCACTTACCGGAACGATTCCGGCTCGTGCCCTTTACATGGGAGCTCTTGAAATGACTAAAAGTACTTTGGGAACAGCCACTGTAAATCTCGGGATATCCGAGTCTACGGCTAATACGATTGCTAATGCTGCTGCTGGCCTTAGTGCTGCTATGGCTGCACAATTGGTTTGGACACCAGTTGATGTTGTGAGTCAAAGACTAATGGTTCAAGGAAGTTTTCAAGCTGATTTGAAGAGATTTAACGGCGGTATCGATGCGTTTTACAAAATCTTGTGTGCAGATGGTGTAAGAGGATTATATAGAGGATTTGGGATTTCGATATTGACGTACGCCCCATCAAACGCTGTCTGGTGGGCTTCGTATTCGATTGCTCATAGAACAATTTGGGATGGTATTGCTTGTTATCTTTGCAAGAAACGCGAAAACGGCGGCGGTGGTGGGTATAAACCTGATGGAAAACCTGATAGAGGTTTAGGTCCAAGGTGGGGGCTTCAATGTCCATGTCTGCAACAACTATGATTACTACCTATGAGTTTCTTAAGAGATTATCTGCTAAGAATCAAGAAAGCATTACTTAATGATGGGGGGTATTAGTTAGTACTGATTATCTCTCTGTGTATGATCCCCATATTACCCCTACCATGTATGTATATATTCTACCATGGCCTTGTTGTGTAGGCCCTTGTACAGCCTAATCCTTGTCAATCTTCTTATCAATGAGAAAAAGATGATGTTCAATTCTCCACTTTGCTTGTCTGATAGTGATCATTCAATGTTAAAAGTCGATTCTTGAGTCGATCATTGACTTTCCAAAGGGCAACCTTTGAAAATTCGTTTTCTGACTCAAAATTCGACTTTAAAAAGGTCGATTCAAATTTGGTATACATGTGTAGCGTGTATGGTAAATTCGAACTATGGACACAAATAAAAGTTTCTTGTTTATATGTTAATGAAGGCCAAAATGACAGTTCCAAAATTTATTAGAATATAATTACTAACATCCAAGTACATTATTAACACTCAAATCATTATCATTATCATTACTATTATAAAAGAAATGGGTGTGTTTTAAAAATCAGTGTTTCCTCCTTGAACATTGTTATACATTTAATTTAGTATTCCATTTATACATACAATCAATCATAAACATTAATTAAATTACATATATATCTATCAATCAATTATAAACCTACCATAAAAGGAATGATTTTTTTTTACCAAAGGAATGATTATTAAAATAATAATAAAAACAAGTTAAAAGCACTGGTTACCAAAAATAATGATATTAACGTGCCTTTAATAAATATACCATTAAAAAACAAAATAGGATGTTAAAATTAGAAAAAAAAAATAGCGATCTAAAAAAACAAAAAAGAAAAATAAACAATGAAAATAAAATACACCGTGCATAGAATGTGGCCTTACAATAATAAGTAGTTTTTTTTTTCTCAAAAAAAAGTAAATAATAAGTAGTTAATAATAAATTGTAAATATATCAATTCCTGTGTTTTTTTCATAAGTGTGTGGATTGTGTGTTGATTATGTCTATGTGTAGTCACCGTCAATGTTAATTAAAAAACATTCTCAAATTAGCAAAAAAAAGTAGAAATTTCTAGCTCATTAAGTACAAAACAAAGTTGGAAAAACAGTTGATTTGCCTACATGCATATTTCTTATGAATAATTTAGTTGTATGGAAATTCGTTACCGTTTCCTTAACTGCATGTGCTTCAAAAGCCAAAATACACTGTGCATGGTTTAACCTGATAGTAAACCCTCATTTACTCCATAGTGATCTATTAGAATGAGTATTCAACAAAATAAAGTAAAATTTATTTTAAAAAATACACGTTAAACTCTATAAAAATCAATACATCCAATATAATCTAATCTTTTGTTTGAGAAAGTATATGATCTAATCATAAACATAATCATCTAGACATCTATTATCTATCATTATTTTAACTTAAAAAACGCTTACGCGAAAGTAAACGTAATAAGCCGACATCAAAAGATTACTCACATCAACTCAAAAAGAAATAAATTTACCTTTAAAAAAATAAAACAAAATGATAAACTTAAAAGTAGTATTATAATGATTTATCCGTATAACAAAAGCGCATGTCGAATTAAAATGAAAAAGTGTAACTATAAGCGTAAAAGAATAATCATATCGTATTTTATAAATTAGAGAAATACATAATCATCTATCTATCTAACTAACAATCAACATAAGAAGAATATTCATATTATTATATAATATTTATTTCCATTAAATGTGAAATAAAACTATATAATCATGGGTCAATTATTTAAAAGGACTGATTTTCAACTTATTAGGGGTAATAGGACACTCCGAAATCTTATTTAGTTATAAGGACATTCTAATTTTAAGAAGGAAACTTATTTAGTTATAAGGACATTCTAATTTCAAGTGAATAAAGAGGAAGAAGAAAAAAAAGGAAGGAAGGGAAAAAGAAAAAGAAAAAAAAAAAGAAGCGCTCAAACGTTCACTCAGTTTTTTTTTTTTTTTTTTTTTACTTCACCATATTCTAAATGTCATATAGTTTGATCTAAAACTCGGATCATCATAATTTTTTCACTAAAATTCATATTTTTTCGTCTTCTTTATTCTAAAATCAAATTTGATATTTTTCCGAATAAATTTCATAAAATCAATTTTTTTCTTCATAAAATCGACGTGACGTATTGATCACCGTCACGCATTGACCACCTACCCGGATGCATTGGCCACCGATCCATTAACCACCCCGATGCATTCACCGCCCGCGATTCATTGGCTACCATGATGTATTGACCGCCGCGATCCATTGGCAACCTTGATCGGTGACATCTCATTGTAGCGATTTATGCAATGACGCCTCATTGTAGCGATTTATCGCAGATGACTTATTGTAGCGATCTATGCGGTGATGTCTTATTGTATCGAATTATGCGATGGCGTGTTATTGTAACGATTTATGCGATGGCGTGTTATTGTAACAATTTATGCATACCTTTGGTTGTAAAAATATGCATTTAAACCAAAAAAAAACAAAAGAAATACGATTATTTTACAAAGTTATCGAAAATTTAAACCAACACTAATCAAATAAACCAACATCAATCAAATATTTAAAGATAACAAAGAAATAAAGTTACTTTACAAAGTTATCAAATGTGTGTATCAAGTTGTATATCGCGTGACATCAATATCATTGCATCGCTTATCTAATTGTAAATACGATCCATCAATGTCACCTTGAGATATCAATGTCATCGCATAAGTCATCAATGTCACCGCTGCTTGAGACATCAACGTCACCGCAAAAGTCGTCAATGTCCCCAGATCGACATCAATGTCACTGCGTAAGTCGTCAACGCCATCGCGTAAAACCTAACAATCGCATCGACGACTCTGCTCTTGTTTTGCATTTCTCCAAATGTGGAGCTTTTAATATGGATAGAAGTACAAGTTTGGTGAAACTACAAAGACTCTTCACTATGACTCTCGTAATGGCCACACGTTGTTTGTGCCCTCCTGATAATTGGATTCATTGTGGAATCCCTCAATTCTTTAACACGATCTTGAATGTTTAGCTTAATGTCCCTGCATCATTCATCAATGTCACTGCATCGGACATCAATGTCACTGCATAAGTCATTATTGTCACTGCTTCAGACATCAATGTCACTGCATAAGTCATCAATGTCCCTGCATCAGACATCAATGTCACTGCATAAGTCAGCAATGTCACTGCATAAGTCATCAATGTCCCTGCATCAGTCATCAATGTCACTCCATCTGGAGGAGGTTGTTTAGACTCAGATGGGAGAGATTCGATTAGCTGATTCTGGATATCACTGTTGACAAAGAGACAACCGAAGAAACGTCTCGAGGCCTACAAGCTGAAGCATCATCCAATGAGAATGACAATCTTAAGGCCTTGACATGTTTGGATTGTCAGAATGCAATTAAAGAGGAGTGTGAAATACGCGATTTAAAGAGAGCCCTTTTGGATATGGAAGCAGAAAAGGCCCATCTTAAGGCCTTGAGCTTCTGCACATACATTTGGAAGCTGCCCAGACATCAACTAAGTTTAAAATGCTCATCATAAATAGAAGCAGCCATGCCATAACTATCAAAATTATTAACCCAAAACTAAAGCTACAGCCTATGTTTTAATGATTACCCCTCTTTTTCTACCATCCACAACACTTGAATGATAATTCAAGTGAACAAATAAAATGATGTCACTTGGCTTCCACCTTGTCTCTTCAAACTCATTCCAACCAATAGAAGCCAAAAATAAAAACAAGTAAATTAAATAGTAATTTACAAATGAACAATGATACAAAACAATTTGCATTGCCAATGCCAATTCATTACAGCAGGAACAGGGAAATTACAAATACATCAAAGGACATTCGAACACATCGAATCAGATACCAACTTCATAACAACTCACAAATGGAAAACAAGTGATGCACCGTTTAGCTGAAAGATGTTTATTATGTCAAGAACAAGAAGTAGCCGAATAAAAAACAATAACATTAATAAATAAAAAAAAGGCAAATAGAAAGCACAAACAACCGAACAAATCTGCCTTGATTATTGATGTTGACTGAACTCAAGAGATAGCCAGAAGATTAGCAGCTTCCATGAGGAATGATAATCTGCCAAGAAGAATAAAAACGAACAGATAAATAAGTTGAAGAAGCACATAGAAGGTGGAATTAAAAAAAAGAAATTAGATTGTCCTTATAACATAATAAGTTTTTGGAGTGTCCTAAATGATCATTAAGTCTCTAACGACGGCCTTATAACTAATTTGCACTATAATCATCTCTAATTCTAATCTAACGATAAGCGTAAGAAAGGTACATCTACAAAAATCTACAAGACATGATAAAAACATAATAAGAAACCGTACAATCTTAAAAAAATCCACATAAACTAAAAAGTCTTTTTCCCAGTTATTTTATATCATTAAATATAATAATGTAGGTATTAAATAACATAGATAATTAGTGTGTTGATCGTTAACCAAATTTTAGAAATAGAAAAATAATCAAAGTATAAGAGAGTTTCTTCCCTAAATATTTCCCTCAAAAAGTGTTTATCTCTAATTAATTTTCTCCTTAAATATAACAATCATGGTTAAATGTTAAGTAACATCGATAAAATGTGTGGTAAAGATAAGATGAAGTCTTTAAAAAATAAATTGTGTTCGTAAGTGTGGTTTGATGAATTATAACTTCTTGTGGCTTTAAGAATTATTCACCATCACTATCAATATAATTTTAATCGTAGCATCAAAGAAATTTTTAACAAGAGCCTTAAAACGCATAAAAAACAAATCACATCATATATACGAATTCATGGACATAATCATTTATACTTGGTAAAATTATGTAATATTTGAAACCATCACACGCCACAATCGGGGATGTCCAAAACGTTAGTAAAATTAATCTCTAGAAGAGGGGGATAACATAAAATTGAAGTAGCAAAAGAAAATTTGAACTTTTATTCTATAAACAAGAAAAACAAAGGGAATAAATAGTCGTGGCAGCAACACGTAGATCATTTGATAAAGAATATCTTGAAAATGGGGGTAGTTGTGTGACCAAGACGATGATGACAAGCACTTTTTGATATTTTATTCACTGTGAAAAGCTGGAAATGAGGAGTTTGATCATTCATACAATCCATTTTTAACGTTAATTGAATAATAGGAGTTGTAGTTTGAAGATCCCTCTCAAAGGAATTTAGAGGTAAGAATTCAAAAGCAACATTATGAGATTGCCAAAGCTAAGAGATAGATAAAAAAAAATTACGAGACATGCTAGGAACACTACGAACATTGAAATGAGTGAGATCGGTCACCCTACATGTGGTACTCCTCAGACTCACATAGAGTGTTAAATGTCATATCAACGTTTGGGGTTGACATGAGCGCAACTTGATATCGGGCCTCAACCAACAAGGTCCATCTTTAGTACAAAGCAAGCCGCCCTTATATCTTCAACCGATATGACGAATGTCGTCCTCTGTCCGACATAATGCATGTCGCCTACTGCCCCTTATAACTGGTAAGATACAAAACACCTAAATTCTCTTATTGCCGACGTTGGGTAGGTTACCTCGGTCATTTATGCTCAATAAAATACATGTCATCCTCGATCTCAAGCGACGGTTACATTCTCTTCAATGATCGTTCCGGACTTCACACATACATTACTCCATGATAGTAGCTGCTATAGTGATGGCTCTAAAATATACGCTCCATATATCTTGAGCCGTAAATGCTCCATTACATCAATATGTGGTAAACTCGATTGACCACGACTTACATGCATCATAATCAACTCCCTCTCGAGATTAGGGAGAGGTATATATATGATCACCATCCCCAACTACAATGTATGCACATAATACGCTTGATATACATTCTTGCTTATTGTCTTAATGTAATTCTTCTGTTCAAATATTGCCTTGAGCATGAGTGTCCCCAGAGAAAGCTCTAGCACCCTCATGCTTTTTTGTGTTTTGCAAAACCACTCTCAAATCCACTCGAAAAAATTATTTGGATCCATCATTCAGAGGTCTATTCACCCGTATATCACTCAATTATTTAGTAATTGTGTTTTACAATTACTAAAGTACATTCATAGCTAAGATCTGATAAACATATAAAATTATATGCATAAGGAAACCCATAAGCTATAATTTTTGAATGCACTTAAAAATTATATGCACAGGAAACCCATATGCAATAATTTTTGAATGCACTTATCAAAATGAGTTGTTTAGAGTAAAAACATCACAAAAGTTGCTTAATTTATTTTTATTTTTTTTTGTAAATGTCCACATGTTTACTAGATAATTATGAAGAACATTTTCTCAATATATATTAAATACACAAATTTGTAAATTTAGAATACTTATTATCTTTAGAAGGGTCATAAATGTACCGAGTACATTACTTTATAAATTCAAAATGCTAATAAAATAACCTAAGTTCATTTTGTATAATAGGATAAGGTCGTAAAGGACGGATTTACATCTTATTTATGAAAAAAGGACAAGAAAGAAATGCACTGGTTGTAAAGGACAGAAAGTAATATATATCCAAAAATACCCTTCTAAAAAAGATTCAACAAATAAAATGTAAACCTGTGCATTCACATTTCACACAAAAGCCGGTGAGGTTAAAATTAGTGAGAGAGAGAAATGAGAATACTCTAGGGTTTCTTCCCCTTTTTCACAGTTTGAGGCGGCGGCATAGGAGGCGGCGGACGTGGTGGAGGCGGTGAGTCAAGTGGTTCAATGACCAGAAAGGCTATGGTTTCATCACTCCTGATGATGGCGGTGAGGGTCTCTTTGTCCACCACTCCGGCATCAAGGACTCTTCTGCTACAAAAAAGCCTCGGAGAGGCGAGTCTGTCGAGTTTGAGGTGGAGTACGGCGGTGATGGCCGTGCTAAGGCCGTGAACGTTCTGGACCTAATGGAGGACCCGTTGAAGGTGGAGCAGCGGCGGAGGCGGCGGTGGATATGGAGAGGCGGCGGTGAATCGGTGGGGCGATTATTGAGGCGGGACGTGGTGGGCGGTTATGGTGGGTGTTTTGATGCTTTTTTGCATCTTTAAGACAGATTAATCTTTTTTTTTTTTTTTTTTTTTTACATGTTTGGTGTATTACTATTTTGATTGAATGTGGAATTACACGATCTGTGATAACCATGGTGCTGAGGCAACATCTGTGATTCAAGTGGAATCTCAAGCAGCAGTCATGAAAGTGGTTGCATTTCAATGCATTTTTGCATTTCAATTGTTGTTGTATGAATCCTACTGTCTTTATTTTTGTTCTTGAAGAATTGTTGTTGAAGAATTATCAATTATTTGTTTTTGAGGAATTATCAATGCATTTTTTGTAATGTTACTACATTTTTGTATGAATGTGCACGATCTTAAGGTCCTCGAATCCCCTATTGGGTTCCCCTTCCCAATTAGGGTTTAGATTGGTAACGTTTCGGCATTTTTTCCAAGGGACATGTAGTAACGTTTCGGCATTTTTTGTAATGTTACTACATTTTTATAATGTTACTACATTTTTGTATGAATATACGCACGATCTTAAGATGTGAAATCACTCTATCGGGTTCACTTCCAATAGGGTATAGAAAGAGTAACGTTTTGGCATTTTTCTATGAATGCGCACGATCTTAAGCGTGACAATCACTATCGTGTTATTCCTTCCAGAGGTATAGAAAGCAATGGAAACACCCTCAAACATAGTAACACATAATGTAGTAACTCGTAGTAATGCCAACACGTAGTAACACCAAAGATGACTTTAATGTGAAAAAAAAAAAAATATCATTAAGGGTATTTTTGTACATCTCTTTTTTTTTGTCCTTCTCAACCAAATATTATTTTTTTTTGTCTATTCTTCATTTAAGATGTAAAGTTGTCCTTTAGGACCACCACCCGTTTGTATAATTATATAATAGCATATTTATATTTTACGAGACATAAATACTTAATAAATTATGTATTGATTAACATTATTTTCAAAAGTTTCATTTAACTAAAATACGTGCGGATGCACGTGCATTTTACTAGTAATTATAACATCTAAGTAGTCAAATAAACTAGCTAGTAAGTACTTCAAGCTCTATACAGTATATATATGTGTATATATATATATATATATATATATACACAAAATAAGTTTTAATCGCTCTCTGCTCTATATAGAATACGCAGAAAGTAACGCGAGATTACACGTTTGGTCTTCCAAGTATGCCAGCCAGTTCATACTCGAGCATATTGTCCATTCCTCTTCGTTGCTAGCTTGATATTGTCCATTATGTTCTTTTTTTTTTCCTTTCAGCTGCTGCTAAAAAGTTTACTAGGGGCACGTTTGATGGCTTTTGATGGTTGGGTTTTTTTTTTTTTTTTTTTTTTTTTTTTTTTTTTAGTTGCTTTGATAGTTTGGGTCACTAATAGGAGTGGTGAAGGGATAGTAGTTTTTGTTAGCTTCAGCTTTTTGTATTGTATTTTTTTTCTCTTATTTGTGATTTCGTTTTACAAAACTTTAATGAACCTCTTTCTCATGTGATGCAAGCTTAAGGCTTCCTATAGCTCATTGCAGGCAAGAATTGGCGCAATCCTTTTATAATTTTATCTATGGAATTTCTATCTATGAATTAGGGAAGAATAAATTGATATTGAATTGGTTGGTTAAAGTATTGGCAAGAACAAAAATCAATATTGAACTCTTTAACCAAAATCACACATTTGAATGCTTGCACAGCCTACCCAAGGGGGTCACGTGACCCCACTCAATTTCTAAAAAAAAAAAAAAAAATTTAGTATTAAAACTATGTAGTTTTGTTGTTAAAAATGTCATTTTATCGATAAAATTTGATGTTTTAGACTTCGGTGACCCCACTGGAATTTTTTTTTTGGATAAAAGATGTAGTTTTAGACTCCGGTGACACCACTGAAATATATTCCTGGATCCGCCACTGCTACATAGTAACAGTATCATTCATGGTACTAAGTGATTCTTTTGGTATATGTCTATAGGTGCACATTCAATGCATAATAGTCAAGAGGAATTGTTGACTTCAAAATTCACAAATAGAGATGATCTTGTGACATCAACAAAGACATTCTATATATTCGCGCCAACAAAGGCTACATCTCTTATCAATTAAAAGTTCAAGAAAGGATAAGTATGTTACCATTGGTTGGGTTGCGACCGGCCGGGGTGGAGAATATCGCAATAGACTTCAAATTCCGATTGAACATCGTCAAAGAAATACAAGCACTCGTCTCATAAATTGTCCATTTGAAGTTCAAGGCAAGAAAGAAGCTGATGGAGTTTGGAAACTATTTATTAGATGGATCACATAATCAATCATGAGGCTTCAATTAATTTATGTGGTCATGCATCCTGCTGCACGGAATATGTCTAAGGAGGAGATAATGAGTGTTGATGAGATGAGTAAATCTGGCATACCACCTCGTCAAATCCTTTCATGCCTTGGGCAAAGAAACTCAAATCTTCAAGTGGTATCTCGAGATATACGCAACATAAAACAAAAGCTTGGATGGTCGTCCTTTGATTCAAGTGTTATTTGAAGAGTTGGGAAATGCTGGATTCACTTTTGATGTCATGCAAGACGACGGTGAAGGCCATTTGACTCATGTGTTTTTTGGCTCATCCTATTTCCACCAAGCTGAGTAAAAGTTATTCAAATGTTTTTGTGATGGATTGCACCTACAAGACTAAGACAGGTATAAAATGCCATTACTTGAAATCATTGGGATTACTAGCTTCAACACTTCATTTTATTCTTCTTTTGTATTTTTGAGAAAAGAAGGATATGAAGATTACGAATGGGCTCTGAGTGTATTCAAAAAGGTTCTTGGTCCTGATTATGTACCTTCTGTCGTTGTCACCGATATCGATAGAGAATTAGCTTTAATGAAAGCTATCCGAGTGGTCTTCCCTAATGCTGCGAAACTTGTTATGTGTGTGGCATATTCAAAAAAACATTGTAGCTCATTGTAAACCTCATTGAAATAAAAACTCAATTAGAAAGTGAAAAAGTTCATGTTCTTCATAGGTGCAAGGAATCTTTTTTCAAAGAGGTGGTTACATTTTTTGCCTTGAAGGAGTTGTCCATGCAACTTGAGAAAGTGAAGAAATCATCTATGAATGCAATATGTACTAGAAGATTTTCTACTACCATGGGTTTACCTTGTGCACGTCTAATGTGTGATTGGAAAACAAAGCCACTCACACTTGAGAACATCCATCCCCCGTGGCGCATCGACACAAGAACATCACTTTTGAATTTTGACGTGGAAAGTGGAGAGCATGGACTAAACGAAGTTTTTTCAAAGTTACGTGAAAAATACCCACAGTGGCCACTTCTACAAAAGGAAAATGTTCAAGAAAAGTTGAAACAACTTGTTGATGGAGCACCTCGATCTATTGTGTGAACCAGTTGTACAACGTGGCAGGGGAAGAGTATCGATTGGGAGGAAAAGAAAAGGATCAAGTTCAACAAAGAGGGATCCTTCACAGTTTGAGATTGTGGAAACATCACTAATTAAGACGAAAAAGTGGTGATGTTGGAAATGATGGTAAAACGAGCAAAAACATAGGAGATACATTCGTCAGTGATCCAAGCTATCCATGCTCAAGCCTAGTAGAAGATGAAATATCTATACCATGGATTGATTTGAACATGAATATTGAACCTAATGACGATTCCTTATGGAGTACAATGAGATTGTAAGCCTTTATCTTATTTTTCGGTATCTTTTACCAATAAAATATATATTTGTATATATAATTTTAGTTTCTTTACTCTCTTTTTTCAGGTGAATATGCTTAAGACATTATGTTTTTCTATCCTGTGCAGATGTATATTTCTGGTATGAATTGTAAATTTTTTTTCTTTGCCATTTTGCAGGGCTTGATCTTTTGATTCCGTATAACCAGTTAAGGTGTGATTATTTTTTTTCATTTAACTTCTTGCTTCCTGACGATGCTGAAAATCGTCTGAGAATCAATACGGGTCAATTCCCTTTGTGATAAAGATCAAGAACCATAGAACCCTAATTTGAGAGGCGTAATTGTGTGAGTTGTAGTAGACTGAGCTCGTGAGTTATTCTCCCGAGTTGCCTACGTATCCAATAGTTGAATTGGAATCAAGTCTTACGTAGTTCCTTCGGGTTGTTTATATAGGAGGCCCTTCGCCTATATTTCTTGTTTAACAAGTATTATAATTTATTATTATTCCCTAAGGATATACATGTTTAAATCCCTGAGATTGAGGGATAATTATGGATATATTTAATGTCAATAATACAGTCATTATGACTCAGGATTCTTTCCTTATTTACGTTCAGTTATCCCACGTAGGGACTAACAGCCTGGTTGTACCAGGTGTCCTGCGCTCAGCCTGACGACCCTCATATCGATCTAGGCACCTCCTCTTCGCCAAGCCTTAACCGACCTGCAGTGGTTGGAGGAGGAGTTCGTGCCGATCTCCCAACTGGGCTCAGGGAACTGCCCCTTAGGACGCCTATAGGGCTCACGGTCCTTAAGCCCTCGCTTTGTGGGACTCAAGCATTTATTATATGTATCTATAGGATGACACGTGGCGTAGTCCGGGTTGGGTATCATCATAAGCCCCCCAGATCTGAACTTACTTCTAGTTGGCCAGATCTGCGTTTTTGGCGGTTCGCCAGGACTTATCCGACCTTGCGTTTTGAATTGCCTAGCTGTCAGGTGGCAGTCTATTAAATAGGCTATCATTACTTCTGCGGTATACGAGGCGTCTTTTCCTCTTTCCCATAACTGACGCCCCCCATGTCTGAAGGGGGTTATAACCCGTCTTTTCAAGTCAGACCTTCCCACTTCTCACCATTTGCCATTAAATCGAAGATTTTCTTCATTTCAAGAGCTTTGCACTTACAAGTAAGCATCTTTCTTCTCGTCTTTCCTCTTCTTTTATTCTTTTGCTTTTCCTAGTTAATGAGGGCAAACACTGCATCTAGCAATTTAATTGAGAGAGAATTTGAGTCAATTTCTGAGTCTAGAAGCGAGGTTAATCAACCAATTATCCAATCCGGGGGTCCTATAGACGCCCTCGCTCTCTCAATACGATTTCAACTCATGAGAGTTTTGAAGCGATTCACCGTAGGCCCACAACCGGTTAACACAGTTCGACCCTGTGATTCCTTTGGATTCACATCTTTAAGCCAAAGTCTGAGAGCCCATATGACTGCTAAGTCAGTTGTAGGTTGTTTTGGAGTTAGGTGCAAGATTACCCAGGAAGATGTCTTGGACATATGCACAAGATACCATATCGATATGGAGCAAGACGCTCCCAGTGTGCCGGAGGTGCTCACTTGTACGCTCACCACTTTCAGGAGGGTATTGTATCGTGTACAAGGAGCACTTCGAGTGCGGCCTTAGAGTTCCATTTTGCCCGGCTTTTCTGGCAGTTTTGTAGCACTACCAACTCAGATCCGCCCAGATCGCCCCTAACGGGGTTAGGGCGATCATCGGTTTTGCCATCTTCTGCAGGTTGATGGATACCGAATTATAGACCTGTTTAGAACTTACTATCAGCGTAAGAAAGTTAGAAATCACAGCGGTTGGTATTATTTCCCACGCCGTACAGACCATTGGAAGGGGTTCGTATCCTGTCTAAGGGGAAAACCTCCATCCATTAGTGGAAAAACCATTTCTTCTTCATCCGCCATGGCGGACACCCTGAGCTGAGCGGCTGGAATTATTTCCAGATCCCAGCCGATGTGGGCCCAACGGGGGTTGATGAAGTCCTACTAGAGAAGATTGCCACTGCTAGAGTTCATCTGGACTTCGAACAGTGGCCCGCCGAACTTATAGACTCTGCTCGCCTAGTGGATTTTGGTCCTGAGTTCATTGCTAGAGAAGATTGCCACTGCCGGAGTTCATTTGGTTTTCAATTGGTTTGCATTTTTTGGGTTGGTTCGGTTTGAGTTTTGGATTGGATTGAGTTCATTGGGTTTTATGCTCAGCCCTAGTAAGAATAAAAGGCCACAACACATATTAAATGTGGCTAGGGCATTAAGGTTTCACTTTGGTCTTTCTGTGATATATTGCGGATTAAAATTTCACTCTGGTCTTTCTATGATACATTGGGGTTTTTGTGTTAATTAAGCATGCTGCTATGTTAATCAATATAACTCCTACACCCTTGATTAAGGAACAAACTCTCTATTTACTTTTGTATGGCAAGTCATACCCCTAGCCTGGAAAAGAGCCTACGGATTGACGTTGGGCCTGAAAATAGGCCTAGTAACAAATAGGATCATCGGTCCAATCAGTCCGCACCTTCATAAGCTGGACTGGGCCGGGTACAATCCAGCCCGCCTCAAGCCTTTACCATTTCCATCATTGGCTAGGCAACAAGCGTCGATTAGTAAAGCCTTCAGCTCGCCACATATAGAGCGACACGACGCATTAGCGGTACGCTTATTCGCCACTTCGCCGCGATCGCGCTCGGACCGAGCCTGCTTGACTAGGCGAACCGAGTTCATGCACGGCGGTTACAAGGCGAAGAACCCACAGCGGTTATGAGCAAGCTCGCCCAATCAAAGGCTGCCACGTCAGCCACATGGTTAATCATGCTTTATTACATTTAATTACGTTCGAATTACAGTCATTTGTAACCGTCGTCTCTTAGTCCCTATAAATAGCGGCATTTGTACCCCGAAAAGGACATCTAATTAATACCAAAAGCAGATAACCTCTGTCAATTTGTCAATAGTCGAGCACACTCTTTTTAGTTCTTGCCATCTTCATAATTTTTCTTGAGCGCTGCCGTGCCCCACCGGCAAAATCACTCACTTCCGCTAGATATCCACCGCAAAAATCATCCAAACTTGTTTGTGATACATCCGACCGTATCAGTAAGCAATTTGTTTATAATGATCTGAAGGTGTCCTGTTTATAATGATTTGAAGGTGGGCTATCTAGCATATGCAAGTATTTTTGTGTAGGGCAGATGAAAATTTGATAGCAGGAGTAGGAAGTGTGTCTATTGACGTCACCAAAACCAAGCCTTAGAAACGGCGTCAAGAAAGGGACGGACCTTTTCTAGGTTAGACGGATCCTAACCGGCAATGTATACCGGGTCAAATTGTAGTGATAAAGTGGTGAGTCGTGTCGAATCCTCGTGGGAAAAAGTGGTAATTCTTTTAAGTGTGGTTAAACACCAAAGAGTCGCTATTAACTCGATCTAAACCGTAATTTTATAACACAGATTACTACTACTCTAACCAACATAAAATAAATGCGTAATTTAAAAGTTATTCTAATATAATATATATAGATATATAAATATATATAGATGTACATAAATAGTAAAATATATATATATATATATATATATATATATATATATATATAAATATAAATATATAGATACCAATATATAGTTTATAGACTAGACTAGCCAAAGTATATGTAATCAATTTATTCGATCTTTTCAATTAATAGAATGTGTTCGATCTTCCTTTTTATTAGGTCCAATTGAGTAAATGAAACGGTGTACTCCTAATGTCAACAATTCCTCCTCACACGAGCGTATGAAATTGTCGTATGTCAATTGTCATCAGTCCAATGTCCACAACTGTCTCATGCTAAACTTAGTTAGTCAAAACAGGTACCGAGCATAAATCTACCCCGGATAAAAGAGGTGATTCCATTTGTCAGATGGCCGATGTTATTCAAGAGGCTCCGGTTGTCAAGCGGATCGATTTAATACAAACGGTGTAGTTTCAATTAAACTGTGATTTTAACATTATTAAGATCTCGAGTACAAATTTTAATAAGATTTGTTTTACTAGGACAAATCGGCCCCCGGGTAGGAAATAGGATTCCGTTAATCAGGCGGCCAATTTTACCTCCGGTTTTTCTATTTTTACTCATATCCTCGACTTCTCCGGTTCATAAATCGGAGTTATATGTGGTATTCATCATGATTGATTACTTCATTCCGAATATGTTATCGTTACGTAGTGAAATTGAAAAAGATTCATTTTAACTCAATTTTTAATCAATTTTATTTTAACATCATTCTTTTAACGAAAAGATCGAAATAATACGATTACATAACTTTGGCTAGTTATTAGATTTAGCCTAATAACATTATAAAAGATAAAAAGATGAAAATAACAAACATAAACATAAATACTTGAAAAGTTACCTGACATAATCAGTTGACTCGAAATCGCTCTTTTCCTGTGTATTCAACGATTTCAAAGAACACCGAACCTTCGAGAATTTCCCGAGCATTATCACGATACTACTACTACTACTAATTTATTCCCGCATAAGGCCTATTTACAAACTAAAGAAAAGAGGGATAGAGAATATATATAGAATATAGTGTATATATATTGGTACACCCCAAATGATCCCTCTTTGCTTCCCTATATATAGACTTTCTTCTCCTTCCCGGACCGGTCCTCGAAAATTGGCCGGATCGGTCCGGTGTAATGATGACAATCATTACAGTTAGTTATAAGCATGTGAGCCCATGTTACCCTCTAATCATCACAGATGCTGTGTAATTATATATATATAATTATATATAATTACACAGTTAACTTCTAAAAATCGTAACTTGAATTCTCGATATCAGAATGACATAATCGAACTTCCGTTGAAAAGCTCGTTGAATTCTCTACAACTTCCATCAAGACCACTTCTTCAGAAAACGTATTCTCGATGAGCCATTTCCAATACGTGTCGCTTTCGGATTTTGTTATTAAAAACGACTACCCACTTGACCATTTAAATTGAGTGATGCTTTATAACTCCCTTCCAACGACTTGAATTGACTTCAAAAAGTGTTTCTACTCGGGATTTCAGTTCATCTTAGGATTCTGCAATGAAATAAACACAAAATACCCGTGTAAAATAGACACAACACTCCGGTCACTAAAACCGTACAAAACTACAACTTTTTTACTCTAAATACTAACTTTTACTACTAACTATACTAAACTATAAAGATTAATATTTTATATCAATTATATCATAATTTCATATATTTTATATAGAATTTGTCGATAAAACGTAATAAAATCACGTAAATTTAATCATATAAAAGTCATACATCAACTACTCCCACACTTAAACTTTTGATCGTCCCGATCAAAAATAAGCGATAATATATAAATAATGTATAATATAATTGATCGATTAAAATTTCAAAAGTAATATATATCATCAATATTACAAACATATAATTTATAACTTTTATAGAAATTTAAGAAAGAAAGTTTATATAACTTAAATGAATTAAGTATCAAATATGAATTAGATGGAAACATGCATGCAATAATTCGAAATATAAATAAAATATTAGAAATACTTTCTATCTTGATTATTACAATTTCGGAATCATTAACTAAAATCGATATAAGACACAATGGCTTATAATATATTAGGATAGGACATTGGTTAATCGAAAAGATAGAAAAGGAAATCAAAAAAGAGGTAAGTCGTGCGTCATCTACGCCTTCACATTCTTGATAAAAACAATTCCGATTAGTAACATCCTTTATTCCAACTATTTTTCGATTTTCTCTCTTCTTTTCTTTTAAACATAAATAGTAATATTAAGAACTAAAGCGTGAGTGTGTGTAGAAAAATCAAATTTTACAAGCATTGCTTCATCAAGATTGATCGGAGTACTACTCTTTCGATCTAAAATTACGAGTTCGGTTTCCTTAAACCCGTACTCATTCTTGAGATCTAATGATTCGACTTATGCCTTCATTCTCAGCAATAGGACATTTCGAGATAATACCCTAGCTGGACTACTATCATCAGGCATTATTATTATTTTTATATTGTCGATCAAAGATAGGGAAGATACCTGATATTTGACTAATTCAGTGTAAAAATGGTGCTTTGTTCCTAATATAAATTTTTCATAGGATACTAACATATCTCAACTCATTGCCAAAATCAATTTATCTTGCAAGCGTCATGAGGTGAGAACATCTATATTAGAATCTATCTACCTATTCCAATCTCAAAGATAACCATTTTTCTACACTCTTAACTCTTTTTGTCATCATCTCCTCTCATAAGACGCGTAAACTCGAAGGATGTCAAAGAAATGTAGACCAAAACAAGCTAAAATTCGGAAATTTCTAGTTAATCAAAATGGCTAAATTCCGAGTGAGGTCTTGATCACTCTTAAAAAGTCGAGGTGGGGTCAAAATTGGAATTTTTATTTAGGTAGGCTTATTTGGCTATAGTTATATTTTTGTGGTCAAAAAAAATCATCGTCCCTAGTTCGATTCCAAATTCATAATTTATCTTGAAAAGAAAATTATCTAAAAAAAATTTTATTTATAAATATAAAAATTACTTGAATAATTCCATAAAAGAAATATTTGACAAAAATTATTTAGTTATACATACTCAAAATCTTAAAAATCTTATAAAAGATATAAAACATATTCATAATATATCTAATATATTTTACTAAATCAAAAATTAATCTTTTCAAATTATATTATTTTTATTCATATATTAACTAACTTAAATCATTCAAGAAAAATTAAAAACTAAGTAAATAAGTAATTAAAGTATTAATTTATATGAAAAAGGTTATATTTTATAAATATTTTTAATTTTTTTCAAAATTTTAATGAAATTTTCAAACATAACTCTACTCCCCACTTACGGTTGGCACCATCCCGATGTTCAATGAGTATGAAAAAGTAGGTTCGAAAATTAAATTAAAATTATAGATGATCGTTATAAACATCGATAACACGCGTATATTAAAAACAAACAATCATATATATTAAACAAAAAGAAACTATTACAACTAAAAGATTCGAACTAAAACAAACTTACTAACTAACTTACTAACCTTAACCAACTTACTAACTTATTAAAGCAAACCAACCTTAAACAAACTTAAATAAAAACCAACAACAACTATCTCAAATAGTTGACGAACAACCCGGATTCTCCACCGGTAGCAATCCTCTACGATAATCACGAGACGGATATATCTCGCCGAGGCAATTTCGTGGACTTCATTCAAATGAATACACAATCTTGAATTAACCAGGCAAAAGGCATCGGCCTTCCATTATTATAACGTTCACTCGCAAAGTTTATCGCCGTCTTAAAAATCAAAACCCCACCACACATGAGCTCCGCTTATCAACGCAAAACAACAAAAGTATCTCACCGTACTAGCTAACCCACGCAAAGTCACTAGTCGGATAGACTCGTGAGTTATTGAAGTGTTTCCATGCTCTCGGACGAGCGGTAGAGCGGAAGTGGTAGAGTCGTAATTTTGATCGAACTCTGGAAACAAATACGGAAAAGCTTCCGTGACATAGTTGACAACGTTAAAGGAGTTCCCTAACGCCCATTGATATTCAAAATGAAGATTATGGATTTGATTTAAAATCGGTATTTCGTAAATATGATTGATAATATGAGGTGACAAGTGAATAAGTGTACCACGAATGGATACAAGTTGTGACGGATCGACAAGATCGATAATGAGAGAGCGGAATAAAATTCCTAACGATAGAAACATTAATCCTACCTCTTGATTCCTTACAAATTTGCTCCAACCTCTATTCTGAATTAAATCCTTCCCTGACTGATCAATTTTTTCATAGTTGATACCCTTCTCAACCAAAGTTGGAGAATTTGCAAACCTCGCATTCACCAATAAATTAACATTTGAAGCGCTAGACTCGGGACAAAAACATCTAATGCCTCCGGATCGTATGAATTGACCGATGGTGATGACCGGTTTGACATTTTAGTTGAAACAGATGAAAATATTATAACAGATAGAAAGTTGAAAGCTACTCGGTGAATTTGCAATTTTTTACTCTCACTCTCTTTCCTTAAATGGACAAGTATTGAGAGTATACGTGGCTGCATATTAACACTCTCAATATGACTAAGCGCTTTTAACTCCCGGATCGGTCTCAAACCGACCGGACCGGTCCGGCTTTAAGATATTTTTACCGTGTGAAGGTTGTAAAATTCAAGTTCGCTTGTTTGTCTAATAGACTCAAGGCTATTAAAATTTATAAAGATTAATAAAGATTATCTAAATGATACGGATAAACGATACACGAATTATATTTTTAAAAACGACATACGAAAATATATTATTTTTTAGATTTTTGATGAAATATTTAAATACTATAAAAAATGATTAAATTTACTACTTAATAAAATGATTATGAAAACGAAAAACTATTAAATTAGCAAACTTAGTATTTAAGAAAGTTAAAATGCGGAAAATAAAATAAATGACATGAAAAATGTTTAAAACTAACAAAGTTGCTCAAAATCAAATAATGTCAACATCATCATCCTCACCGACAAACTGGATCATTCAAACTTGGAACCGATGACGAATCGGGTCGTGGGAAAGTAGAGCGTAGTCGTGGTCCGAATCGAATCACCGAGACCTATCGAACTCATACTTGACGTCATCCTTGCAAAATCCGAAAATCCTCCCGACTAGATGTAATAACCACTCGAGAACTCAGATAAAAGACATCCTCGACCACTAGGATCGGCTTCCAAAAGGATTTGGCATATGATGAAAGCTCGAGATGGTGGGATAGGTGCTATCCAATCGGTGTAAAGTATATGGGTCGATTGATGGGCGGATAGGCGCTTTTTATCGAAAGAAGGATTAAGATGCATCTCGCTTTCATGTCTCAACATTCCTCTACGTAAATCATCACTCCACCGCCTACTCTGCTCGAGAAACAAAGCCATATTAGCCTTGTCCTCGGGCTACATCCGACACTAAAGATTGAAACATATCGTATGTAATGGTGTTTGGGAGAGAAGTCTGCTGCCGATCGAGAAAAAATGAAAATGTCAAATCGGGTGGAATCGGGTGGAGGTGCACTACGCCTAACTATCGAGTCTATCGAACCCTCTCGAGACCTCTCTCATCTAGGGCCTATCGGGGACTCATCTCGCCATAGTTAACTTATCGTTAGATAGGAAAGGAACTCCCGATCTACGACATAAATCCGAAATAAAGCCAGGAAAGTACATGTGACTCCACTCGCCAGCGCAAGACAATAAACTCGAAAACCCTTCTATACATAATTTTCCCACATCCACCTTAATATCATGAATCATCGCCCAAGTAATGCATAAATCTTCTTTACCAAAGGCGGTGTGTTTGGTAGTGGGATAGAGAGTATGGCTCAAAAATCTTTTGATTGCCCTCAGATCTCTAAAACACTTCCCATAATTAAATATGTTGTCCACCCACTCTGCTGTGTAGCATCAAACTCCGTCTGAGCTCTGTGAGGCAATCGCTTCATACATAGCAGATCATCTAATCTATAAACAACTCTGTAATCCTCTTCATCTGGAAAAACTTCTACCCCTAAAACAGCATTGATAAGTTCCGGACTAAAAGACACATTTCTAGATCTAAGGGGGATAGACTCTATCATACTATCCTCAGTGGGTGTCAAAGTAGACAGAATCGCATAAAACTCGCCACTAAGGTAGTATTGATCTCTCCCGCCCTCTCGAGCCGCAAAATCCAACCATTGGCGCCTCGCAAAAATACGCCTAACTTCCTCTCCTAAGTCATCAAAATCTAAGCCTCTTTCCAACACAACTCCACATTTACTATAGATATTCTTATAAGCATTCTTAGCTTCGGTGTGAAGTCAGTAGCAAAGAAAACTAACGTGACTCTTCTTCCGGTGTTAAATCTTTAAGACCTACGACTAAATTTATTGGAATATTAGGCTTTCGTTTCTTAGAGATTTTGCGACTAGATGAGGCCATTCTACTTAATTTTGGAATAACAAAGAACAACAAAAACAAGAAAAAAAAACAACATAAATAAAATGTCACAACACACTTAAAAATCCAAACAGTTGAAAATAAATCTAAAAATTATAAAAATCATGAAATTATTAATTAGAGTAAACAAATTATACCTTATAGTGAACAAAACGGTGAAAAGTGACCGGAAAAGTCGTAGAAGCCACCGGGATGAAATGGAGCTTGTGTTTGATCTTTTTCAATTTTTCACTTGTGTTGAAGAGAGAGAGAGTAAAGAGGAAGAATATATGTAATGGTATAGTGTAATTTGTATTTTTGAAGAGAAAAAGAAAATTTTTGGGGATGGTGGTGATGGTGCGGCTGCTGTTTGAAGAAAAGAGGAGAAATGAAGAAGAAAGAAAGGTCCCGTCCTTTTAGGTTAAATCAATCCCGGACCGGTCCTGGATAAGGGCCGGATCGGTCCGTGTGAAATTTTTATGATTTTTCGAATTTTTTTTTTTTTTTATTTTTTATTTTGATATAAAACTTATAAAACTCAATAAAAACTTAATAAAACTAAAAAATAAAATTTATAAATTTTATAACAATTTCTCAAAATTTATAAAATCTTTATAAAACTTATTTAAAAGTTTATAAAAATTCAATAAATTTCTATTAATTCTTATAAAATATCTAAAAACTTAAAAAACTTTTTATAAAACTTTTATAAAACTCCTTAATTTTATAAAGATCCAATTTTATAAAATTTTCAAAGTTATGCAAAAAAATTTATAAAACTAAAAACAATAAAAGACTTGAACTTACGGGGTTTCTAATTCTTCAATTTCTATAAACTCCAGATTTCTAACATACCGTTCAAGCAAACTAAATCCTAGAAACGTAGCGTTTGAATTAAGTCTTGGAATTCCATCGGGATTTTCGGTTAACCACCTAATCGTTCCCTTCTTAATTACATTCAAACACTCATTCTGAGATTGAGTTATATTTTTCCCACATTGCCCACTGTGTTCAATCTTTCCACAGATTCTGCACTTCCTTAAAAACTTAGCCCTTCTCTTTATCGAGCTTCTCGACGTACCATTACAAACTTCTTTCAATTTTTTCTCTCTCAACAATTGCTTGTTCTTTCCAAAAACTAAGGCTTCTATAGTAAAGGCAATATCCCTATCAAAACCTAAATTTAAAAGTAAAACAAAAATTCCTAATCTATCTAAAAAAGACATCCAGTTCTTTTACGTCTATCCGGTAAAAGACGAAACTAGTTTAGACATATAAAAGTAAAGATAAAACCTGGTAATGTGATACTTTCAGCTTTTCAGAGCACTTCTTTTTAGTCTTTTGGAGGGTCGATTAGCAACATCACTTCATTTATGAGAGGACTTCTTCACCTTCCGTAAATAGTTTCACCTGTGACCATTGGCTATAAAAGTTGTATTCCCATCGCTTAGTTCAATGACTCCAGTTTATAAACTCGTGTTACTTTAAATGGTCCTGTCCATCTTGATTTAAGCTTTCCTGGAAACAACTTTAAACGTGAATTGTACAATAACACTCGATCACCTACATGGAACTCACGACTATAGATTCTCTTATCATGGAAGGATTTCGTTGCCTTGTAGATTCGAGCATTTTCATAAGAATCAAGGCGAAATTCTTCTAATTCGCATAATCGAAGTAATCTATGATCACCGACAAACCTTAGGATCGAATTCGAAATCTAATAGCCTGAAGGCTCGGTGTTCTAACTCTCTTGGGAGATGACAAGATTTACCAAAGACTAATTTGTAGGAGAATACGACCAATTGGTGTTTTAAAAGTCGCTCAAGATGCCATAACGCATCATCTAGTCTAACCGCCAGCTTTTTACGGTTTGAGTCCACTGCCTTTTTCTATGATTCTTTTAATCTCTATTCGACACTCTACACGACCAACGGTTTTATGGATGATAAGGTGTTCCTAACTTATCGTTACACCATATTTTTCAATTAACTTAGTAAATGGTCGATTGCAAAAGTGTGACCTCTATCACTAATGATCGCCTCGAATGCCATATCTAGTGAATATGTTCTTTTAAGGAATCGTATGACAACCTTGGTATCATTAGTGGGAAGAGCTTCACTTTTCTACCCATTTCGAGACATAATCTACCATTACAAGAATAAATCTTTTTCCAAACGATATAGGAAAGGTCCCATGAAATCTATACCCCAAACATCAAATAACTCACATTCTAAAATAGGTTGCATAGGCATTTCATGTTTTTTCTTCGAGATATTTCCCATTTTTGACATGATTCACAAGATTTAACATATGTATACGCATCTCTATAAAGTGTAGGCCAATAAAAACCACATTGCAAGACTTTAAAAGCGGTTTTCCAACCTCCATGATGACCTCCGCCTCACGATCATGACAAAACGATAAAACACTTAAAATTTCATTATCAGGCACACATTTTTACGATTATCCCATCCGAACATTTACGGAAAAGGTCCGGTTCCTCCCAAGTAATAAAATTTTAAGTCATAAAAGAACTTCTTTTCTCATTGCCAAGTCCAATGAGACGGAATGTAATCACAGTTAAGTAGTTAATGATATCTCCAAACCAAGGTGAATTTTCCTTAGAAGAATTCTTTTCTTTAATAACTGCATGGTTGAAGGAGTATCGATTCTAAACAGTTGTTCATCAGAAATGAATCTTTAATTTCATTTCCTATCTCTTCATCAGTTTCCATTCTACTTAGATGATCTGCTACTACATTCTCACTTCCTTTTTTATCTTTAATCTCAATATCAAATTCTTGAAGTAGGAGAATCCATCTAAGAAGACGTGGTTTTGCATCTTTCTTACTCAAGAAATATTTCAATGTTTGAATGGTCTCATATAAACTATTACCTTAGAGCCAACAATATACGATCTAAACTTATCTAAGGCAAAAATCACAGCCAACAGTTCTTTTTCTGTAGTTGCATAGTTCAGTTGAGCTGCATTTAACGTATGTGATGCATAGTAAATAGCTTTGAGAATTCTATTATATCTTTGACCTAAAAGCTCCTACAACTAAATCGCTTGCATCACACATAATCTCAAAAGGTAAATCCTATCTGGTGCTACCAATCTCGGTGCGATAATCAACTTCTTCTTTGGGTCTTAAATGCTTCCATACATTTACTATCAAAATTAAAAGGTACTTCTTTTTCAAGCAAATGACTTAGAGGTTTTGCTATCTTTGAAAAATCTGCAATAAATCTCCTATAAAATCCTGCATGTCCAAGAAATCCTCTTAACGTTCTTAGATTAACTGGTGGAGGCAATTTCTCGATTACCTCGACTTTAGCTTTATCAACTTCGATTCCTACGTCGAGAGATTCTATGACCTAGTACAATTCATCCGATACCATCAAATGACATTTTTCCCAATTAAGCACTAAATTGGTATCCTCACAAATACAAACACTCGTTCTAAGTGTAACAAACAGACCATTAAAAGAGTCTCCGTAAACACTAAAGTCATCCATAAAAATTTCTAAGAATTTCTCAACCATATCGAAAAATATAGACATCATACATCTTTGAAACGTGCGAGAGCATTACATAAACCAAACGGCATTCTTTTATACGCGAAAGTTCCATAAGGACAAGTGAAAGTAGTCTTTTCCCTATCTCCTTTGCAATGAAAATCAGAAATATCCTAAATAACCATCTAAGAAACAATAATACTTATGTCCACTTAAACGCTCCAACATTTGCACTATGAATGGAAGTGGATGGTGATCTTTCTTAGTATGATCATTTAGTTTTCTAAAATCAATGCACATTCGATATCCTGTAATTTCCTTGTTGGAATCCATTCATTCTTATCATTCTCTTTCACCGTGAAACCTCCTTTCTTTGGTACAACTTGAGTTGGACTTACCCATTCACTATCCGATATAGGAAAAATTATTCCCATTTCTAATAGCTTAATAACCTCTTTCTTAACGATTAACTGCAAATTTGGGTTGAGGCGGCGTTGCGGTTGAATACAAGGTTTAGCATCTTCTTTTAGAATTATCTTATGAACACATATCTCAGGGCTAATACCTCGAATATCGGCAACTGTCCATCCAAAAGCTTTCTTATGCTTTTTCAACATTCCTAGTAATTGATCTTCTTGTTGCTCCATTAAATTTGATGAAATAATAACTGGTAATAGATTATCAATTTCAAGAAAAGCATACTTCAGATTTAAAGGTAACGGTTTCAATTCCAGATTCTTCGGCGGATCTTCTATTGACGATTTAAGAACTGGTCCTTCTAGTTCTAACTCCAAATACTTATGCCATGGTGGTTTAAAAGTAAAACTGTCTTCGTCTAGAGAAAGGATTATCTCTTTCGTTTCAATGTCTTCCTCATCTTCTTTATAGATAGATAGAGTTAAGCATTCTTCTAATCTGTCTTCAAAAGTTGGTAACTGATTATCATAGACATAATGAATATCTTCTATAAAAGAACATGATTCTGGTGATGTATATTGATGGTTCATAGCTTTGAAAATATTGAAAGCAACTTCATCTTCATTGACTCTCAAAATTAATTCTCCTTTCTGAACATCGATTAAAGTTCTCCCTGTAGCTAGAAATGGACGTCCTAAGATAAGTGGCGCTGAAAATCCTTCTTCCATTTCCATAACTACAAAGTCTACTGGAAAATAGAACTTGTCTACCTTAACCAATATGTCCTCAATTATTCCTTTAGGGTACTTAATCGATCTATCTGCCATTTGCAGAGTCATTTCAGTCTTAGTAAGCTTTCCTATGCCTAGCTTTCTATAATCCTCATAAGACATGAGATTTATACTAGCTCCAAGATCACATAAGACCTTTTTAAACAGAAATCCTCCAATTTCACATGGAATGGTAAAACTTCCAGGATCTTTCAGTTTAGGTGGTAACTTATCTTTGCAAAATTGCGAAACATTCTTCATTTAGGCATATATTCTCATATTCCTCTAATTTTTTCTTATTTGATAGAATATCTTTCAAAAAACTTTCCATAAAGCGAGCATATTTATCGAGCTTGATAATGAGGATATTAACATGAATATGACGAAAAGTATCAAGGAAACGAGCATACTTCTGATCAGTCTTAATCTTTTTAATTTGATCTTTAGGTGGAAAAGGTAAAGATTCTAAATCTATAACCTTTGGTTCCGAAGTCATTCTCTCTTTTCCTTTATCCTTAAACTTTTGAGTATTACTTAATCGCCATGTTTCAGGTTCTTGAATTTTTTCTTTTAATTTGTTCCCTGAATCAATCTCTACTTCAGACTCCTTCAGTTTTTCCTGTTTTTCATCCTTGTTTTCTTTATCTTCTATTCTAACATGTTCCTTAAATAGATTCCTTAAATCTTTATCCATGGGATCTTTCAAAATTCTAGGGATTTTACCCATTTCTCACCTTCCTTCTCAGGTTCCAAACTTCTATTCCTTTTCAAGAAATTCTCTATGATTTCTTCTTCCTCATCAGTAAAGTCAAGTTCATCTTTAGTCTCTTCATCTTTATCTAAATCATTTTCTACTTCATTATTCCCGAAGTTTTCTACTCCATTACTACCGTAGAGTTTCCTACTTCTCGTAACTACAACATTTACCTCTCTTGGGTTTCTTTCAGTATTACTTGGTAATCCTCCAGGAGGTCTACTGTTGTTACGTTCACCTTCCCTACTCAAATGATCTTCCATATTCCTTAATGAAGCTTCTATCGTTCTCATTCTGGTATCATGTCCATTATAGATGTTTTCATTGAACTCATATCCTTCTTGGACCGAACCTATAGAAGTCATCATTGTTTCCATATTCTTAGCTTGAGTAGATACTACACCCATCATATTTTCCATCGCTTTTCCCATTTTTCAACCCCTTCGCAGATTGAGTTGAACTCGAAAGTTCTTGGTATACTTTGAGTGGTATGTTGAGGATAGGATCTTGGTAATGATTGTAAATTCGATTAGATGTATTTCCTTGATAAACTTGATTATTATTCATATTCTTATACTTTGAGCAGATACGGCGGTTGTCCTGGCTTACTAGGGTTTTCGGACCATCTAAAAGTTGGGTGATCTCTTCTAATAGCATTAAACGAGTTTGAATATGCATTGTTCAAATTCCTATGTTCTTTGAAGAAAACTCACCTCCTCTCTTGAATATCCTGTTGGTTCTTCTATCCCTAATGACACATTATCATGATTTGAGTATTCGGGTTGGCATACTATTTTCTCGAATTTTTATTCTTACCTTGTTGTAATCCATCAAACTTTCTACTCAAATTCTCCAAGTGTGCTAGAACTTCCGTGTTTGACTTACATTCTCTCTGCAAAGCTACTTTTCTAGTGCTAGAACCGGTTTCCCACATTCTCGTTATTTTGGAAATCTTTTATATAGCATCGTAAAACTGCTTGAGCTTCACTCATCATTAACGAACCACCACATGCATGATCTACATCTCACGTGAATCCTTTCTTAGTTTACTGACGAAAAAGTTGAATTTGCATATCTAAAGAATAACCATGATCGGGACAAGCTCTTAACAATTTTTAAACCTTTCCTGTGCATTCCCAAGTGTTTCTTCAGATCCTTGTCTAAAGTTAGCAACCTCGACCTTTAATTCCAAATTCCGTCCTGAGTGAAATATTGTTTGAAATTCAGTTTGAATATCCTCCCAACTAGTTAACGAGTGGTGTGGAAGAGACATAAACCAATCTCGGGCTCGTCCTTTTAGAGAAAAAAAAACATAGTCATCCTTGTTAATTCCTTATGTGCACCTTGACTTTTGGTCAGTATTGCACGATTCTTCAAATAGATAGAGATGATGATGTGGATCTTCATCATCTTCTCCTAGAAATTGGGCTCTTGCGTCAATTAAACCAAAAGATGAGACTTAATTTCAAATTATTCGCTCCTTCATTAGGTAAAAGTATGGGATTATTAGTCCGTTTCTCTAACAGCTTTGATCACGAGATAGGTCTTGGGTTTGGTGGATTGTTACGATTATTCCGGTTCCGATCTTGATTGTTCCTATTATTCTCGATTATTATTACGATGATCAACGGGGTTTTGGCCATGCCTGAGCATGATCTAGCCTCTGCTCATTTGTTTCATCACTAGTTTCACCATTTCTTTATTTTTATTAGAAGATGATTCCGTTGGAGATTTTCCAAGGAGTCCTAAGTTGGTTTGACCACGTTTACTCTCTATCGACAATCGCCTTTAAGTAGCGTTTATATCAGGCTTATAAGGAGTAAGTGAGGCTTTACCGCTTCTGGTCATCAACTAACGAAAATAAAAAAATGCTCGAGTTTTAAAGAAGAAGAAAATTGGTACTAAAAGAAAGTAGATACCAACGAAAAATAAAAAAAAGAAATGTGATAAGAAGAGTGTTGGTTTATCCTCGAGAATTTTTAAGCTAATACAAGTAGTAACCATAGACACAAAAAAAAATAGCGACTTTGTTTCCCCGGCAACGGCGCCAGAAAGCTGACGTCACCAAAACCAAGCCTTAGAAACGGCGTCAAGAAAGGGACAGACCTTTTCTAGGTTAGACGGATCCTAACCGGCGTGTACCAGGTCAAATTGTAGTGATAAAGTGGTGAGTCAGTGTCTAATCCTCGGGGAAAAGTGGTAATTCTTTTAAGTGTGGTTAAACACCAAAGAGTCTGCTATTAAACTCGATCTAAACCGCAATTTTATAACACAGATACTACTACTCTAACCAACATAAAATAAATGCGTAATTTAAAAGTTATTCTAATATAATATATATAGATATATAAATATATATAGATGTACATAAATAGTAATATATATATATATATATATATATATATATATATATATATATATATATATATATATATATATATATATATATATATATAAATATATAGATACCAATATATAGTTTATAGACTAGACTAGCCAAATTATATGTAATCAATTTATTCGATCTTTTCAATTAATAGAATGTGTTCGATCTTCCTTTTATTAGGTCCAATTGAGTAAATGAAACGGTGTACTCTAATGTCAACAATTCCTCCTCACACGAGCGTATAAAATTGTCGTATGTCAATTGTCATCACTCCAATGTCCACAACTGTCCCATGCTAAACTTAGTTAGTCAAAACAGTAATTTAGCATAAATCTACCCCGGATAAAAGAGGTGATTCCATTTGTCAGATGGCCGATGTTATTCAAGAGGCTCCGGTTGTCAAGCGGATCGATTTAATACAAACGGTGTAGTTTCAATTAAACTGTGATTTTAACATTATTAAGATCTCGAGTACAAATTTTAATAAGATTTGTTTTACTAGGACAAATCTGCCCCCGGGTAGGAAATAGGATTCCGTTAATCAGACGGCCAATTTTACCCTCCGGTTTTTCTATTTTTACTCATATCCTGATTTCTCTGGTCAGTTCATCGTCATGTTATATGTGGTATTCATCATGATTGATTACTTCATTCCGAATATGTTATCGTTACGTAGTGAAATAGAAAAAGATTCATTTTAACTCAATTTTTAATCAATTTTATTTTAACATCATTCTTTTAACGAAAAGATCGAAATAATACGATTACATAACTTTGGCTAGTTATTAGATTTAGCCTAATAACATTATAAAAGATAAAAGATGAAAATAACAAACATAAACATAAATACTTGAAAAGTTACCCGATTACAATTGTTGACTCGTAAATCGCTCTTTTCCTGTGTATTCAACGATTTCAAAGAACACCGAACCTTCGAGAATTTCCCGAGCATTATCACGATACTACTACTACTACTAATTTATTCCCGGCATAAGGCCTATTTACAAACTAAAGAAAAGAGGGATAGAGAATATATATAGAATATGGTGTATATATATTGGTACACCCCAAATGATCCTCTCTTTGCTTCCTATATATAGACTTTCCTCCTTCCCGGACCGGTCTCGAAAATTGGCGGATCGGTCCGGTGTAATGATGACAATCATTACAGATTAGTTATAAGCATGTGAGCCCATGTTACCCTCTAATCATCACAGATGCTGTGTAATTATATATATATATATAATTATATATAATTACACAGTTAACTTCTAAAAATCGTAACTTGAATTCTCGATATCAGAATGACATAATCGAACTTCCGTTGAAAAGCTCGTTGAATTCTCTACAACTTCCATCAAGACCACTTCTTCAGAAAACGTATTCTCAATGAGTCATTTCCAATACGTGTCGTTTTCGGGATTTTGTTATTAAAAAACGACTACCCACTTGACCATTTAAATTGAGTGATGCTTTATAACTCCCTTCCAACGACTTGAATTGACTTCAAAAAGTGTTTCTACTCGGGATTTCAGTTTCATCTTAGGATTACGCAATGAAATAAACACAAAATACCCGTAAAATAGACACAACAACACTCGGTCACTAAAAACGGTACAAAAACTACAACTTTTTTACTATAAATACTAACTTTTACTACTAACTATACTAAACTATAAAGATTAATATTTTATATCAATTATATCATAATTTCATATATTTTATATAGAATTTGTCGATAAAACGTAATAAAATCACGTAAATTTAATCATATAAAAGTCATACATCATCTATTTAGGTAATCCTCCTCATACCGAGGGCTACACATTACTTGATCTCAATACTAGGGAGTTTCTTATCTCTAGAGATGTAATCTTTCATGAAAATTCTTTTCCATGTCTTAATAGTGCACCCTGGACTAATAATCAAACTGTATTGCCGGTTCCTACCTTTCAAAATGTGAATTTTGACATTTTAGGTCAAGATGTTGGAGCCTTACCCTCTCCTACAAGTATTGCAAAATAAACGGTGCGGATCCTACTCTTTCAGAAGAAAAAGTGTATGCACCCACTGACAATCAGCCCCTAAGAAGGTCCACTAGAAAGAGAATGTTACATGCAAATCTTCAAGAATACCAGACTAAGTTAGGAGTTGTTATTACTACACCACATACTCTGGATAAGGTAGTTTCTTATGACAAACTATCCAGTAGTTACAAAGTTTTTTATTGCAACTTCTCCAATAAGCAAGAACCTAATTCCTATATAGAAGCATCTAAAGATAAAAATTGGCAGAAAGCCATGGAAGACAAGCTAAAAGCACTACACAAAACAAAGACTTGGTCTCTTGTGCCCTTACATAAAGGAAAGAAACCCATAGGATGTAAATTGGTGTACAATATCAAAATAAAAGTTGATGGCACAGTGGATAGATATAAAGCAAGGCTAGTTGCCAACGGTTAAACACAAACAGAGTGCATATACTTCCAATAAACCTTCTCTCCTAGCCTATAGTAAACATATCAGCAATCAGACTGTTCTTGAGTTTGGCTTCTATGAATGCGTGGCATTTACATCAAATGGATATAAACACAGCCTTCTTACATAGGGATTTGGATGAAGAAGTCTTCATGAGACCACCTCATGGACTTCCTATTTCAGCACCTAATAGAGTTTGCAAAGTGGAAAAGTCACTCTATGGATTAAGGCAAACAAACGGGCAATGGAATGCTAAATGGACAGATGCTCTACTTAAAGCTGGTTACCCTCAATCTAAACATGATCATTGTTTGTTCACCAAAAGACAAGGTTCTACCTTTATTGCTTTCCTGGTATATGTGGATGATATAGTGGTGGGCAGTTCAAACTTGCAAGAAATTCAGAAACTTAAGGATCTGCTTCACCAAGCTTTTACAATCAAAGATCTAGGACAGTTAAAATACTTCCTAGGTTATGAAATTGTAAGATCAGAAGCTGGAATCATCATGAATCAGAGGAAACATTGTTTAGATTTACTTCAAAAGTTTGGTTATCTAGGAAAGCCTTCCAGCATTCCAATGGATCCTAAAACCAAACTAGAACCTAAGGATTCACCTTTTCTTGTTGATAACAGGTACTACAAATGTCTTGTGGGAAAGTTACTTTACTTGAGCAACACAAGACCTGATATTGCTTATCCAGTTCAACAATTAAATCAATTCCTAGATGCTCCCACTGAAAACCATCTTGTTGTTGCCCATAAACTAATCTAGTTCCTTAAAGCATCCCCAGGACAAGGTCTGTTCTTTCCTTCTAATTGGCAAATTATCCTAAAGGCATTTAGTGACTCTGAATGGGCGAGGTTGTACAAAGACTAGGAGATCTGCTTTCTAGGTATCTTTATTCTTGGGAGATTCTTTGATCTTGGAAGAGCAATAAGCAAACCACAGTTAGTAGAAGCAGTTCAGAGGCTGAATATAGGGCTATGGCCTTTACAGCCTATGAAATACAGTGGCTCATTTATTTGGTATCTGACTTTCAAATCAAGCATACACAGGTGGTTCCCCTCTTCCGTGACAACAGAAGTGCCAACTTCACTGAGGAAAACCTAGTTTTCCATAAAAGAACTAAACACATAGAGATAAATTGTCATTTTATAAGGGAAAAATATCAGCAAAAGGTCCTAATCTCCTTACCTATCAGAACCGATGACAATTTGGCAGACATCTAATCTAAACCGGTTGAATCCCTGGTTTGTGTATTGTATATCAGAAAATAGAGACCGTGTAGTAAGATTTTAGGCATCAGATATTTTTCTATCGAATCCCTGTACATACATATTGAGATGAATGTGGAAGAGTTAGATTCCAAAGTGTATTTTTTCTACCAAATTTAATTAGCCTTGATTTCTTTGCAAATCATTTGGCTTTCGCAAATTATATAACACACGTAGGTCGACGTTGTCATATCAATATGCAAAGAGAAGCACGGAAGTGACAAAACAAAAAAGACTCACAAAATAGATCCTCCGGGTTTCAAAAGGTCGCGGTTGTGAGCTAACTTTGTTGCCAAAATGCAGAATCACTCCAGAAAAATCATTACAGCAAACCAACATCATGGATTCCTAGAAATAGAAAGAGTTTCTTTTGAATAGAGACATACTAAAAGGAAACTAAAACAATAATCTTGGCACGTACATAGGCTGACCAACAAAGATAAATCCAAACTAAAAATGATACTGCAACTAATCCCCCTTAAGCTCGCTCTTCAGGAGATTTAACTTGTTCCTCAAAAGCTACGAATCTTTTCTACCAAAAAGGAAGGAGTGAGGTTGTGCACTAACTCAAAAAGATCAAAAAGGTAAATTCATGTTTGTAATAAGCCGTGAGACATGACATGAAACCATTTAAAAGTCTCTGGCGCACACATGCACATATAGTCACGGTGCAAGAAAGACCTTTTTATATTTTGGGGGCTCCATTGCCTTGTAACATGAATAGAAGCTCCCACAGCTCCCCATTGAGTTTCACAGTGAACAAATCCTCTTTATATAGTCTCTGTTGTAGGTAGGGAGTTTTACAGGGAACTAATCCATTTAAGATTATGTAGTACCTCTCATTACGGTCAAACTGTATAGATTGATGAAGCCTTTAAATATATATATATATATATATATATATATATATATATATATATATATACACATGAAGGACCACTTTGTCCTTCAGGCTTGAGCTCAATTCCCTCAATTCCTGTAGATTATTCTTTCTTAATCAATGGACCACTCTAGCATGCCTTGTATGTATTATCAACCAAGGACCTTCATCCGTATCGACAATGGACCACTCTGGTATGCCTTGTATATGCCCCCATCCGGAGACAGACGCTTGTCTAACAATCTAACATACAGTCAATTGCCAAAAGCCGGGTCAAATGATGTTTAGGCAACAATGGTTGAGATTAGAGCGATCACTTTGAGGGTTTAGCTTTTGTTCATATTTTACTTCTTTTGGGACCCCCATGCTCTACCAATATGGGGTTTCTAATTTTTCGGTATAGCAGGTTGATACAATGGATCCCCTTTTCCAAAGCCGGGGGGTGGGGGTTGCGAAACTATAGCAAGGTTAAACAAAAGAAAAATATCATTATATACAAAGCCATCTGAAATGGAAAATGAAAAGAACACAGAAGATAGGAACATAACAGGGAATTTACTTTGCCTGTTTGAAATTGGACATTAAGCAAATGTCACAAAACTCATTTCACTCATTGAAAGAAGAAGAATCCAAAACACTACGCGCAACACATTTGCAGCATTTCATCCTTAAAACAAAAGAAGAATAAGATAGGTTGCGGAGGAGGGGGCCAAACGGGAGCCATATTTCTATCCTTCTTTTTTTTCTGTGTCTTATTTTACCTAAAAGAAGAAGAACAAAACAGAGAGGGCGAAAGAAAAACAACCGAGTATGGCGGCAACGAGCCTTTTGCTACTTTTTGCCTACACCTCCTATTCTTTTTCCCCAACACATTTAACTCCACTCTAAAGCTAAAAAAGCCCTGCTCCGCTCCGCTCCTTCCTTCTTCATCACACACACACACACGGGGTCTGTACATGGTGGTGGTCTGCAACCGCCCACGGGCTGCGAAAACAACAGGACGCCTGATCACGACTTGGTTCGAATCGGACATCAAGTTTCTTTGAACCTTCTTTTTTTTTTCTTGGGTCTTTGACAAAAGAGGGATGTCTACTCCTACCAGAAGACCCCACCTGGAAAGAAAAAAATGGAGTTGATTAACGACAATGTAGTCAGAAGGAGAGAAAAATAAAAATAATGCAGAAAAGGCAAAATCTAAGAATGCAGATTAATGTATTGTATATCTTGTCTGGAAATATGCTGAAACATCGTACTACAAAATAACGCCTTTTGTATAAAATAAGCAGAACCTTGGAACATAAAAAGACTAAAAAATTCAAAGGTGCTAGCTGGTAAGAAAAAATGCATGTACACCTCCTATTGCCGAGAGAAGTCGATCCTTTATGGAATCGAACCCCTACCATCCCCAACAACTCCAAGGTCACCCTTTGCCCTTTTTTTACCAATGAGCTATGCTCCAAGTCCAAGGGCAAAGTTTTTATTTTTTTTATTTATGTACATATGATTGTCAATAAATACAATAAGAGGCTTCAATGGTGATGTTGTTAGATTATACTACATCTATTAGTATTAGGGAGCGGGTGAATGAAACATAAAGGGCAGCCTAGCGTAAAAGACAGTATTTGTCTAATGTAGAAAGTTCATTAAGATGTCGTGTCGTTTATGCTTAATAAAAACACAGTTTATAGCATATACTCACTTCTAAAACATGTATATTCAAGTCACACAAGAACTACTTTCATCGCATGCCAAGGCTCACTCCCGGGCGCAGGAACCATTAAGTGCACATAAAAGAATAACAATGGAGACACACTACCACAAATCACACACCTAACTACAATAGAGTTGGGAAAAAAGAAAAAAAATAAAAACCTTTCTGCAACATCATTACACACAGAAAATTGTTGGTAAATTCTATTGTAGGGAGTTGCCTACATGGCATCATCTGGACCACACAGTTTAATTCTACAATGAAACTGTGGGAGTCTCTATGTAAGAATTTCCCAAAATTGTTAGGGATTTCAAATTTCTTTATACAGACATCATCTAATGCTTTGGGGGGATAATAATTCAAATAATTGTTAATTTCAATTCTACCTATTATAGATTGGGAAACTTGAAAAACTATGCCTGAAAAGTAAATCTTTGGAAAAAATATGCCTCGACTCATGCGGCACGCAGTGCTAGTGCGGCACTCATGCGGCGTGCAGTGCTAGAATGGCACTCATGCGGCGGAAGGAAGCATATTTTTCAAATGTTTACTTTTCAGGCATATTTTTCCAAACATTTACTTTTCGAGCATATTTCTTCAAGTTTCCTTATAGATTATTGATTTGAATTGTATAAGGATTTTGTAGATTTAAATAAAGGATAACATATATTATGTGACAGTGATAGGAAAAGAGTGATGAGGCTCCGCCACTATATAAATTAGGGTCAGAAAAAGTCAGGCAGGCTGCAGGCAGAACTAGGTCCACACGGTTACTTGATAAGATAAAAAATAAGCCAACTTTTTAAAAATCAGTAGTGATGTATCCACTACTCTTTCAACCACAACATCTTACACAGTACAATCAACACCACATATTCTGTTGGACTTATCACAAAAAATAATTGATCACTTTAATCAAGGGCTACCCCAAATGTAGTGGTTTGTGCACTACACAAAAATGTAGTGCACATATCATTATTCTTAAAAAATATAAACTACTACCTCCGTCCCAAAATTTGTATATTTGGGATTTTTCACACAGATTAAAGCTGGTTATGTGTCATTAATTTTGATGAAAAAGTCTAAAATAACCTTTGACTATTATTAATGTAAAGTAGTAAAAAGTATGTGGGTAGATAATAAATGTGGAGTAATAGAAGAAAAATGTAATAAATGCTCCATTGGTTATTTAAAGGGACTTACATTATAGGACAAAACAAAAAAAACTAAACGGACTTATATTTTAGGACGGAGGTAGCATGTGCATTGGATCTTAATTCAATATTGTGCACAACATACCATTAACAAGTGGATTTTTTGTTGATGTATATTATAAAAGTCCAGGCGTCTTTCTTGATACCACACCAAAACTTACTTCCAAGGTATAATAATTGTTCGACTTTCAAAAAGGTTGAATATCGAACCTGAACCTCACAATCCAACGTGGTGCAACAGTTGATATTGTATGGTGTCATTAAATCCGCCATAAATTTCTTATTATTTTGTTTTCTATAAAGAAATCTTTTATATTCATTTAGCAACGTTGATAAAGATGTTTTAGTAAACTACAACATTTTAGCAACGTTTATAAAAATAAAAAAAACACATTAGATATCAAGTCGAATAAACTATGAACATTTTAGTAACATCCAAGTATTTTTATTTTAGTATTTTAACACTAAAATAAAACTATGAACCTGCTAATTTAGCCAGCCGTCTAGTAATTAGTAGATAAAACGACCACATAAAATAAATTATTTTTTTAAAAAAAGGATAAATATTTAACAAAAACAGTATGAAGCAACGCATGGTCAATTGACCACATCAAAACAACATAATAATGCACATGCAAAAAGTCCAAACTAACCCCCAATTAATAATTAATATTAATATTAATATTAAACTAAACGTGTCACACCCACTAACCCACGTCGACACTTCAAGATTAAATTTAGGGACCAGAGGCCATAAGGACAAAATAAGATACAAAATGAAAAAAAAAAAAAAAAAAAAAAAAAAAATAATGGTTGAGATGGACAGTGCATGTGTTACTAAATAATAATAATAATAATAATAAAACACAAAAATGAAAGTAAAAACTTACTTGCAAAAATCAAAATCAGTCTTTGAAGATGATTTTTTGAGCAATATCAATTAAGGGCTTCAAGCAATCCGGTGAGAATTTCCTTGCGAACATGAAAGGATGAGTCGAGTTCGAGTCTCGAAGCTCATTAATCAGCTCGATTGACACCTCATCGGGTCGGTATGTATGCGGGTGCCCACCCGTACTCCCTGTCCAATTGACCCGGGTAAGAGTGTAATGAGTGCATCCATCCGGATCCTCCATTGACAATAGGGTCGGAAAGTAGTGTTCTTCCGGGTAGCAATTATCCAAATCTAAGCAAGGTAACCGAAATTTTCTCCATAACCGTCTGTCTTTAATTACAAGCAAAGCATGTTCCCGGGTGAGGACGAAGAACTGTGACCCGATCCGAAAACTCTCGAAGGGTACTTCCGGTGTTAGAGATTTTTCGCCTCTGGCGATGTATCTGTCCCAGAGTTGGGGCTCGTCGGAGAGAATTTCAATGAAGCTACGGAAAATCGGGGATTTGGGGGTAGTTGACTGGGTGATTGGGTAGGAAAATAGGGAATTGTATACGAATTGGAAGGAATGGAGAGGATACAATGTTGGGAGATTAGGCAAAATAAGCGTTTCTAGGGTCATCGAGAAGGGCGGTGGCAAGGAGGCGGCGTGCGGCGGAGATTAATGTCGGGCTAGATCGTTCCGTTTTCTTAGCTGGGATGAATCTTCCTTCAAAAACACCACAAGGAGGATTGATTTTAACAGAAGGATCCGCGTGAATATAGATATTATACAGATTTGTATTGTTCGCGAAGAAAATCTCCCAAAGAGGAGCAAAGTGCAGGTCGGAATTGGTGAGAAAAAGGAAGGCAATTTTGGGTTTCAACGACGACGGATTCGTGGTTCCAATACTGATCCGGTGGTGGTGGTGGCGGACGTGGTGGGCCTTTTCGGTAAGAGAAAACAGCGTTGCACGGCGGAACAAGGCGAGATCGTCAAGCTCGTCAGGAAGAGAGATCTTAACGTGTTTAGGAGGCAGAATTCTTGGTGCCAAAAGAAAAAGGATAGGAAAAGAAAGCAAAAGGGCAAACGAAACAACAAACGGTGTATTGAACATGACCTTCAAATTTGGTGAAACAAAATTCCCACACAAAAATAAAAATAAAAATAAAAAAATCGAAGAATATGTGCAGAAAAAAACTGGATTAAATGCTTGAAAACAAGAGATTAATCTGGGTTTATGTAAAGAAAAAACAAACAGGTGTGAGAGAGTGAGAGAAAAAGGAAAAGCGTGGAAGGATTTTCGGGAGGGTGCTGTGGAGGTCTTATCCTAACGATGAAGATGGGAAGATGGGAAGATGGGGAACTTCGGAGAGTTGGTTGAATTATTCTGATTTCTTTAATGCTATATTTGCTATTTAGTCCCTCCTTTATTTAATGCACTTTCCATGTTTTTTTTCCTTTTTTGAAGGGCACTTTCCAGTTTCCATATCTCACATTCTCACCCTCTTGTTTCTTATTTTCGAGATATTAAATTAAAACCCTTATACTTTTAGATGTACAATTTTTTTTTTTCGAATTTTAAGTGTACACTTATTTCAAGTGTACACTTTATTTCCCTAACTTATGTGTATCCAAAGAGTACAAAAGATTGATGGCATGCCTATCGGACCCGACCGGTCATTGACCTGGAAAAGACGTCGGATAATCTGGATTCTTGATTTAATCGATGAGTCGTTGGTTGCTCAATCAACGCCACATCATCAAATACAAATATAATTGAATATACAAAAACATAAATAAAAATTAAAATATGACAACCATATTCATATTTGAACAGTGTGAACGCTTGACTTCCTTAAACGGGCGAATGCTCGAACCGGCCCGGGGTTGAGACCGGGTAACCTGATCGACCGGTTGACCGTCGGGCCCGGCCGAGTCTTATAACTATATTTGATGGCATTTCAAACTGCCATATTTTTATCTATTTAAATCCGAAAGGGGCATTATTTATACCTGAGTTTACCGATACCACACCAAGACGACCTTCAGAAACTATCGACATTTGAAAGATCGATCGTGAAAATCGACATTTTTAAAGTCGAATCTTGAGAGATCGTTCTGATGTGATGTACAGATAGTGTGGTACGAATAATGTTGGCGGTCTGAAAACATTAGCTTTTTTTTTAGGTAACATCATGTTCAAATTTAAAATCCCATTCCAAAACCATTTTCAAATCTCACATTGTTCTCTTGATATAATGCAATAAAACTTTTTGTTATGTAATTTCAAATATCTTTGTAAACTATTGTAAAATTGGTAGACCCAAATAAGATAAAATTAAACTAACCAGGGCCAACAGACTAGAAACCCCCTCCCCTAAAGCTGAGAGTGGTATACAGAGTGACACTTGATGATGTTTCTAATGAACCTGAGAAGAATAACAGTCAATTAGTTCATACCAATAGTCATGTCTAATGTGTGTTTCAATATTAGATTCAAAGTTATAGTCAATCGTTTACTGTCAGTCATTAAGGGGTCTAGTTAGCCATACTCAGACGACTTTTATACCAGGGTGGGGCAACACATGTAATATCATAATGGCACAAGAAGGTATTCATCACTTTAAGACTAGTAAAGGGAAAGAAAAATGAGGTAATGCTAAAAGTTGACCTTGAGGAAGTATATGATAAAGTAAGTCGAACTTTTTTTCGGAGAAAGTAGGATTCAACAATAAGATCAATCATCTTATTATGTTTGGTCTAAGAACATAAACATGACAATTCTTTGGAATGGTAACAAACCGGATCACATCTGCCTGGAAAAGAGGTTTGAATAATGAAACTCATTCGCCCCTATTATTTGTCCTTTGTATGGAGGTGTTGGGCCAGTATATAAAGCTATTAAGGAAGTTAGATGGAAACTAGCTAAAGTGAGCAGACAAGGACCAACTCTTTCCCATATGTTTTTTTTGCAAATAACTTAATCTCATATTTTTTTAACAGACCGAAAAAAACATACATGTGTCACTGGTTTCTGGGATCATCGAATTTCATAGCCAAGAAATGACCATAGAATCACTTTCATCCTAAGCAGAGTACTTGGGATCATCAATAACAGGCCTAGTACCCATAAGATGGATCAATTTTCCTTTCATTTTAAGGAAAGTTCGAACAAAATGAGTCCATATTAAATAATTCTTCACGTTCAGCATGTAAGCAGCTTGAATTTCGCAAATATCCTGTAATAGTGCAATTAACATGAGAGGTGGAATCCGATTGTTGCTAGTAGCAATGGAATCTGACATATTCCAAGAATTTGAATAAAATTTGAAGTGAATATTGAAGAATCGAGTTGAGTCTCTGATACCATGTAAAAATTTAAAAAGAATGAAAATGAAAATAATTTCAATAATAAAATTTCACTTAAGTGATCCAAAGAGTATCGGGTTACCTATCTCTCTCTATATATATATATATATGAATATGCCCAACGACTTTAAACGAGAAAAGACAAGATAGTTACGTTGGATTAAATAGCAATCGGTAACATTATTACAAAAAATAACATACACGAAGAACCCAACTAAGATGCGGAAATAGATCAGTTGTATTGGTTCGACTTTGATTACCTACGTGATCGATCTTTAAATCAATACAACACCGGATATTTGGCCGAGAACCATCATAGCGTAATCAAAGCGAGATTCTAAACATAACCTCATCCAACAATTCGGATCTTGCTAAAAGTGGAGGTAAATATTAGGGTTCACCTTTTTGCTCAAACACCTGTATATTCAACCCATCTAACTAATCAACAACTTTTTATACCGTAGTGATAGCATTAACTGGTCTACATCTAAGTGCGCCAGTTACCACATTTGCCTTACCAAATTGGTATTGAATATATTGATCATAGTCCTTCACGATCTTCATTGCATCATAGTCGGACTTTCTTGAGAAAAGAATAATGTATGGCATGTTTGTTACACAAGAATGGAATGGAATGGAGTGTAATAAAATCATAGGAATGGAATGAAATTGAATGGAATAAACTCATTCCATTACTGCGTTTGGAATGTGAAAGAACATAATAAAACAAATTATATAAAATGTGTCACGTTGAGACTGTTGAGTGATGAGTAGGCCAGAGTAGTGGATTAAGGTTTGGTAGGATGGGGTAGGGTATGGTGTATAAGGTAGGATATTGTTACAGTATATGTGCTGAAGGAAGTGTTTAGTGCAAGTCAGCTGAACTCTGAAGATTCAACTAATCATATGAAGACTCAAAGAACATCTTTGAGTTAGTCGATAGATCAACTATGATTTAAAATGCTTATTTAGTTAAATTCCGTTATAACCGTTTGTAACATACTTATAATCGATTCATGCAGTGTGTATGGTTATGAATACCTTACGATCAATAACATTGTAACATAACTCTTGATTTATTCTTTGAATAAAGTTCTTCTGCGTTCTTTCTTTCATTTTTATTGTATTTCACAACTTCAACACGGTATTAGAGCATAAATTTGAGGGATTACGATGCTTTTCACTGTTTTCCTCGATCTGATTTTTGAAGAATCTTGAGAATGTGTGGTGAAGGAAGTGTTGAGTGCAAGTTGATCATATACCATTCTCATCTTGAGAGGGTGTTATAGTATATGTGATGAAGGAAGTGCTGAGTGCAAGTCAGCTAAACTCTGAAGATTCAGCTGATCATATGAAGCCTCAAAGAACTTGGTTGAGTTAGTCAAGATCAATCAAGCGTAGAGCGAAACAGCAGATTATTTAGTTGGATTCTATTATAACCGTTTGTAACTTACTTATAATTGATTCATGAGGTGTATGAAGATATAAATACCCCATGATCAATAGAAATGTAACTTAACTCTTGATTTATTCTTTGAATAAAGTTCTTCTGCATTCTTTCTTTCTTTTTTCGTTGTATTTCACAACTTCAACAAATATGGTGAAAGGATAGGGTGAGTGGGGCAGCCATACCCCATCACCCACTTTACCTCGCCACATCCCATCACACCACTCTACCCTACTATACCCACACTTTCTTACCTACCACATACCTTACCAATCACCCCAGGGCATACTACCTTGTTACCCACATACCCCAACCTACTTTACCACCCACCTACCCAACCCTTTATCACTCTACCCTACACCACCTTAACTTACCCCACTTTACCTTACCACCCTACCATCCCACACCTCGCCTCACCCTACATTACCACACCCCACCGCACACTACCTCTCTACCAACCATGCCTTACCTTACCACCCAACCTACCTCTTCACTTTCCTACCTACCTTACCTCACCCACCCTACCCAACCTATCACCCCACACTACCAACCACCCACCCAACCTTACATTACCCACCACCACATCTTATCATACCGTACACACCACCCTATCATACCCTACTTTACCCTACCACACCCTACCTTATCTCACCCACCCTACCCTACCCATTGCCCCATCTTACCCTACCCTACCGACCTACCTTAACCCACATTATCCTACCCCGCAACCTACCCCACTTCATCCCATCCCACCCCACCTTACCATCCACCCAACCTGACCTTCCTCTTACCCACCACTCACGTGTTTGATCGATTTTTATTTCATTTCATCACATTCCATCCAATTTCGGAGGAAATGAAAATAGTCATTTTTCATTCCGTTGGAATAAAATTTCATTACATTCTCTTACCTTATAAACTTACACAAACATTGCAATAGAATGAAAAATCATTCCATTTCATTCCAATCTTGCGTAACAAATATGTCATTAAGGTTTTTCTGATCTCTAAAAAAATTGTATCAACAAGATCCTCTCTCGCATTGATCAGTTCCTTCTAGTTTGGTTTGCAAGATGATGGCCGGATTTGTAATTATGATGAAGATTCCCTTTCTCTGTATTTTTCTTCTCAGACAAACAGTTCGCCCTTTTTTTTCGATTCCGACAAACTCCTAACACAATAGGGGGAGTTTTATTAAAACCCCATATAAAACCTCATTTATTGTTGGTTTATTTATTTGTTTTTTGAAAAGGGGCGTCAAATCAAATTCTTATGTCTAACATCCTTAAAGTTAGACCTAACCCAAAATATGACATCACAATAGATTAATTCTTAGGACAAAAAACAACTCCCTCATCATAGTGTGTTATAAGGGTGCAAATGATTTGGGTCATGCGGGTTTCATAAAAACTTATACTCAACTTTTATGTTGCGAGTTATAAAAATTTAAAATCATATTCAACCTAATTCAAAGTTCAACCCACACGTGCGGGTTTTGTTTAATGCAGGTTGGGTGCAGATTAGCATGACCAATAGGTTTTACCGCTCTTAGTGCTGATTAATTGATTCAATAATCTTTCTTAAGTGGTTTAGTTATCAGAGAGATGAAAATATTCAACATTTAAAAACAAAGTAATTGAATAGCATAATTATATCAAAATTGAAGAAAATATTGAAATTTGTTTATTTATGAATTGGTGTTTTGATCTTCAAAAAAAAAGCAACATGGTAAAAATGGTTATTCATTTTGTAGAAACAGCTTCTTTTATTTTCTTGATTATTCGTTTTACCGTCATATGAAATTTTTTTTTGTTTAAATGTCTATATTTATACATATATTGGTTGAGTTAGGTTCAAATATGTTTTTTTTATGATACAACTCATACTCGATCAACTAATGAAATACGGGTCAAAATATATTAAAATCATAATCAATCAAATTCACTTTTAATCCGCAATTATGGATTGAGTTAAATTAAAGTAGATCGAATTGTATCGGGTTGTGATTTTTTTTTTATTTTTTTGTTCACCCTACCCCTCGTGTGTGATATGGATGCTCGTACATTGAATGGTGCATACAAAACTACTACATATAAGTGAGTAAAATTTGAAGTCTCATTGTCGTTTTTGCACACGTGCTGCTTTTCCGGCTAGATTGATGTCATACTTCCCAATCAAAGTCAATACAATTTGCGGCTACAATCCCTTAATACAGTTTTTTTTTTTTTTTTAAATCAACAACTGACGGCTGTATCTCGACCGCTTTTATGCGAAAATACATACTACTAGTACATCATTTGCCCAGGTATTATCTCCATTCTAATTCTGATTCCAATCACATTTTAATAATTACTTTTCCTTTAAAAAAATTAATTAATTTTGATTAAAAAACAAAGATTAATATTATTATTCACTAATTATTTTTTGTTACATGCTCACTATAAAATAATTCCCTTGTACACCATCTTTCAGTACAAAAGTTTTATAAAAGAAAACCAGAAAAAATAAAATGAATAGCACGTCGGAGACGCTTGACGGAGAACAACCCAATCAACGGGGAACCACCGCCAGCCCATATGCTTATAGCATCGGACTCTTCTTGGCAGTCAGCGTTTTGCTCGTAGTCATCACATATACTTGCTACCATATATACGCCCGGAACCACCACGGTCCGGCTGGCGGGGGAGGAGGCGGGAATTCTATAAACAACAACAACACCATCATCTCCGATCAAGAGAGCCCACATCATGAATATTCATCAGGACTAGATGAAGCATCAATCCATGCATATCCGAAACTGTTGTATTCGATAGTGAAGGAATTTAAAGGGGACAGTACTACTACTAGTAGTGGTAATGTAAATGCAGCTGGGTGTTCTATTTGCTTACAAGATTATAAAGATGTTGATGTTCTTAGAATTTTGTCTGAATGTGGGCATTTTTTCACCAGAAATGTGTTGATCCTTGGTTGAGGATTCATCCCACTTGTCCAATCTGCCGGAATTACCCGGTTCCGGCTACCTCAGATACTTCTGTACCGGCGGCGGTGGCCTCTGAACCGGAGATTTTTGTATAGCGTCCTAGAGATATCAATTTATTTTTTTACGTAAAATAATATGCTTTTATGTCAAATTCGAAATTTTTTATACCGACACTTTTTTGTTTTTTATGATGAATTTATAAAATGTGGTGTAAATTACTCCATAGATTTAGTAGGAAGATACCAAGTGAATAGAGAGGATAAAGGGCAGCACACCAGCTTTGACAAAAATGTACAGCCTCTAGTTTTCAACCCCAAAAAACGATTCTAAAAATAATATGATGATAGTGATTTCAATGGCTTGTGAATTTAATAAATTTGTTGATTTTTGAATAATGAGTAATTTGTTTACCACTTCAGGTAGAATTATCCACCAGAAAGCAAATTTAAATTGTTACTGAAGAGTTATGATTGTAGAATTATCCCTTGCCATATATCAGAAGAATGCACAGTGAATTGAAATCTAGACTTCGTTAGTGTAAAACCCTGAACTTTTAATTAATAGTATCGTTGTCATTTTATAATAAGTGGTTTTCATGGATTAATAAATCAACGTATTTGATCGGGATTATGACTCTTTTCATTTAAAGACATAATTAGAAAGATATTATTAGGAACCGATAATCAAGGTTAATCACTAAAAGATGGGATTTGATTGAATTAAATTGATGCAAACATTTAATGGTTTCTTGGGAAAGATGTACTCCCTTTGTTTTTTTTAAACTGTCGTATTTGCAGAAAAAAATAATTGTTATTTTTTAGATGAATCTGGTCACTTTTTAGTTTAAGATTAATTATTTTTTGGTCAATTATTTTTCCCTAAATTTGACAGTAAAATAAACGAAGGAAGTACATTATAATGTTGTGTGTATATAGTGTTTCAAAATAAAAAAGAAAAGGAAAAGACGTGACGAGAGAGCAAGTACGGTGCCGGAAAAGGAAAAATAACGAGAAGGAAAAGAAAAGTAAAGAAGACGATACAATCACAATTTGGTACACCGTTTTTCAAACCAATTCGCGAGTGGTTGCGGGTAAGTTAAGTTATGATATTTATTTTTTTTAAGAGTTTTAATTTTAGATTATTAGAGTTCATACGAAATTGACGGAGGATCGATCAAAAAAGGAATTTTGATCCGGTTGCTACTTGCTAAAGGTGGTTAGTTGTTGTTCGGCTCGCCTTTAAGGTAATGAGTTTTCTTATCAAAAGATTATGTTTTTAGTTTAAAGATCATGTTCTTAAGTTGTATTGATTATTATTTTTTATCAAACTGCCTAAAACTGAACATAATTATGTGTTGCCGGAAAACTACAAAACTGTGTTTTCGAAATGTTATTCTGTTTTCTAGCTAGTTGCTATTCTGTAAACCGTTGTGGGCGTTTTGGGCTACGAGTGGTGGAGATAGTATTGAAGTTCGGTGTTGCTATGGCCTTAGTAGGTTCTCGTAGGTTAGATATGGACCTTACATGAAATCTATGTGCTTTATGTTCTCTTACGTGTTTATAGTTAGTGATCTTGCGATGTACTGTACGGAGTACCATTGATTTTAAGTCCTGTGTCAGAGGTATGGCTAGCTGTGCTCACCATGTCATTCTTAAGACGATGGTAAGTCCGTGGGTTTTAAGTCCCATGATTGGAGGTACGATTAGTCACATTAGCCGTGTTGCACCAATCCCTTATGCTAAGTCCCGTGGGTTATATGTCCCATGGTTGAAACAAAATAGTCAGGACAAGAACATATATATGTTAAGTAAGTGGACAGGAAACATGAACATGACAGACAAGATACGAACATGCTGCAATTAGTTGACAAGTACAATATGGGTTGGTAGATGGCTTACGTTGACTAGTAGGCTGAACATAGTAAGTAGGTAATTAATGTAACGAACAAGTACATGGAAGGTGAACAGAATATGATTAATATACATGTTTGCTATGCCTGGTTTAAGGTTGGTTTTCTCAAGTGGTTTTCATTATGTTTCAAAATATTCTTTCAAAGGTGTTTTACGTATTATTCAAGTTGCGCTCTTAAACAGTTTTTTGAACTGGATGATGTAGACTCGTGTCTTGTGTCCAGGCATCTGACATATATGAATCTCTCTTTGATCATCTTTCTCCTTATGAAGCATACAACTGGTGTTCACTCCTCTTATTTGGAATAAGAAGAAATGCAGGTTAAAAACAAGTTGGATGATTAGCATGGAGAACAAGTTTAGGAATGAAACCATGAAGTTTGTAGTGTTTCAACAGTTTCCTCTTTTGGGACAAGTTGACTTGTAATAAATGTTAGTAACTATTTATGATTCTAGTTTGACAGCAATTGTAATCGGTTGATTTTTTTGATGAAAAGTCTTAAGTGACAGTTTCCCGAATCTCTTACTTGTTTCTTTTCTTCCATACTTTTTGATACGACACGAGTCTTACGAGGGACTTGGGGTTTACTTTAAATGTCATTGCCGAAAGTTTCTTTTACGGATAAGGACTATCCGGGACATAGGCGTTGCAATTAGACTTTTTTTTTTTCAATTTGTTTTGTTCTTGTATGTGACGAAGTGTTACATTGTATAAAAATATATACGTGTATAAATTAACTATATTTTTAGTATATAAGTAATTTCACATATCGATAAAATATATAAAATATTATAATTCGTGTTTGTGTCCGGACCAACACTCTTGTCACACCTACAAGAGTGTTATTGTCATTAAAATAGAAAGAAATACCGTATTCCTCTTTGTGTTAGAGCATTTCTTATCAATTTCCACAAATGGGTAGAGACCTTACCTAGCCAATGTTTAGATCCGGCTCTACCCAAACTTTTCTGGTTCACTTAATTAAGATTCCTCACATGTCCGACAAAGTGAGTTTAAACAAAGACGAAGATTGAGTAGCTACCTATTTTGATTCAAAGGACCTGGAAAGGACTTCATCTACTTTTTTTTCTTCTTAAATTTCTCGGATTTTATTCATGCCAAGGATCTGTGGGGGGGTTTTTATTTTCGAATTCGGAGTTGGTGGTTGATATGTTCATCCCGTCGAGGAAAGATAGGTTGGGTAAGAGGTGGGGCTTTATGTGCTTTAAGTCAAGGTAGAACTATGATTCTAGTTGCATGAGAAATTTCATTCAAAGATCTCCAACTATTATGAAGATATAAATACCGAAATATGGCTCTAAGATGGTTCATATGGCTCTAGCAGCTGCTTGCTTGTACGGACATGGAAGTCATCTTCCAGGCTTCTTTCTGCCGTATGGTGGCGCGGCGGTCGGAGTGGTCGTGCACAATGGTGGTTTATTATGATCAAGCGCTTACCATTCTACTAAAACAGTTAGTGTTAGTAAATATGCTACTACTATGTTTTCTTATACATTTAAGAGTGCGAGCAATCTCTCAACATTTGCACAATCTTCAACACCGCCTCAAGTGTACGGGTTATCTCCCCCAACACTTGCATATTATAAATGAGGAAAATAATGTTCACATCATGGTTCGATCCCATTACATCTGGCTCCGATACCATGTTAATTAATTAGCATCAATCGCCTACCGTTCTACTAAAATCAATTGGTGTTAGTAAATATGCTATTATATTTTCTTATACGTAAATTTAAAAGTGTGGGCAATCTCTCCCAACATAGTTCTCTGTGAAGGGGCTGTTTGTCTGCCTCTAATATTGATTTTTTTTATCCGGTTCTATCGTCTTTGTAATGTTAAGTAATAGATTGGTTTTGGGTTTCCCTGTCTCAACACTCATTCATCCTTAAATAACGTTCTTCTCTCAACACGCCTTATTCTAAATTATTATTTGGCTTCGCAACGTTCGTTCATCTTTGTTTTATTTATTTATTGTTGTTGATCTGGTTTCCTTTCTCCACCAATTCGTGGTCTGTTTTTGGCTTGGCTCCGGCGGTTTGTTTGTTTCTTTTTGGTGTTCGGTCTTTAATAAAGTTTTCGTTTTCGAGAAAAAAAAAAAAAAAATTTCAATAGCATGAATTGCTGTCATTTTAATTAGCAAAACACATAAAACCACATAATTAAACAAACATCGTACATAACAAGTATATGATATAATTACAATATTAAAACTACAGAAAACTTGAAACATGAATACTCAAAATCAAAAACATTTTTTTGATGTAAAAACTTAAAAGTTAAAACATAAATACTAAAGATTCACTTATACACAGTAGACACATTATTGCCGACGTAAAACATTATGTTCAACTAGTCCTAAAATACTTTTCCAAAATAAATAAATAAAATACTATAATAATAAACACAACTTGTAAGACACAAGAGGAAACATAACAATCTTTTGCACCCTTATGGTGTATGATCTAGTGATCAGAATATAAACAATCATGATGAATGATGCAGATGATTGTTATATTATCCGTTGTATCATTTTACATGTTGTGCTCGTGTCATTACTCATGAAATGAAATTTTTTTAAACACCTGTCTTTATCTTCTCGCAAGGCTCCTTGTCATATTTTGTTTTCTTTAGGAACGTGTCAATATCAGATGAAATCACGATCATTATGTAAAGAAAACTATTCTATAAAATATCAGTAGTGATACATCCACTATTTTTTCAACCACAACATCTTACACAATATCGCATATTCTGTTGGGACCCATCACAAAAAATAATTTGATCACTTTAATCAATGGCTACTTTTGTGTAGTAGTTTGTGCACTACACAAAAGTGTGGTGCAAATATCGTTATTCATAAAATATTGTGATTGTATATCATAACTCATAATTATGCTTGGACTTTAATGTGAGTAGGTTTAATGTGAGGGTGTACTTTTTTTTTATGCTCACTTTCATTATTATACACATTCATCGTTATTTATCCTTCAAAGACTTATATTTTCACATAGGTCTTGAAAAATTATGATTCTTTCACAATATTATTTTTTTTGTATTTTTATTATTACTAGCAAAGTGCACGTGCTTAGCACGTGTTCGGCTAAATCATTGTCTCTAAAATTAAGAACAATATATCTTAATATTACAACTATATTGTTAACATTTCGTTTAATTTATAGAATAAAAATATTGTTGTACAATGATTTTATCTTTGGTAGAATTATTGTATCTCTCTTACTCATATGCATTGAATCACACTCGTCATGTTATTTTTCATTCTTTATTTATGCTGATATATTCATTCTTTTTAATATGATAAGCATTTTTAGTTATAAAATAATGTATTTTATTGGTATCAATCCCTTATCTAATATATCTTTAGATACTCTCTAAATTCCTCTAACCTAAAAACATCATCAAAATATGATGTGTTTAAAAAAAAATTGTGTGGTGTTTTTTTTTTTGAGGGACACACTTTTATTGCATCAAATCGATGGAGCATGCCATAATTACTTGAAAAGACGGCGTAGTGCCCCATTGTCTAATGCCTACCAGAGAAAGCCTTTCTTGTGTTAAGAGGTGTGAATGGGTGTTTCTTTCCCTCTTGACAAAGGAGAATTCGTAAGCAGTAAAAATAGGTAGTAGCGCTTTATAACTGTCAACGATATCCTTAAAGTGGGACAAATCAATCTCCTCTGTTATTAACTTGTGGTAAACTCTTAGAAAACCCCCTTCGAACTCGACACTGAAGACACCATTAGGAATAGCATGGTAAATAGCTTGATGAATGGCCAAAACTTGAGCAATTGCTACTTCGTATTTGCCATCAAGTTTCATTGAGAAACTATTTAAAATTTCACCTCGATGGTTGCATAGAATTCCTCCAACTGCCACATGATTCTCATTGTTGTTGTGTTCACATCAAGCTTCACAAGTGGGGCGTGGGGGGAGGTGGGTTTCCCATTTTTTGCTTAGGCATCTCGATTTCTCTGTACTTATAATGGTGCTCTACGCTTGTAAGTAAGCTGCAAAATCTGATTTAGCCAAGGCTAAAATCGATCTAGGTGAGTGGCTTTATTTTCAAATATCAAGGACCAACGACTTTTCCATATCCACCGTAAAACATAATTGATGTTGGCAACTTCTTCCTCTTTTTCTTTACTTGCCAAATGCTCAAATAAGTCTTTTATTGAATTATACTTGAGGATTCTCTAATAATTACCCTTCGGTAAGAGTCTTTAAATAGATTTCATCAGGGTGCATGCAAAAAAAACCACGTCGGATAGTTTCCTCCTGTTTATTACAAACTTTGCGTATTTCGTTCCATATGCTTCTAGCATGGAGGCCCTTAGCAGTAGGTAGAGGTTTGTAAGAATTTTCCAACAAAAGTGACTGGTTTTAGGCATTACCTTTAAGCTCCATAGAGAATTCCGAATCTTTTTGGATGGCTGTGATGATGATGCGAAGTTTCTTTCTCTTTCTTGAGCTTTAAATTAAGAGCTAGATAATACCCCCGATTTTACCGAGTAAATGTCATCGTTGGTGTAATGTCGTATCAATTTGTCTTCATTGCCACCAGGGGATAGTGAGAGAGATTAAATGTTGTTTGCTTCATAAGGCGAAAAAACTTCTGTGACCAGGCTGCGTTCACATCGACGGGTAATAGTCGATTAAGCAATTAACCGAAGTTGAAGGAAGAGCTTCTACTCTCGGACGGGATTTAAATGATGGAGTTAGTGGTAGCCATTGGTTTGTTATTATATTTACCTTGTTTCCATTCTCGATTCTCCACCTTAAGCCTTTAAAACGAAGGTCACTTCCGTGGAGAATACTCCACCAAATCATAAACTTATTAGCCGTTAAAAAGGAATTTCCGAACTCTTTTGAAGCAAATACTTCGCCATGAACACCTTAGATGATAGAGCTTAGGATTTGAGAGTATTTGCCAAAAAATTTCTTCGCTAATAGGACAGTGTTGAAACACTTAAGGTCTCGGAATCCAAGCCCTCTCTCTGGTTTCGATGTGCAACATTGGTGCCATGATTTCCAGTGAATTTTTTGATCCCCGTTATCACTACCTCAGAAAATGCCTCGTTAATTAGGCTCTTTAGCTTTGAGACTATCTATTGTGGATGCATAAAGAATTGCATCACATATATATTGTGGTAGAGCTTGCATTACCGTCGTAATAAGAACCTCATTTCCGGCTGAAGATAGATATTTTCCCTTCCGCCCATTTAACTTCTTCTTTACCCTTTCAATAAGATAGTTAAACCTCTTTGGATCGGCCCATGACAATGGGCAAACCCATGTACTTTCCACTCTCTTCTCCCAGAGGAATTTGTAGAATAGAAGAGAGTTCTTGCTTAGCTTTACTATCCACCTCTTTATTGAAAAAGATACCAGACTTATTCAATTTTATTTTTTGTCTTGATAGCCATTCATAAGTATCCAATAGCTCCATAACCGATTAGCAAGCTTCAGGAGTGAAGACCGACAAAATTAAAGCATCACCCGCAAAAAGTAGGTGGTGAATCTTTAGCTGCTCATTGAATTTAACCCCTCATAATGCATTCTTAGATTTAGCTTGCGTAATAAAGATGAGAAGCCCTCTGCGCATATAAAAAATAAGAAAGGCGACAAAAAAGTCACTTTGTTGAATCCCTCTGCTGGGGCGTATTATAGAGCTTGCGTGGCCGTTAATGAGGACTTGATAAGTAATTGATTTGATGCATTTAGAAACAATGCTTATTTAGTTCTAAAAAAAATGCTTATAGCTGAGGGAAGCCCATTTCATGTATTACCCATTCTAAAAATTTACATTCAACTCTATCATAAGCCTTTCACATATCGAGCTTTAGTGTCATATGAGAGTTACAACCGTTTTTACACGACTTCATGTTGTGAAATTTTCGAGAAGCAACTTTAAAATAATTCATCAAATGGCATATGGAAGCATCATCTATAATGCATCCATGCAACATAAAAAAGATGATTAGATGTAAGAGTTAACATTAAAAAAGTAATCACATACATGAAAAATATAAAAGTCATAAGAAGTATTGATGCAAATTTGTTTTAGTTAATTCTTAAGAAAAGATAACACAGATTAAGTTTCACTACATGATTAACATCGTTATGATTATGAAATTTCATTGTCTTTCTAATATTTGCAAAAAAAAATAATAATAACAAACTTACATCTGTGACATCAGTCTGCGTTTGTGTAAGGTAGAATGACCACCGATAATGTGAGGTCATTTTTCGAAATTTTTCACAACATGAAAACGTGTAAAAACGGTTGTAGGTTTTAAAACATGAGTCATTAAAACGGTTGTAGGTTGTAGGCCGATAATGTGAGGTCATTAAAACGGTTGTAGGTTGTAGGCCGATAATGTGGGGTCATTAAAATGGTTGAAGGTTTTAATTATATGGCGAAACTCTTTTTAGGAGAAACACTCGAGGGGGAAACACTTTTGAGGGGAAGCACATTGGCTCTTTTAATATAGTTAATGATAAGAAATTTCATGTCAAAATCAACAAACGTTGTTGCAGTCGTCTCATACCGAGCATAAGCTATAAAACTTGTTGTTTATGCTTTGCGTTAGTCAAATATGACTTGATCTCTGCGTCTGAATCAAATTTGAATCAGTCAGAGCTGAATTTAGAAGACTCAACCGAGATGGTATTCAACTGAGGTATTCAAGTCTGGTGTATTCAGCTGAGATGTTCTCAGCTAAATGTTGGTAATTGCATCTGAAGTCTGGTGCTCACATCTGGTCAGCTTTGAGTATGAATCTAGTCTAATCTAGTAGTTCTTCATATGTTCTTTGTGAAGACTACATCTAGGGGTATTTTAGAGAAACACTCAGTTGGACATTTTGGCGGCTAGTGTTAAGTTCTCAAGGCTATAAATACTAGCAGTTATTGTAACAATTAGTAGAGTATCTTTGTAACTTTCCGTGCATAATATTAATTCCTATTTCCGTCTGTGGATTAGTCGACACATTGCCGGATACCACGTTAAATATATATGTGTTTCTTACTTTTTTGTTCTTGTTTTTCATTTTACGATTATTGCTTCTGTTTTCTGAGTTCTTCTTGCAATCTGTTACAACAAAATGGTATCCTATCGAAGGTTTCAAGGAATCTTCGCAATCTGTTTCGATCAAGGTTGGTTGGCAACAAGGTCGTAATTCATGCTAGTTTTCTGGGATCAAGGCTTGTTCTCCGGCGAGAAGGGTGTCTACAATTAACGTAAAGATCAACAAGTTTACATGTAGAAATAGCTTCAGTTTATGGTAGATCAAGATGTGTGGCTTGTTAAAGCAACAATGGTTTTAGGACCTGTTGACGAAGACGACAAATACCAGTTCAGCTGAGATTGCCAGTTTGGAGGAGAAGGCACACTCAACCATCATGTTGTGCCTATTAGATGTATTATCACAGAAGTTGCTCGAGAATATATTGCAGCTGGGTGGTGGTTGAAGTTTGAGAGTCCATATATGATCAAATCGCTAACCAATAAGTTTTTGTTGAAACAATGTATGTTCAATCTTCGGATTTATGAAGTGACTCAGCAGAGAGATCATCTTGATCAGCTAAGTTGGACCTCAGGAATACTGATGTTAAGATTAAATATGAGGATACAACTTTGATTCTGCTGGTGTCATTGTCTGCAACATATGAGAATTTTGTGCAGTCTTTTATTGTTGGGAATGATACAAAGTCATTGGAGGATGAGAGATCATCCCTCCACACTAGAGAGCTACGCCATAATGTATTTGGATCTGCTACAGTCAGTCAGGCTGCGGGTTTGGTAAGATGTTGCAGCAGTGGTGCAGAGCATGGAAACCCTAGAAAGAAAAAGTTCAAGAAGGGCAACTCCAAATGTACTAAGCCCAAATATGTATGTAATTCCTATAAGGAGGGACATTGGAGGACCAATTGTCCAAAGAAGAAGAAGCAACATGACACCAAATTTGGCACAACTGCAATAACTGAGTATGACACAATCAGATGAAGACATGGATATGGTGGTTGGTGAATCAACACATCACACTGATGTTTGGATTCTTGATTATGGAGCATCTTACCGTACTTGTCCACACTTGGAGTGGTTCTCAACTTATGAGCATATGGATGAGGGACATATTTCTATGGCCAACAATAAGGTCTGTAGAACAATTAGAATTGTCTCAATTCAAATTGTATTCATGATGGTAAACTCTGCACACTGAAGGGTGTTAGGTATGTTCCACATATGACAATGAATCTGATTTCTGTTAGTCTAATGGACATCAAAAGGTTCAGATTCAAAGATGAAGGTTGAGTTCTGAATGTGGGGTTTAGATGTGATCAAGGGTGGAATACGAGTTATTGGACGGCAACATTTGGTTTTTTATTTGCTAAAATATTGAGTGACCTCGGAATGGATAGATATACAAAATTAATACGAGTTATTGCATATAGCATCTAATTCAATTTCATTGTGCATTCATCACTTCAATGATGAGGTTACAGAACACGGTCAGTTCGCTACCTTCTGGTCAATTGAAGTGAAACTTTGACGGAAGGTAATAATTATTGTATCTTGAGAGACGATGGTGATTACTGATCCAGCGTAATACCATCTTAAGAACAAGTGTTCATGCACCCACCTCTATTCTCTCCTTATATGTACTCTCTTTAAAAGAAAGTTTCATGTTTGTGAATCATGATGAACAAGTGTTTCGTATGTTTTCATTCAAGCTGTTCATCAAATTTCTAATGTTCAACATTATGACACAACAAGTTTATAATTTCTTCATAGCAGATTATCATAGCCTATTACAAGAAATTAAAATGTCATTTTCAAAGTTCAACATCATCCCAAGAACAGATGTATGTTTAAGCATAAGTAACCAAACCCCTTCAACAAAACTCCGTTTTGATCATTCCAAATTGCCTGAGATGACAAAACCCCATCCGGCGGCGGTGGTTTCGGGGTCCTTAGCGGCGGCGGCGGCAGCAAAGGCTGAGTAAGCGGCGCTAGAGGAGACGTTACGGGCGGCACAGTTGAGAGTGGAGGAGGAGGTTGAGAAGTAGTAGATTCATCTTCTTCTTGTTTCTGAACAATAACCATAAGCTTTTGGCCTGATTGACAATAATCTGCAACACTACAAATGAAGTAAAAAACACCTTCCTCCATTAATGAAATCGTCACCGGACCTTCACTGAATGCTTTAAACGGCTGATCGGCAGTGCAAGTATCGTACTCCCTCTTTGATACTTCCATTACGTTATGAAACTCCGCGTTGAATTTAAAAACTGCAAATTATTAAACTCTAAAATGATAGTATAAAACAGTAAGAAAAAATAAACACTCCGGAGGAAGAAAAAAAAGTTATACGGGATCTTTATTTGCCCTAAAACGACTCTACCATACCAGTGCACCACAATAACTATCTATGCATTACAGTAGATTCGGCCTTGTGAATAATGGTTCAAAATATTGGCTGAGTCGGAGACGACTCGGTAGGCACCTATACAAAGTTATGAACTCATCTTGTTACGGTAGATTCGGCCTTGTGAGTTGTGAAAGCATGATTCAAAGCCTCGGCCGAGTCGGAGACGACTCGGTAGGCACCAGTACAAAGCTACGAACTCATCTCATTATAAAAACTCGAATCGGATTCATATCGGTAAAAATCTGCCGATTTTAACGGAAAAAATATCAGCCAAAATCGGTCCCTTTTCACCGATTCATATCGATTTATTTTATTTTTTTAATTTTTGAAACGCATATCGGAGTTAAGAAACACAACAATCTTTAGAGAAGCGAAACAATAGACTTCCTATATGTGCAACGTTTTAATCAACCTTGGGAATGTCGGTTATGAAGCCAAAAACTTACTTCCTATAGGCATAATGTGATAATCGATCTTGGGAAAATCGGTTTTTTTGCCTGGTACATCACACCCTGTGCATCCATACTAGAATCGACCTCGTAAAAATCAATTATGGTTCTTGAGTCAAAAATTGACTTTATGCGAGAAATCAATTTTTGACTCCAGAACCGATTTTCATAAAATCGATTTTGTGAAAACGGTATGATACATCTGCACGATCATAGAACCGGCAGGATGCAAATGATAATAGCCCCAAAAAATTTACACATAATTAATTACCTAGAGTATCACCGGTGTGGAAAGAAGAGGAAGAAGACCAGTTAGTGTAGAAGTCCGGCAAAGGAGGTATAGACCAAAGGGAGTCACCCACTATATGCTCCATGCTTAAACAATATTGATCATCCACTAGACACATCATCATCATCGTTAAGATTATTACTACAGACAACATCAAATTCGACATTTTTTTTTTCTTTCCCTTTGGATATAATGAATAAATTTTGCCTTCTTTGCTGTAATATAGATCAGAAAGCCCATTATGTAGAAGGAAATTATTGGATTAGTTCTTGATTATGACCGAGGAAATGAATAGGCATACAGTAATAATTTCATGGGACATAAAAAGGCTAAATGTAGGAGGAAATGATTGTATTAGTTCTTGATTACGATTGAAGATTGAACAGGCATACGGTAATAATTTCAAGGGACATAACGGCTAAATGCTAAGCAAGCCCATTATGTAGGAGGAAATAGGCATGCGGTAATAATTTCAGGGTAATTCTTCCTAATACTCCATTTCAGATTGTCACACAGAATGCACGTGGATGATTACGACCACACAATTTAAATTTGAGTTGAAACTGTGCGGTCCAGAATAATCAATGTGTGTCACTCCTCAAACATTCTCTCCATAGAAGAATTTCCCAAATTTCAGGGGATATAACGCTTAAAGGCTAAGCTCAAGCCCAATGTCAGGTCTGCTCCGACGGGGAACTCCAAAAAAATGTGTCGCCCGATCCGACCGATACGAAATAAAAGGTGTTAAAATGACCTGAAATTATATTTTCTCATATTATGTAGGACAAAATGATTGTATTAGTTTGGGGAACTTGAGAACGTACTATGCCTGAAAAGTAAAAAAATTGGCAAAATATCGCCGACGCAGCGTCGCCGTGCGTCATGCAAGACATCGCTTTCATGTGTTGGAAATAGACATAGTTTTCAAATATTTACTTTTGAAGCATATTTTTCCAATTTTTCACTTTTTAGACATATTTTTTCAAGTTTCCCTATTAGTTTTTTATTATGACTGAGAAAATGAATAGGCATACGGTAATAATTTCAGGAAACATAACGGCAAAATGCTAAGTAATTTAAGTGTGTTTATGCGTGTATTAATTATATATGGCTCAAAAACGTTCTCTCTATATATATGGGTAAAAAAATTACATAAAGAGATGCTGTGTAACGATCAAATTATATGTTACAGCACAAAAATAAATGGATATGAAAAGAATATTCACAAGCCTAAGGTATGATTCAACAAATATTTGTAAGTATAGTAAGTGGATAGATATGATTTATAGCTTGTCCTATCCTCACCCAGAGTGTGGGTATATATATATAGAGGGAGGAGGAGGGAATGATATAGTCTTATAATAAAATAGCAACAACAAAGTATCATGTACAACAAACTTTTATATCGTTGATTATGATGTGAGACATATTGATTCATATGAATCAAATAAATTCTAATAATGTAAAAGTGTAGTGGTACTTTGTTGTGTAATTATTGTATTTGAAGTAATGGAACGATGCAATTGAAAGTAATAGTGTAGAGTAATAATAATGAATGAAGCATATCCATTATTAGTCCCCTGCAAAGTGGCTTTATCCCCCAAAGGTACTCGAGAGATAATATTTTGATTACTCATGAAATTATTCGTAAAGCCAGGAATTCTAAAGCTAAGAATGGGTATGTTATTTAAAATTGATCTCGAAAAGCTTATGATAAAGTTAATTGGCATTTGTTAGAACACATGCTTTATCTGTTTGATTTTCCTGAGTGTACTATTCGGCTCATCAGGAACTGTGTGTCTACTGCTAATTTTTCGGTTCTTTGGAATTGTGAAGCTACAGACAAGTATGTTGCTAGCAGGGAAATTCATCAGGGAGACCCCATCTCTCTTTTTTTGTTTGTCCTTTATACTGAATTTTTGTCTATTTCTCTTGAGATTGGGGTCAAAAACAAAAAGTGGAAACTTGTGAAGACTAGTAAGGATGGTCCAGCTATTTCTCACATCTTTTTTGCAGATGACCTTATCATTTTACCAGGGCTAATGTTAAGGAGACTTCTAACATCATGAATGTTCTGAATTTGTATTTTTTTTCTATCCCGGGCCAAACCATAAACGGAGATAAATCCAAGGTCTTCTTTAGCCCTGAAACGGATGATGGGGTTGTCAAAGACATTGTGAAGTTGTGTCAAATGACTTAAACTAATGATCTGGGAAAGTATTTAGGCGTCCCTCTTGTTCACGATAGGTTTTCTAGCCATAGTGTGGATTTTGTGGTTAGACAAGTGCAAAGTAAACTTCATGGATGGAAGTCTAAATGTCTTAGCATGGCGGGTAGATTAACTCTGATTAAGTCGGTTAATTGTGTTATCATAAGTAATCTCATGCAATCGGGTTGGCTTCCCTAAAACACTTGTGATAAGCTTGACCGTATCAACATAGATTTTCTTTGGGGTTCTACGGATGATTAAAAGAATATCCATTTGATTAACTAGGACGTTGTTTAAAAGACAAGAATAAGGATGGTCTTGGAATAAGAAGTGCCAGAGACACCAATACTGCTCTCTTGGCTAAATATGGGAATAGTATTATGAAAAATGAGAGTAGTATATGGGTCAAGCTCTTTAGTGAAAAATATGTCAAGAAAGGCAACATGTTTCAAACTACTAGCAATGCCAATGATTCTTTTGTCTGGAAAGGTATTTTGAAAAGCTTCCAATTAGTTAGTGGTGGGTTTGTTTGGAAAATAGGTGATGGCAGCGACGTCTCTCTTTGGGATGACGACTGGGTCAATGGCTCTTCTCTTAAGGATCTTATTGATAGTGACATTGATTTTAGGGATCAATATCTCCAAGTTAAAAGTATTATTTCCGAGGAGAGATCTTGGTGGCCTGAGATCCTTCATACCAATATCCCAGTTGAAATAGTGTCCTAAACCCAATCGGGTTGGACCGGATCCGACTGGGTCGGATCATTTCTACTATTTTTTTATGTTTATACATATATTAAATGGCTTTTCTGTTATTATATATTTGTTCGTTTGATGGACCAATTACGATATTGTTATATGATAACGTCTTTAGTGTCAAACTGTGAAAGAGAAACCATGATAGGTTGATGAGATCTCGACTCACTTTAATAGGTTTGATACTTAAATATCTCTAGTCGTATGTGCTATTAAATGTGACATTAATAGTACGATTAGACTAAAGACGTATTGATGTTTTCTATCTTATGAAGATAGGGATAGATCTCGCTCATCGAAAGGTAAGACACTTGACCGCGACGGGACGTGTATTAGAGAATGCGTACGTTAGACTGACCCACTTACTTTATTAACTGTTGCACTACGTGGCGGTTGTGTAATTATTCTGAGACCGGAGTCTTCATGACATCACAGTGTGGATTGCCATACTTTGACACTATTGAGGTTTTCCCTAGCCATGAGGCGATCATGCGGTAGTGATTGGGTGTGATACTAAAGCATGCGTAGGATTCATGTCGCTCGTCTGAAAATCGCGTATCCTAATAGTAGGAGTAAGTATCCGAAAGGGCCTTCTTATAAAGAATGTCTTACTTTCGTAAATCTTTGCAAAGTGGAAGTAAATGAGTTACTTCGAGAGAGCATGATATCCAGATTATAAGGTACGGTCGTTAATGTATTGACACTCGAGATACGACCGTATGGATATTGTAACACCGATAGGATTCTCTAATACACGTCCACGTACGTTATACAAGAAAACGATTTTTTGTAATAACAAAACTATATCGTTGTATGTAGATCTGCCCCTGACTACCTCGCGTTGTGATACTATTCTTAGTGAAACCCACGTATGCTATCTCTTTCTTTGTGTGACATGTGATTGAAATGAATCTATAGGTGTAAATGATCTGAGCTGAATTGAGCATTGAACTTATCAAGTTGAATATACTTTAAATTTTTACGAACTCAAGTTCAATTACAAACTAAACATTTCTGTTGAACTCAAACTTGATCACCAGCATCGTCTAACTCGAGTTGAACTCGAACTTGTTTTTATGTTCAATACAATATGTACTTTTTATTTCAAAAAGGATCTATAAATAAATATATTAAACTTCTTGGAATGTTTGAGAGTGACTCATTTAATATTCGAATTGAGTTTATTCGATTTTTAGACGTTTTGAACCAAACTCTTTAAGCAAAATGTCGAATCAAACTCAAACAGTTCACGAATCGGTTTGACTCATTTACACTCCTAAATGAACACAAGATCAACATTCAGCGTTTTAGGGTATTAGCATCAGACTCTTTATCTTCAACTTTATCCCTACACTAGGGATAAAAAATAGGGAAGAAGAAAGAAAGCTTCAGCATGAGAATCCCTATCCCCACTTACATTAAGGATACTACAGCTTCACTGGGTGAATCAGAAATATCCCTATATATTTTTCATTGCTTTTATTGTTGTAGGAATAGAGATAGGGATGCTGATGTAGAGTATTGTGAATTTAATTGCTGTAAAGTAGGGATATGTATTTTTTAATAGTATTTATGAGGATAGAGATAGGGAAACTGGTATGAATACCCTTAGCACTCCTTAGCTACCCTCAAAAAAAAAAAAAAAAAAAAAAAAAAAAGCAAGCACTCCTTAGCAATTAGCATAGCGTTCCTCATGACCAAAGAAGAGGTTTATATTCCGTAAGATTCGGACTCTGTTCATTGCCAACTATAAACCAAACCCCAAATTGCGTTTTCTCTGCTTTCGATTCCAAGAATACCAACCCAAGCTGCCGTGGAAGTGGAAGTGGAAGTGGAAGTGGAAGTGCTCATACCGGTTTCGGATGGTGAATTGGTGAATACCAACCCAAGCTGCTGTGGAAGTGGAAGTGGAAGTGCTCATACCGGTTTCAGATGGTGAATTGGTGATGGCAACATAAAGCACAATGCGATGATTGTTTGTGAGTACCCAGTGATTGACTCGTCTATTTTGCTAGGGGTTTTAGCTCGTGTATTGCGGTAGTCTTCTGACTTCATAACAATCCCTAATTTCTCGCCTAATTTTAGATCCAAATGGTATGCTATATGATGAAGGGAAATTCTTCTGCAATTTTTGCATATTATGGTGTTTCTCTCTGCCGTGGAAGTAAAGGTAATTGCTTTTTGCCTTTTGGGTTTCGTTATGTAAGCAGTAGTCCTGAAATCAAGCCAATTAAACTGCTTATAGATGAAGTGAAAAATGTTGATGATGCTCTGAGTTTGTACCATCAAATGATCCGAATGAGTCCTCGTCCTCACACTGTTCAATTCAATCAGCTTCTGGGTCATGTCTCCAAGTTGAAAAAGTACCCGACTACACTCTCACTTTTCAGAGACATGTGTTCAGTGGGGATTTTGATTGATAACTGGACCATGAATATTGCAATCAACTGTTTTTGCATTTTGAAACGTATGGATGTTTGTTTTTCGATATTGGGTTCGTTCTTCAAGCGCGGTCACAAGCCAGATTCGGCCACCTATGCCACCATACTTAAAGGTCTCTTTAGACAAAATCGGGTCTGGGAAGCACAAATTCTGTGGCAGAAGATTTTTAATGAAAAGCTGTGTGAACTGAATAGTGACACGTACAGCACCGTGGTTGATGGGCTTTGTAAGGCAGGGAATACGAAAAAAGCTATTGAATTACTGCGAATAATGGAGAAAGGGAAGTATAAGCCATGTGTTTCTGACTACAACACTATCATCCACAGCTTGTGCAAGGATAAAAATGTAGATGCAGCTCATGGACTCTTAGAAGAGATGATTGAAAAAGGTATCTCCCCTGACGTTATCACCTATAATAGCTTGATCTATGGTCTGTGTAATCTGGGCAAATGGAAAGATACTGGGATCTATTCAAAGTGAGATGGTTAAATTCAAAATTTCTCCAGATGTTTTTACATATAATGCACTTGTTGATGCCTTCTGCAAAGATGGGAGGATAGAAGAGGCAAAAGATTTAGTCAAGACCATGATGCAGCAAGGTGTCAATCCAGATGTTGTTACATACACATCAATGGTTGATGGCTTTTGCAAGGATGGAAGGATAGATGAGGCAAAAGATTTAGTCAAGACCATGATGCGAGAAAGGTGTCAATCCGAATGTTGTTACATACACTCAATGGTTGATGGCTTTTGCAAGGATGGAAGGATAGATGAGGCAAAAGATTTAATCAAGACCATGATGCGAGAAAGGTGTCAATCCGGATGTTGTTACGCATAATGCAATGGTTGATGGCTTTTGCAAGGATGGAAGGATAGAACATGCAAAAGATTTAGTCAAGACCATGATGGAGCAAGGTGTCAACTGGATGTTGTTACATACACCTCAATGGTTGATGGCTTTTGCAAGGATGGAAGGATAGATGAGGCAAAAGATTTAGTCAAGACCATGATGCGAAAGGTGTCAATCCGGATGTTGTTACATACAATGCAATGGTTGATGGCTTTTGCAAGGTTGGGAGGATAGAAGAGGCAAAATATTTAGTCAAGACCATGATGCGAAAGGTGTCAATCCGGATGTTGTTACATACACCTCAATGGTTGATGCCTTTTGCAAGGATGGAAGGATAGATGAGGCAAAAGATTTAGTCAAGACCATGATGCGAGAATGGTGTCAATCCGGATGTTGTTACATACACCTCAATGGTTGATGGCTTTTGCAAAGATGGAAGGATAGAAGAGGCAAAAGATTTAATCAAGACCATGATGCGAAAAGGTGTCAATCCGAATGTTGTTACATACAAAGCAATGGTTGATGGCTTTTGCAAGGTTGGAAGGTTAGAAGAGGCAAAAGATTTAGTCAAGACCATGATGGAGCAAGGTGTCAATCCGGATGTTGTTACATACAATGCAATGGTTGATGGTAAGTATCTGACCAAATTTTAAATATTAAAAAAATCATTAAATAGAACAATCTTTTAGTGGGTTTTCTTAATTTTCTGTAGTTTTTCATTAATTTTCGAATTGTGTTTTGCAATTTTCAACATTTTGGGTAGTTTTTCATTTATTTTCGAACATTGTTATGCAATTTTGAACAGGATTCTTTATTTTACTTATATGGCTTATGTATATTTATATTTGGATCCAGTATCCAACTTCTAAAAAGTTGCAAATTTGTCCCAAACGTGTATCAAGTACCTGGTAAGTATACGGTGTGTATACATGTCGGGTACGTATAAAATACGAGACATGCTAGCAAACAGAAGTATCCGATTGCTTTGAGGTTGATTTTGTTTGGTTAACCTTTTCCTTTTCTGCAGATTCTGCTGATAATAATGCTGGCACTAGTCGACAATCCGATCAAACATTTGCTAAGAATTGCCCAATATTAAACCGGGTAAGAAAAAGGAAGTATCTCTCGATGATTTCGTGGCTTTCCAACAGAACATCACCTTTAGACATTAGTAATCTTTTAGGTGGTATGAAGTGGAAGAGAAGTGAAAATCATAATCCCAATAATAAACCTGGAAGCGAAAGCTGGTCGTGCATCTCTAGGCAACTCGAGGGGTGAACGCAAACCGAAAACAAAGTGAAAGCAGAAGACAGGTCAATTATCTACTCCTACTACTACATCAGGTTATGGGATGATTAATGGCAGTGTCGGTTCTAATCATCATCAACCGCTCACCGCAAAGGAAGAGTAGGAGGGGTTGGTCTGGTTTCCACCTACTGATAACAATGTTGTGGTTAAGGATGTAATGAAGGAAACCGGTGACGTGTCGAATACAGTTAGAGACTTAAGAAGTGGATTGAGGTTATTCAACTGTTATCAGTTTAAGGGATGTTGTTGTTGTCCAAATGGTGACCTGTAATTATTATTATTATTATTATTATTCTTGCTGTAGAATTTTCGGAGTACCCTTTAAATTATCTTAGTTGAGGTCTCCTTTTTTTTAGTTGTCTAGTGTTAACGGCGTTTATGGACATTTTGTTGTGGTGAAATTTATAATCACTAAAATGCTATCCGGATTTTGATATATATGATATATATATTTAATTCATGATCAAATAAAAGCTTAATATGATTTCTAATCACTAAAATGCTATCCGGATGTAACAACATCCGGATTTTGATATATATATTTACACATAAAAAGTGTTGGTGTCTTCACACCGTGTAAAGTCACACAATCGTCCCTCTTCAGAAATCTAGCTGGATTTTTGTTGTTTGTCTATTTCATCTTGCACAATTGACATCTTTTACTGTTGTGTACCATTATTGTGTGGTCCATTGGCTCCGCCGGTAAAAGATCTTCCACCTTTCGGAACATGAAGGGTACATTTGGAAGATCAAGTCCTAAACGATACGTTGTGTCACTGAGTTCCGTCTGTTTCAAAGTTTTATTGTAACTTTCGGTGGCACTTGTTGGGTTACCTCTTGATATAGTCACCTGAATTCATTCATCACAAGAACCCAAACATAAGAACAAATGAAGTAGAAATTGCTGAAAATTGAGGAATCAATCTACAACTGAATTTAACAGTTTCTTCGAGACTAACCGAGTGATGTTCATCCAGTTGAAGAAGCCAAAACCGCCAATCATTCAACCTGTTGCCCTCAACTTCCACGAATATGTCGTTCCAGCCGGTGTGATGAAATTCAATAGCGTCGAATTTCAACCCCCCCCAACCCACTACCTATAGCCTTGGATTCTTGGAATATGCTTCCTTCAGACACCAATACCTGTACAAGTTTCCAGCAGTTGTCGGCTAAAATTTACAAGAAAAAAACGATCCCCTGAATCAAAGGACTTTGTATATACACGGCGGCCTAAGATAGAATGTCGTATTAGGAGCAGGTGGTTGTGTTTTCAGAGTCTAAAACCTGAGAAAAAAGTATACCTGTAAAACCGGTTCAGCATTTCACTGCAAGAGTCGGCTTCGTATATGTCTGACCATTCTTTGTCGGAAAAATAGGGTGAGAAGTTCTGAATATACACTTCAGCTGATTCGTTTTGAGGTACGGAATGATAAATGACAGTCAATCCCACTAGACAAACCGGTTCAGAAGCTATTGCCACATAATCACCGCTACGAGATGTGTTGAAGTTGAAATTGATAAAGTTATGCCTCGGATTATCACATTCCTGTAAAATGAATACGTAATAACATATATATGGAGCTCCATTCAAGAAAAGAGCAACACAGGTTCGAACATGAGACATAAGACAAGCATCTTAAAAGCAAAAACTTGTGCTTTTTGGATAACCAAAAAAGAAGGAAATAAAGAAACCAAAAAAAACTCAGAAACTATCACTAATATCCATCTTTGTCCCTCCCTCCCTCCCTCATATACGAGTTCACCGTGTGTGCATTTCTTAGGATATAGGAACAAGCATATAGTGTTACAAACTGAGATTCATATCTAAGATTGCTCAGTGCAAAATGCCAGAGTTGAGATTCCTATCAAAAAAGTGAAACGCGTTATGAACTGGGGGGTACAAAACTCGGCTGATCAAAAAGTTTCCCCAAGATGTTTGATAACGAACATGAACATCAACATGAACAAACGCGCGCCAGAGGATTCCGAAGTTTTTCTATGCGTATAGAAATTCTTCAGAGTTTGTATACAACATGTGGGTGCGGAAATCTTGGGATTGAAGAAGTCGGATTCGTCAAGTTCAATGTACTCCCTCCGTTTTTATATATATGTCGCAGAGAGAAGAATCACACAGATTAAGAAATAATTAATATGTGTATTGGAATGTATTTTTTTTATTGGAAATGTAAATGTTTTATTGGTAAAAGAGTTTTTAGTATTGGAATTGTGTTTTTTTATTGGAGATATAAATATGTTGTCGGTAAAGAAAGAAAAAATAATAAATCTTTCATTAAATGTAAACGATGTATAAATAAAAAAATGGAAAAAAAATGAAATGCGATGAGATAAAAAAAAATGAGAGATATTGATCCTTCTTTTGGGATAACAAACAACATGAACAAACGTCAGAGGATTCCGAGGTTTTTTTATGCGTAATAGAAGTTCTTCAGAGTTTGTATACAACATGCGGGTCGGTGTGGAAATCTTTGGATTGTTGAACAAGATTCAATGAAAGAGACATAGTTTATGATGTCAAGTTCGAATGATTTACGTTTGGACAAGTTGTGAAGTGGCAGAGAGAGATCGTGGGATGATGCTCGTGGTTGTTCCCATCTTGGAATCCTAGAATAAAAGGGCTCTTAATCGAGCTAATAATAGGGTCGAAAGTGATTATTACCTTGACTAACTCGTATATAAAATTGTACTCCTTCCGGTTTTTTTAACTGTCGCATTTAATGTTACTGGCAAAATGCACATGCTCCGCACATGTTTTAATAAAGTTGAACAAATCATGTTTGGTTTATACATCACAGTTCACGAGTTATATCATGAACTATTAATAGTATATCATGATTGGTTTATTTTGAAAATTGGTAAAATATTATTGATGTTGCCTGATCAGTTCGGGTATTGATAAATGAATTTTTGCTCTCCATGCATTTGAACAACATAAGTTCATAATATTATAGAATTCTATAAATAATTTTTAGAATAACAATATATAATGTGCACATAAACATATAATCAACCATAAACATCAAATGTATTAATAGTATAAATGAAGCTTAACATCTATATAATTTTCATAAATGAAGGTTAACATCTCGCAGTTGTGCTTGAACCTTCTTCAATCTTTTAGCATAGTATGAAAGCAAGCATAGATGTTAAGCATCAAGAGCATAGTATGAAAGTAAGCATCAAATGTATTAATAGCATACTATGTTCTTGATGCTTGCTTCTGCACTTCTAAAGAGTTTTCTTTAATTTGTACACTTTATCTTTTTTGTCTTTTACAATAAATCCAGGTAGTTGTTTAACATAGACTTCTTCAAGTAAACCATTCAAAAAAACTCTTCACATTTGGTATACTTTGAAATTCTTGTATGTTGCACATGCTAGAAATAATCTGATTGCTTCTCGTCTAGCAACTGGAGCATAAGTTTCATCAAAATCAATGCATTCAAATTTTGGGAATATCCTTTGCTACCAATCTTGCTTTATTTCTTACTATGACACCTTACTCATCCATCTTGTTCCCGAATAGGCATTTCGTGCACTCAATGATGTTTTCATGTTTGGGTTTGTCCACCAACTCCCAAATTTGATTTCTTTCAAACTCATTAAGTTCTTCTTGCAATCAGAACTATCCAATCATCATCACAATAGCATCTTCTATTTTCTTTGGTTCCAGCTTGTGATAGAAAAACGTGAGCATTTCTTCAAGTTGTCTTTATGTATTAATCTCTCATTATGAATTATGTCAACTCTGCTTCTTTCATGTCCTCCTAAATGGCCAACTCTCTATCCCTTCACCTTTTAAAGGACTCGGGCAAGTGGATCAATTTTCCCTTTCCTTTTATCATCCGCTCTCAAGGCCTCGATCTCTCTTGCAAACATTTCATTCATAATGGCAACTTACCCTTTTAAATTTGGTAAAATGGTCATTGTCTCTCTCATCTCCTTTTCACAGATGTCTCAGATCTCGCTTTCCAAGCCTCTAACTTCAATGCAATCGAACTAATGATAATCCATAATCGATATGAGTGTCTTTCGTAACAAAAAGTTAATCCGTTGAAATCAAATATTTTATTTAATGAGGTACCGGTCTCGCTTTGAAATCTTGCAAATTTATACTTTGTGTTCTTTCCATTCCTATTGGCAACTCCAATCAAAAATACGTGAAACTCCCTTCATGTTAATATGATCTAAATATGAAATCTTTCAATACCTCAAAGGCAAAATGTGGAAAAGACTGAATGGATGGAAATCTATGTGCCTTACCCCCGCTAGCAAAGAAGCCTAATCAAGTCGGTGATCCAATCTATTCCAACCTATGTGATGTATAGTGCTTTAACATCCTTATGAAGCTTCTTAAGGAAATCTTGGGCATGGTTCAAAAATTCTGGGGGAGTAACAACCTTGGCAAATCTTTGATGGCCCGGATTTCTTGGGTTACAACTTGTACTCCTAAAATCAAATGTGTCGCTGGCTTTCACACTGAACTTTTGAAAAATATTTATCGATAGGTCGGCTCCGCCTTCCGCCCGCCAACCCGGATAAGGATCCGAATAGATCCGCCAAGCACGGGCGGATGGGGGCCGGAGGAGGAGATGCGCTTAGCCCCTTGTCACTGTAGATGCAATCACTCTGGGAATGGGTTTGATAACAGCCCACGATGAGTAGAAGGGTGAGGGTCCGCCGAGGTCCTTTACCCGACACTTGGAGAATAGAGACCGACGACCCAACAAGCCTACTAGGGATATGCGACGACAACTCGAGGATCCGCACCGCCATCGGTTCGCTACAGTCCGACGGGTCACCGCATATTTAAATCAGCATTTATGTCCTTAGTTGTAATTATGTCAAATGTCATTCGGTTTTCACCCTATAAATAGGGCTCTATGTGTAATTCATAAACTAAGCTGAATATATAAAAAGCAAGGCTGAGCCAAATTCTACCACTCTCTACTCTTTTATGGGCACTACCATATCCACCGTCTCACTCATACACACCTCACCGTGAGTCACCGATCTTATATCATCATAACAAACCAGAATCCACCATTATACCACCACCGACCACCTATGATAATTTCACTTTTATCGCTTGGCTCCGCTACCGAAAACTCGTGGATTTTTCACCGCTCGCGCGCGTCGGGCTCACCTACGGTCTACAAGACTTACGGCGGCCTTGTAGGAAGGGCTTCACTTTCTCTGGCCACCCCTGGTTTCTTCAAAGAAAAGCTCTCGCCTCACGCGCACGCTCGTAACCTCGACTCAGTGCCGAAATTATCTCAAAACAAGGTAACCTCCCCGATTTTTTTGTTCAAAATCACGAGTTTGCGTTTGAATCATCACCTCCCTCGTGACTTTTGCACAAAGAAAATCGTCGGAGTTGGCATCGTACGTTTCCTGGCCGGAAACTTCGTTTCAAAGCTTTTGGTCTGTTGTTTGTGACTGCTCATCCACGAAAGAGACTAAAGACACGTGAATCTGTCGGGTTTGCTCTTGAGAAATCGACACTCTCGACATTTTCGCGTTGAAGAAAAGAGTCAAGGTCACGCTCGTTGTTTTGATTGTTGCTATACAGTACTTTTGGTCATTAGCTTGTTGTATGCTCAAAGTGAAACTCGTGCTGCCGTGTCGTGTTGTTTTCTTTGGATCCGGGAAAAAGGCATAACGGAATCAGTAGGATATTGGAATTTTTGGGACCTCATGCTTGAGAAATCGCAGTTGCTCCCCGAATTCCGACATCCGTACATCGGCTCCGTCGCCAGATCCACCGGATAAGTCACTTTCGACAAGAACCCCGACACGCCGCCTGTGCGTCTGGATAGTACAAGGTTGGTGACTGTCAAAACGGTTGAGAATCAGAGTACCTTTTGACTTTTAACGCAGACAGCCAATCAGAGCTTGACATATGACGGAGGGTAAGGATAAAGTCCACGTACCACCCACTCTAGTAAAGGGACCCACACGAGATCCCCACAATCAGCACAACTCACACGCTTGAAAATCCCACCGCATGATAGGGCAACCCGCAGGCAGAGGCCGGATCAAAGTTAAATGTCGATGAAAGAACTATAATAAATCAGAGGAGGTCCGATTCTAGGAACGACACGAGGAACTCAAATGGCCGGCCCTTTCTCGGTCCTACATATGGAAGGAACATAGCAGGACCTCAAAACAAAGATAAGGCGTAAAGGCAAATCCCAAGAAAATCCCAGGGGTAGAGGAGACCCAGAGGCTAAATCTCCTGAAGCGAAGGCAGCACTGGCCTACGCGGAATACGTGAAGCAAATGTATTCAGCAAAATTACGTCTGGCCGCGTGTAGCCTACCTCTCATGCCCATTGACGAGCAGATCCCCACTCCATCCGAGCGTAGGGGAATGGCCCCACCTAAAGGACCGCCGGCCCTCACTCGTGAACCAACAAGGATTGAAGCAGAGGGAAGCGAATAGTCGTCAGCAGGACAGAAAAAGAAACATGTACCTGAGAAAAGTGGGGAAAGAGGGTCGGTCTTGGAACGGTTAGGCCGCCTTGAGAAAAAAGCTCAACACTAGCACCTGGGCCTCGCTCAACCTGAGAGGAATGTGATCCCACGTCACGAGGTCAAAGATCCTCGTGACGCGCGGTGAATCTTAAATGAAAAAAGAGCAGAGCAGGACATGGAGTCAGTCTATTATGCGGATTCAGAGGACAATATCAAAAGGAAGATGATACCCGTCAAGAACACTGAACCCGCGAAAGATGATAGGTTGGAAAGAATGGAAAGAGAAATCTCGGAGCTGAAAAAAGCCAAACAAGATGGGAAACCTGAGCCGACTCAGGGAATTGATGACCTCTCAAACGAAATATTGGAGTCGCTACCTCCAGAGGTGTACAATACTCACAATATGTCTACTTTAAGGGAAACACTTGCCCGCTGGAATGGATAGCCGCATTCCAAAGCCGAACGCTCTTAGCCACAACAAACAAGTCTGCATGGTGTGTTGCGTTCGTGGGAAGTATGCATGATCGAGCCGCCGCTGGCTCCGGAACTTACCTCGCAGCTCGATCAAAAATTGGGATGAGTTGAGAGCAAAATTCCTCAAGCAATTCAAACAAAGAAACGCGTCCTAAGAAATCCATCAAGATCTATACGAGATACGCCGTGAGATAGAGAATCTCGCAAGAGCTACTATGATCGGTTCATGAAGGTATACGAAAGCGCACAAAGAACTCGCCTAAAATGAAGTTCGGATGGTTTCTGAATGGTATCGCCAAGGAGCGAAAAAGACACACTTTGCCATAAACCCTCCCATGAATTTGCGCGACCTTCTTAACCAGCCCCGCGTATTCGCTTTGATCAAGAACCCTCGTCGCCCTGGGTAAAGGAAAAAATCAAACGAATCCGGACACTCGAGGGAGGAAAAGAGGGAAGAGCGAAAAGATGATCGAAAAGAGGAAATGATCGAGATAGGAGGTCAAAAACCGTTCAAGTTCAATGAATCCGAATTCGTCCCCATCAATGCGAGCCTATCGGAGATATTATACGAGATCCGTGACCGGGTGGAGAGGCCGAGGCCTTTGAGGTCCGATCCCAATACAAGGGATGACACGAGGTACTGTGACTTTCACGAAGATCATGGTCACCTCACCGACGAATGCTTTACCTTGAGGAAAATCATCGACAAAATGATCAGGGACGGAGAACTAGATAAGTATAAGAAGCATGGAGGAGGAAACAGAAACGATCGGGGGCCTCGAAGATACCAAAATGAAATCAAGGTAATCGTAGAGGAGTTTCCCAGCAATCATTTGATCAAGAGTCAAATCAATGCTATCAACGTCAGAGGAAGGGAGAAGCTGATCGTTTTGGCTCCGGACGAACAAGCCATATTGTTTACTCGAAGCGAGCTGGCAGGCCCGCCTGGGGCCTTCTTTTGCTATGGAGGATTGGATTAAAGCTAATAATATGCATGATCAAAGTCCATCGCCGGATCCCTTCTTTAAAAGATCTTCCAATGTTCTTTTTCTGTGGCCCTGTGGGATATATGGAAAGACAGAAACAACACTATTTTCAACAAAGTTTCGACTAGTCCCATTATCGCTTGTAATCAAATCATTTACCTTGATAATGAATTTATTCTTAATCGCAGCCTTCTTGCTCTCTTCCATCAACCAAGATAGTTAAGTTGGGTTGGTTGGCATGCCCCTCCGTGATCGATTAAGCTTAACACAAACTCCAGCTTATTGTATCTCTACCGGTCATTCCTCCCAGTGGAGTTGCTAGAGATCACGATAGTAAGTGGTTGTTTGGAATTTCTTGTAATTCTAATACCTCTCATATTTTTTGTGCAGAACTTAAAGCAATCACGGAAGGAATCAAGTTGGATTGGGAGAGGGGCTATAGAATTGTCATCGTCAAATCTGATTCGTTGTCAGGCGTTAGGTGCATTCAACATGATGAAGACTGGGATTCTGGGGAAGGTTGCCTCATTGACGACTGTAGATGTCTCCTGAAGAAGGATTGGAGATGTATCATTCACACACCCTTAGAGAAAGAAACCGGGTTGCAGATTGTCTTGCTGTTGCTGACCTTGGCCAATCTCTTGATAGTAGTCTCATTTTACTGAATGACCCTCCAAACTGTATTAAGGGATTATTAACGGAAGACATTAGAGGCATTATTCTGATAGGCTGTAGTATTTTTCTTATGCCCCCGTTTTGTAGCCCTAATATATATATATACTAGCAAAATGCACGCAAGGCAGACGTGTTTAAATTAAACAAATATTTTTATACTTAAGAAAATTTGAAATGTAGTATAATATTACACCCATTGTTAAGTATATGTTTGATTATAAAGTAATTGTATATTGAATATGAAAATTTAAATAAAATGAATTCATGCTTTGATGTAATTATTTTACATATCTTTCTCATGCACATGGAATAAATATTTACATGTTCCATTTATCTTTCCTTTTAATATGATTAGAATTATTGGTTACGAAATCGTATATTTGACTTGAACAAATAAAGAGTTTGCCTCAAATCTTTGGTACATGTTTTTTTGTGTCTAGATGTTTTATAAGTTTCTATCAGCCTAAATAATATCATCAAAATCATAGGCATTCAAATAGTTTTGTATGCAATTTTAAATAAATATATGAGGTGGCGGGCCAGAAGGACAAAAAAGATACAAAATGGGAAAAATGACAAGAAAAAAAAGATAGTGGTTGAGAATGACAAAAACGCGTCTGTTACTACATGTTGCTACAAGTAACATGTAGTAACATGCGCGTTTTTGTCCTTCTCAACTACTATCTTTTTTCCTTGTCTTTTTTCCTATTTTTGATTAAAAACAGTCCTCTACAATAGTTTTATTATATTTTAGCTGCAAATAATATATGTTATGATATTTATTGTCAATCATGTTTCTTGACCATGTATATGGAGAATTACAATTGATGTTACATGAGTAATAAAAAGTTCTATTTATTGTATAACGATCGATCATTTAAAAGAAACATGTCATAATATTATTTTAAGCTTGATAAGAATTGATAAATAAATATAAAACAACTATATTTGATAGAAAAAATACGTTAATGAATAATGAGAAACATGTTATGGTAGAATTAACTAACAAAATCAGTCAACTGTTACATCAGAAATTAGACAATTATATTTTTATCATTAACGGTTATATTAGATAACTATGACATTGTTCAATTTTTAATTATATAATATTCAATATATGTGGTTAAAAACTTATTCATGATTTTAATATCTAATTTCATTAACATAATACAAAGATACACCAAATTATCCTTCAACTTAATTGTATGAAATAAATAAGTATTCTATTATGATAAATTTTTTTAAAACGAATACAATAATATTTATGCTAGCTATATTAGTATACATCAAATTTGTTCATGCATAATTATATACTTATGTTACAGGATGATAATAATATTTATATTTTAAGTTATATAAGGATGAATAATACTATATATAATCATTTTTGTTTGTATTTATTCTATGAAAATTGTTAAGTAGTGGGAGCAAAGTTTCACGTCTCAATTTAGCCTTAAGAGCTGACAATGACTTAGTATATACTCCCTCCGTTCCTATTTAGCTGTTGCAATTGCCAAAAACACACATATGAATGAGAGTAGTTAATTCTTTGATTTAACATCAAAATGACGATAATACCCCTTGAATTTAATTAATGTAATGTTGTTTTCAATCTCCCACCCCTTAATAAATAAGGGTAAATGTAGAAAAATACAATAAATAATACTTTGAAAATGTAATCTACGATAGGTAAAAAGAATTTTTACTTTTGGCAACACGCACGCTAAAATAAGAAAGGATGGAGTAATATGTTTGAGTCTATTATTTTAAGATGTTTCAATTAAGATAAATTATTAATTGTCTTAGCCTATTTTGACTTTTGGCTTCAAAAATGTTGTATCTTTTGTATTTCTCCACTATAGAAATATATTCTCTTTCGCACGTGGATGTAGGTCACATTGCCAACCACGTAAATATGATGTTTTGTCTTTTTCCTTTCGTCGGTTATTTTGTGTTGCCGTCATTAAGGGCTATCGCGCGGGTTTGTTTTTATTAACAAACTAATATCAGAGCCGAGGTTTTCCGAGCTTTTGAAAATTAGTCATTATGACGGTAACTAAGTATTATTTTGATAAGTTCGAAAGAAAAGTCAACTTCGAGATGTGTCAATTGAAGATGGAGGCCATGCTGATTCAGGATGGCGTGGATGTTGCACTACTTGGGAATGAGGAAAATCCAGAGAATATATGAGATGAGGAGTTTGCAGGTCTCAACAAGAAGGCCAAGTTGGATATCAACTTATGTCTTTTTGATGAGGTTTTAAGAGAGCCAGCCACCGAGGTTACTGCAAAGGATTTGTGGGGAAAGTTAGATATAATCTTATATGTTTCGTATGTATGAAGAGTCATCTATATTATCGCATTTGGATTAATTTGATTCCCTACTTACGGATTTGAGTGATATAGATGTTAAGATTGATGATGAGGATCAGTCCCTGTTGTTATCGTGTTCACTTCCCCGGTCGTTTAAAAATACTATATAAACAATGCTTTATGGTAAGGATATCGTTTCTTACAAGGAAATTAAATTGATTTTGAAATCGAAAGATCACATCAATAGTAGTCATGCATACATGTTGGTAATTTGGGGCAGAACAATTAAGAACGATGCAGATAGTCAAAGTTTTGATTTGAATCCGAAACGTAAAAATTTGATATGCAATTTTTGTAGAAAGACTTGTCATATCAAATCTGATTGCTTTCGACTTAAGAACAAAGACAAACGTAAAGAAAATAAAGAGCATTGGAAAAGAGTCAGCTCGGGTCAATATCGTAGAAGATGAAAGTGATAGAGATATTTTCTTTGATGATGATAAATTAAGGTCTATTAATGAATGGATCTTAGATTTTGGTTGCACGTATCATATATGCCTCAATAGGGACTGATTTTTCACGTATGAGTCAATTCAAGGTGGAATTGTTTTGATGGGACAATATGCAAGGTTGTCGGTATTGGTACGGTTAGAATCAACACCCATGATGGTGTTGTCAGAACATTTACGCAAGTGAGACATGTTCCAAATTTGAAAAAAAAAAATCTCATCTCTTTGGCCGTATTTGAGACTCTTGGAGATACGTACACCGCTGAAGGTGAAGTTTTGAAAGTAATTAAATGCGTTGTGGTTGTCATGAAAGCTTACAGGTATGGTAGTTTGTGTATTTTGTAGGATCCATAGTCATTGTCATTTCTACAATCTTCACATCATCATGTACTGCAATTAGATATTACGGTCATCGCCTATTTGTTAAGTTCAACCAAAGTTTTTGACTTGTTTGACATTGTTTGAAGACTTTGGATTTTGTGGACTATTTCTGGATGCATGACTTTGTCCCACGGTGGAGAATTGTTAAGTAGTGGGAGCAAATTTTCACATCGTCAATTTAGATTTAAGAGCCGACAATGGCTTAGTATATAATATGTTTGAGCCTATTATTTTACGATTTACCAATCAAGATAACTCTTCATTGCCTTAGCCTATTTTGGCTTTTAGCTTTTCATGAGAGTTGTGTTTTTTGTATATCTCCAATATAATCCTTTTTCGCATGTGGATGTAGGTTATATTGACCTAACCGCGTAAATTTGGTGTTTTGTCTTTTTTCTTCCGTTAGTTATATTTCGTTATCGGCGTTAATGGCTATCACTTGGGTTCGCTTTTTTCTATGATAAATTATTATTATATTAATTGAGTATGGTAAAATGATTTTTGTTCCATGTTTTGATAGCATATGTTTAATATAAATAACATATAATATGGTAAATTATTAATATATTTACTGACTTTCTAATAACATATTTTTGGTAATACTACGAATAATTATTTATATTTTCAGGGTATCTTTTTTGCATTACGGGACTAATTAAGAAAACTTCAATTACATTTCACTTTGATTTTAAGTTTTGTTAGTAGACAAGACGAATAGGTTTCAAAATGAGGTTGACTGTATCATGTATTTCATCATATGCTTTATGGCTCAAGTTTTGAAATTTTAATTATGAAAAATATTTTTTCCATTCAGAACAAAATTATCAGCATGCTGTATCTTAGTGAAAATCATGACACTTATAATTACCATGTATGATAACTTATTACTACTTACGTACTTAAAATAATAGTTATATTGATGAAAGTATGATATTGTAGTGTTTATATTCTCTAATGCACTTGAAATGTGTTTTATAATTTTGTTATTATCATTGTTGTTATGTGGAATAAAATAATAGTTATATAACAAAAGTATGATAATGTGTGAATAAATATTTTAATTATGATATAATCATTATTCATGCAACATGAGTATAATATATTTTATTTTTGTATGCATGGTTATTTAATCACATCAAACCATTATGACAATTCATTTTTGAAGTTCGAAACAATGATCATAAAATATGAATATATGTAATGAACTTATTATAATTAAGAATGAACATTATTTTGCAACGGGTGCCCACATATAATATATTTTCAAAAGGTGGCATCCACTAATAATATTGGTGTCACACTATAATATTTTCATTGGTGCATCAAATTCAAAGGCTATTCTTCTGAGTATTGGTTAATCAACGGGATTACTCTTCATTTGACATTCCATCTAACCAAACCTAATCAGATAATTATCCCTCTTATTGTGAATAGGAAGTACTAAGCAAAACCATTCCATGCTAATATAGCAACAAAAATACAAAGACCAATCCAGTTCATATGACACTAATCAATTTCTCTCTTGGCGCGTAAATTAATAGAATAACAGACATATTAAGAATATTGGGACAATGGCACTTTTGTTCTATTTTGCTTTTTTATTTCATGATTATATTACTTATGTTCTCAACATTTCATCTTGACACTCTTATTCTACACACATACATCTTTTTTTTTACAAGTTTTTTTTCAAAGTGTCAAGTGTTTAACACCCTGCATTACAACCAAGATGAACATGACACGTGACAAAAATGGACTGAAAATGTAATTAAAAAAAAAGTGCATACATTAGAGGTAAAATTGCCCATATGAAACATCGAGGATAGAAGTACATGAGCAAAAATCATGAAACAATTGGAGCAAAAGTGTCATGTTCCTTTAGAATAGAATATTCGATCTGCTGTAGGCGATTATTTTACTTCGAACTGATCATAAGGGACATCGGACAACTCATGAATGTTGATGTATTTAGTGCGACCTAAGCTTCATAAAGTCTACTATGCTGAGCAGTGGCGGATCTAGAAATTATATTTAGCGGGGTCCGTAAATATTTTACAAATTAAATAACTTTTTTCATGGGGTCCGAAATATTTTTCTAAGGATAAAATGTATAGTATTCTTATTTTTAGTGGGTCCGCGGACTCCATTTACTTTAATATGCATCCGCCTCTGATGATGAGACCAATGTCTATTCAAGACTCAATATCGAGCTGAGACCATTAGGCCCGTTTTACTTAGAATGTCCAAACTGAATATTTAAGTGTCACGTATATGAAGTCGGGTGATACTCATATCAGTCAGAGAGAATTATTGAAGATGAAAACAAAATTGAATAATTAATCAACTAAACTTATTAAACTAAAAATATGGGGAAGTACCTCATAAAATCAATGTACTATAAATATAATATTTTATTGTTATTTTGTTGGCGGTATGTAATAATTTATTTTGTTGGTTGTACGTATAATATTTTAATGTTATTTTGTTGGGTGCAATGTAGTATTTTATTTTTTTGCCCGTAGGTATTATTATTATTATTATTATTATTATTATTATTATTATTATGTAATGAATTGATCTATGTTGCACGGACACCGACATTACGCAAGACGATACTACATTACTTTACACTCACGACACTTGAAACTTTCAAAAATATGACACGACACACGCCGAAACATTTAGTAGTATATATATATATATACAAAAATATATATAAAAAATACAAAAATACAAAAATATAAAAAATATAAATAATAGCCGTGTCCGAACGCTGTCCCCTGTGTCCGGGACGTGTCCCTCCGTGTCGCACCGTGTCATTGACTGCTGCCTCTGGTGTGTCATGGACGTGTCCGACACGTGTCGGTTTTTAAAATTTAATTTAACATTATTTTAAATCAACCGACACGCCGTGTTGACACGCGTCTTTTGCCGCGCTGTCGACGCGCTGTGGTCGACATTTGTTTGATCACGGCATACACACGCCACCCATATCAAGTCATTTAAAGATCATATATTATGCATGCTAAGGTCGTAAAAAAGGGGATATTCATGCTAAAGCAACGTGTATAATATGGATAAACCAATTGCAAAAAACAGTAGGGATAAAAACAAAAACATTCGTAACTAAACTAAAATTAAAAAATGGAGAAAAATTTATGAGGAAAACATCGATGGTAGAAAATAATTTTTAAAGGAAACATAAGGGTAGAACACAATTTTTTTTGAAAAAATATCTTATCTCATTTTAATTATGAATATAGATATAAATATAGATATATATATTTGAGTATATTATTTCCCACTATTTTCCCTTATAACGTACAAAAAGTGAAAAACGTACAAAAAGTGAAAGCCTTGACTTAAGCTATGTATAGCGCTACAGCTACGGCTCAGTACACTTTCCTTTGCCTCTCAATCTCAACACTTCTTCTTCAATATTTTACCAGCTTTCTCATTTTTTATTTCACCAATTCCAAGAGAAAAAATTACTCTGCATCTAAAAGAATTTGCTCACTGTTTATTTCAGACAACTTGCAAGATCATTCAAAGAAAAGGTATGGGTATGTCACTTGAATTTAATTTTCTGATAAAGTAGCGCCCCACCCCCCACTCCCCACTCCCTGTAGCTTAATTGCAGAGAAAAGCTTTTGTTAATGGAGGGAAATTCCTGGTGTGTTATCTTGGCGTTATGTGAAAAGGGCTCATCTTTGTTTCTTTTTAAGTGTAAAGGCTTCTAATTTTCCTTCATCATGAATATTATTGGATTTTTGAGTAATTTGCAGTGGAAAAAAAATTTGTGGTTTGGTGATATACCCTTTCTGGTTCTTGTTTTCATTCATTTTTGCATAATGGGTTCCTGTGTTTTCATGGAATTATTGGAAATAATCCTTAAGTTCTGGTTTGGATTACACTTCCTGGGATTGACATTATTTTCTTTCTTTCTTTTTTGGGAAACTTCTGAATTGACATTTGATTATATGGTTGCATCCAAAAGCTAATCATTTCACTGTTTTTTTCTACTCCAAATTCGTCATGTACAGCTGGATTTTCTTGGACATATTGTCACTATTGGACTGTTGTTAATGATTTATGACATATGCATAAGAAGATAAAAAGCAATTTGTCTTCTTTTAAGCAAGTCAGAGTGTAACTGTTCTTGTGAATTCTAGTGTTTTAAGTTATGGTTTCTGCCTAATCTTTAGGGTAATGAATACTACTACAACATTGTGTCACAACACGTTTGTACGTTATTGGTTACGATAGGATCCATTGATTGATATAATCTCACTAGTTGATGAATGGTTATAAGTGTCACTTTTGTAACTGTTCTTGTGCTTCGGGGAGTTCGAGTTAAGGGTTTTTCGTGATTCTCCTTCTTCATAATCTTATGGGTGATGATACTACTAGAGCATCGTGTCACGGCTTATCTGTAGACCATTGATTACAAAGGACCCGTTGTTTGATAGTCTTGTTGATGAATGATGATAAGTGGGCAGTGGCACATTGCTGTGGAATTATCATTTTCGTAATTTTATCAACGTTTCTTGTTTCGGGTTGTTTGTGTTTTTTTCTTGTTTCAGGTTGTTTGTGTTTTTTCTTGTTTTGGGTTGTTTGTGTTGTGTTTTTTTTCGTGTTTTGGACTTCTAGAGATAATATCAGAGTTCCCATTGTCTTGAAGTAAGAACAAAAATAAGTTTTCTGTTACAATAGCAGAAGTTTCTTTAATGTATTCGAAACTATCTTTTCTCCTGTGTTCAAAAATCATATGCTTTGCAGTACATTTTTCGGGTTCTTGACGTATATTTGTTACGCAAAGTGTTCAAGCAAATACACAGAAGCTGAATCATGAATACGTTATATCAGGTTATGAGGCTGGTACAAATTTTTGACGTCTTATCTTGATATTTCTTTACAGATGGACGGGTAGTTTAGTAACTTTAGTTCATCATGTCGAGACAAGCACATCTTCCGCCTCGATGCCCTTTTCAAAAGAAACCTAACCTTCAACCTGTTAACAACCCTACTTTGAACAATGGGATGCCCTTGCATCGACGTCATAAGTCCGTGTCTCATAGTTGTCTCAAAGAAGAGCAACCGGTTTGGCTGGATGATTTGTTAGAAAATCCTGAACCGAATTCCGGTGGCGTTATGCATCGTCGATCAGCAAGCGACTCGTTGACACTTTTGGATGATGATCATCTTGTCTCATTGACAAAACTTGATCACCTTCGTATGGATACTGGAACTGATGAAACATCGTCGTTGAAGTCAGGCTCGATTTATGGTCCGAATTCACCTCGTGGAAAAGGAAACGTAACGTTTCAAGAACATAGCATAGTTTCGGCTTTGTCAGAATATGTCAGTCACAAGTATTTGGATGAGAGTTACTCTACTTGTAGTAGAGTTTCAGCTTTTGGGGTAGTAGCAGAGGATACTTGCGGTTCAACTGGTGACGATTTGATGGTGGGGGAGACACAGTCCATGAAAAGGCCTGTTTCTTGACTTCCATTCTTTATTTTCGTGTACCGTTCAATCCTTTCTGTAAAATGTTCCTTTTGAGTTTGATTGTAAGCTACTACGGTTACGTGTACAGGCACCCAGGGCAACGATCAAGGATCCGTAAACTTCAATACATTGCAGAACTGGAAAGAACTGTTGACATGTTACAGGTACTGTAGGAGGTTTAGCTAATCGACGTTGTCAACATGCTATCAATTTCCCTTTTTTAGTTACTACAACAATTGCATTAGTGTCTGTAAAACAACGTTAGCTACTAATGCCGTTAGCTAAAACCATTTGATTATTGTAAGAGAAAGATTAACACGCTGTGATGCAGCAAAACGAGACTGATATGGCTGCAAGGGTTGCGTCTCTGATTCAGCAACGTCTTTCATTGTCAGTGGAAAACAGCAAACTGAAGCAAAAGTTGGTAAGATTGCAACAACGCAAACATTTTGTTGACGGTGAGCGCTATGATCCTTTACCCCGTCTGTTTCTATATATTTGAGGCAAAATGAATGATTACTATATGGATGTTTTTTCTGCTTGGTAACAGTAAGTTTTGGTGTTGTAATGAGCAGGGCAAAACCAGATATTAAAGAAAGAATATGAAATGTTGAAAGTTGACACCGGTTACGGTAGCAGAAAGGGCATCAGCAAGAAATCAAGTTTAGGAATAAATTGTAATGTATTAGCAAGTGATGGGAAAGCTTAATCTCAGTTAGAGAGACTGTCACTGTTTTCTTTAATGTAATATGTGCTGTTTGTTGGATTAAAGCACATCTACCACCTTTTGTATTCTGTCAAAACTAGATTCCCCACCCCCGTTGTGCGTTTTGTGTATGGAATCTTTAGATGCACTGCATCCAATGGTAGACTGTGTTTGGTACTTCTACGCCGGGGTAGGGGGAGGGGCTTTTGCGTAAATTATGCACATCCCATTTTGACCAGTTGTGTGTCTTTTGGATTTGAACGAGAGAAGAAAGCTCCAAAGTGGAGCCCTTTAGGTTAAGGGCAACTTCTTGATAACCCAAGCTCTTTAATGCTCGTTCATGTTCATTTGTTTAAGTAAAACGAGCCAAGCTCAATCGCGAGCAAGAACTCGTTTAGTAAACAAGCAAACACAAACCCTGCTCGTGAATGCTCGAGTTCGTCTCTATATATACATAGCCCACACCTCAGTGTTTTTTTAATTTACGTGTTCATATATATTAATACATGTATAATGGGAGTGTTTCAGGCGGCCTAGCGAAATATAGAGCATCTATAAAATAATAATAGGGAGAAATAAAAGAAAACGGGCACAAAAGAATATTAAAAAAAAAACAAGAAGAATCAATATTTATATTGCCCGTTTGCGCACATAATGTTGGTAATCACCATCAATGGAAAGTTAGGCGTCAAGTAAATCAAGACTACGAAATCCACGTAATGTGTGTAATTATGAATAATAATACAATCCTCTCTATGAAGAGTACGATTTATGCACAAAAGTTCAAGACAGTTGGGAGTCGGGTCAGCCCTCTGCAGGTATCATCAACACAACCACAACCACAACCACAACCGCATACATCATGAACATTCTACCCGCGGAGTGATGCTCGAGGAACAGCAGGCAACCCTAGTTCATCCTCAGCCTACCAACAACAAAAGTCCGTCTTATAATTTGCATTTAACAAAACACAACAAAAACGAAAACAAATCTACTATTGAATGACACCAAGCAACATGACAAAGCGCAACCCTTGCAAATCTCCAACAAAGACTTTCCTAAAAAAATGGACACACTATTTTGGTATAAATAAGCACAGGACCAAAGCTTTATACAAGATATGTTGCACGCATATGTGGCAAAAAGGAGGCGTGTATCCCATATTCGATAGACACTGGATTCACTGACACATACGCACTGGACCATATCTGCAAATTTCGAAAATCTACCAGTATGCATATCCAGATTTCACGAAATTTGCCCATAAGGAGGCCAGCTATTTTTGTTTACTAGTGTTTTTTTTTTAAGGATGCAAGACTATAGAGAAAATCAGTAAATATTTTCAATGGATGTTGATTGCAGAGATAGGATAGGATAGGATTAGGGTTGGATTGAATTTCTTACAGGCACTGATCTATTTGAGTCGTCAACGGGTCCACACTTTACTATTCTAGTTTTGTTCTTTTTTGTCAAAACTTTTCTTAATTTCAGAACAATTTGTCAGTATAAATATATAATTATATTTTCTGAAGACAAGTAGTATTTGATAATTAGACCATACAGTTCCATTTTATAACAAAATGGACCTCTATCTTTTAATTAATATTTACACTTATCTCACATATACCATATCAGATATTGTATAGCATATATCACTGTGTAACCTAGTAGAGAATCACCACAACATAATATAACTACAGTGTTATAACAAGTGAGAACGTTCAGTGGACACACCTGACTATTAGCTCTGCCTGGAGCATTCCCTGAAGGAGCTGGTGGCAAATTCAGTTCTGATTCAAGATCAGATTCGGGTTGAAGATATGAGGGTACCCCATCACTTTCTGTCTCCTTTCCCATGTCCGCTTCCAAAGCATCAAGCTCTGCATTAACATTTCAACAGAAAAAGGATTAAGCATCGGCAGCAAATACACATTAGCATTCCAAAACAAATTACCAACAAAGAACATTCTGCAAAAGACATCACTTTCTAATATGCAATATATCCACCATTCATAAAGTCCATAAACTTCTCAAATAAATACTTCTCAAGGTTGCATATTTAAACAAAACACACTTCATCACGCCCCCAAGTCTAGGCCACATATATAGAGTTTGGGCCGACATGACACACAAAGATATTGAAGGAGATATCAATCAATAACGAGGCCCAACACTTGCACAACATGACTTGGGATGGAAATGGACTCAGAAAGATTTGAACCCATGACCTACTCTGATAACACGTTGAATAAAAATCTCTCCCGAAGCTTAAGTGGTTAGAGAAGGGAATACTTTACATGATTTAACACAACTCATTTCAAACACTGCAGAACCCGAAGCAATTTATAAAAAGATGAGTTCAATAATGAATAGGAATGTAAATTTACTTCCATAGAAAGTAAAGTACACACCAAAATGCACCAAAAACTTCAAACAAGAAAACAAAACAAAAAAAAAAATCTTACCACCCATGAGTTCTTCTTCGTCAAGGTCATCAGGAACACTGTAGCTTCTGCCAAGACTTTCTTGAATCTCATTACTAACATCCATAAGGTCCATCATCTCATCTTGCATGCTCTGTTAAAAGAGAGGAAGGAAACCGGTAAAAAAAAAACACCACCTAGAGGAATAATCAGACACAAAAACAAATGGGTAACAAATAGAGCACGGACTTCAACGTCTTGAATCTTCACCGTCTTCATCATTCCCTTCAACTCTTTGTTTGCTGACTTCATAGCTGTCATCTGCAAGAACAAAGATAGAAATTTACAAACATTATTCAAATACACGAAACTTGCCCGTAAAAGTGGTAAAACACGACATCATCCATCAACAAGAGAAAACAAGTATGACAGCCTTTTGAACGCAGGTTACTCTCATACTTAAACAATTTCTGACCAAGACAAACAGCTTTCCCCTACCTAAGGAGGTAGACAGCAGGTCCCAATCAGGTTACAAACTAAGCTCCTCCGGACAAGTCTTGAACTCTTTCCCTTAGTTTTCTACCAAGGAAACACATTTGTTATATATTTAATATATTGCCTAAAAGAACAATCCATTAATTTAACATGACGCTACGGTGAATGGTGCACATCATCAACATAATAACCTCAGTGTCAGAATACTTCAAGACCAAAAAAATGGTGAATAATATAGCCTGGTAAAGAAATCCGTACTGCAAATTCATCCAATAATTGAAGCAATCAATATTTTTTAGCATAGAAAAAATCGTTTGTTTTCTTTCTAAATAAGAGTTGGAGCCTCTCTTTTTTTTTTTCTTTGGTAAATCAGATTTTTTTTAAATGATTCACAAAAACTATTCAATCCTCCACAAGTTCACAGAACTCCCAACACTAGTGACTTATACTCTATCAAATATTCAAATTGGAGCCTTTAGATTCCTGACAACCCCCCACTCATACATTCATTTTTTACAATAGTACAATTCAGAACAAGATAGGTGATGTCGTCACATATCACACACATCATGTAGTGTTGTATTTAGCTCAGTCTCTTACTAAATGGAATTATTGTAATCCTAAATGTTACTTAGCCATAGACAACATGAATACCATGGTCCTTAAGAAAACCGATACAAATCAATCCCAAATAGTATAGCCACATACTGAGTACCAAGTAAACTAGCTATAACATACTGTTTGTTGAGCATCTTTTATCCCTTCAGCAGCAAAGGCAACTTGATCTAAGTTGAATGTCTGATTATAGAGCATATCGCGCTGGCCTTCATACCTACACATAAATAAAAAATTAGCATACACGTCCAAATATAAAATTAGCATACACGTTCCAAATAAAAAATAAAAAATAAAAAATAGAAGAAAGAATAACTGTGTTTTGGCTTAAGAATCAGGGGACTCAAGCAAAAACCACAGATTGAAGTTCAAGCAGATAAGGATCATCCTTTTACATCCACTAAAACACTTGTTTTCATCCTAGGAATACTAGTCCAATCCATCTTCAAACAAAACCTCTTTCACTATACCCGGTCCATCTATTCTAAAGGTGAATACATTTCCCTCATAAATTATAGGCAATATACTGTTGCTGTCCTTTGTATCAGATAAAATGAAGTTCCATCTGGAGAAATCATTTGGTAGCAGTGAGTAAGAGAGAATAACGGCAGGGTTTATAGCAAACTAAAATTCTCCAACCAAAGATTGGAAAGGAAAGAGATAATACCACATACACATTAAAGCATAGATCAAATATGGCATTCACTCGCAGTGCAACCATGAAGCTACATGACAATAATCACAAAGACACAAACAACATCGAGCAAATACATGCGTGAATGTGTTCAAGATTAACTGAGTGGAAATGTGAAAAACAACCACACCATCATACCATGTACTGCATCTTAGCTGACCTAGCAAATAACAGGAGCTGACATTTTTTTTTAAATCTAATCTTATCAATCGACTTCAAAACCAAAGGATATGGATCTCTCAATCTATCTCTATCAGAATATCCAAATATTCACCATCTGCAATCTGATTCGTTACGTGCCTTGACAATCACCACCGTCTTTTCTCCCACATTCTATGACAGCATACTTGAAGATGACAGAAATAATCCATTTACAGTATCTACGCCTCTTACTAGTTAAATAAGCCAATGCTTGATAGAACAAGTTTTTTAGCACTTCACATAACGAATAAATATGCTAATACCACCCCCCATCAAGTGGTAGTCACCCCCTATTGCCAAAAGACTTGACAGGATATTAGTTATATTTCCACAGCACAATAAGTTAATATACTTACACATGGTACCTATGAACTATTACACGAGCATAATTTCTCCAGTTTACTGCACATATATTCACAAAAGTCATGAATTTTTAAACTTCCAGTAAGACAACATGACTCACATTTTCTTTTGCTTAAGGATCCTCATGGCTCGACTCTTGATAGCTTCCTGAGTTGGACCAGGCCGAGTCTTCTTCAACTGCTCTCTATACTTTGCAAGTTCAGTGTCAAGCCTTTTAATCTTCTCTTCCACTGTTTCCCCTCTTTTATTGATCTGCAAATGGTACGAACTTTAAGCACAGACTCAAATGCCTCATAATAACCCCGCACCAAAAGACTAAAACCGCCAGACAAATCTGAAACTTGGGAAATTACTTTACCACTGAAAAATTCTAAATATTTCAAACTTGTACTTAAAATACCTAGAAATTGCCAAAGAACACTATGAGTGAGCAACCTAGAATTTTATGGAGATCTGGATTACAAATGTTTAGGTTCGAAAAAAGGTAAACACATAAGCTTATATACCCGCAAATTAAAAGCATACAGATGAACTAAATCTGCAAAAAAGTTCAACGATGAGACGGAAGAAAAAGAAAGTTGCCAATATAACTGGATAATTAGCACAATTTACCCGCTTTCAAAGTTTAAGAAAGCAAAATCACCAAACTAGACAGTTCGATGTGAGGTAAAATCCACAATTACGAAAAAGAAACCCTAATTTACACGAGGCAGGCCAAAAATTCCATTAATCCAACATGTTTAACAAAAACATCACTACAATAGCAGTAGGTAATCTTAATAAACGAAGCTTACGCGATCGGAAGCATCTTGAACAGACGGCGGCGGCTCCTTGTCCTTCTTCACACCGAAAACCCTCTTCATTATCCCTTATTTCTTCTTCTTCACTACAGACGCTTGGAAAACTTAAATTGGGGAAAATCTGAAGGGTTTTCTGCTTGAATCGAGCACAAATGAAGACTTTGCAGCAATAATTGCACAGAAAGAAATTTGCTCGGATTTTCCGATTAGAAAGCTTTACCAATTTCCTCTCAAAAAAAAAATGAAAGCTTTACCAATATCGGCACGAAGCTTATATATTAAATAAAATACAGGGTAAAACTTTTCCTCTTTTTTTCCGCGGGATACGAAAGCTTTTTTAATTAAACTATGGGGGAATCGAACTATGGACCTCCCACTGAAGGCTAGGGTAGACCTTAGTGGTAATCACTAGGGTATGAGCTTAAGCTCTTCCCTCTACGTAATTAATTTACTATATATTGACATTTACATTTACATCCATTTACTATATATTGACATTTACATCCATTTAAAAAAAATATTCACCTAATTAATCATCTTTTACCGTTGTCGGTTTTGAAATACTCCCTCCGTTCCTTATTAGCTGTCAGTATTTGAGAAAACACAAATTAAAAAAATAAATAATTGCATTGACATTCATTATAAAATACTAAAAAATCTTGAAAATTGTAGTGGTGTATTAAATATAAAAGATTGATTGGTTGAATAACCCTAGAAAGTTGAAAAATAATATTGAAAAAGCAGAAAGAGTATGAAATATGTATTAAAAATGTAACTACGATAGATAAAAAGTAATTTTTGATTTTGGAAAATGCGACAATTAAATAGGAACGAAATGAGTAAATAATAAAATGTTTAATAAAAAAACAACTAAAAAAAATAAGATAAGAGAAAGAGGACAATATAACTAACATGGAAAAAAACATCGTAAATGACACCATAGTTAAAATAGCAAAATTCTCACTTTCATATAAGTGCGAGACGTTTGTAAAAAGAATATATATATATATATATATATATATATATATATATATATATATATATAAGTAAGATGAAGCATAGCTTTATCAACTCTAAGTAAATTTTTTAAACCAAGCCGGAAACGACGATCTAAGCAGTTGACCGGATCATTTTTGACTCACTTAGTGTTACCAGACCCGGGGTTTGAGGGTGTTATAATTGGTATCGGAGCGGGTTTTGGGGGCGTTACAATGGGTATCAGAGCCGACTATCAGACAGGACTAAGTGTCACACCGTCTTTGGGGGCGCTACAATTGGCATCCATGCCGACTATCAGACGGGACTAAGTGTCACACCGTGAGAGATGATTGGGGGCAGGCAGTGGAGGATCCAGAGAAAAGGTTCAGTGAGGTCACACGTCATACAAATGTAGTAACCCTAAAAAAATTCCGGGTTGGGCAAGTAATTAGGTCAAAAATTTACGGGCCGGAAATGGGTTGTGCGGGTAATTAGATCAAATTTTGAATTTTTTTACTAAAACGACGTCGTTTTGCAAATTTTTTTTTTTAAATCTAGTGGGGTCACGTGACCACCCTGGGGCACGTAGATCCGCCCTTGAGAGCAGGGCCGCCTCTAGATTCCTCTGGTAGGGATGAGTCTGGGACAAATCCTGGCGAGAACGTCCTTTGCTTATAACATGGGAGAATGTTATGTCCCAATAGTTAAAGTAGTTTAATTCTTACCTTGTATGTGAACTCGGGTTAGCCCTTTTAGACATAGTGTGGATCACGGTCTTAGTAGTTAACTGGATCCTTTATGACTCAACTAGCGCTACCAAACACAGGTTTGAGGGCGTTACAATTTCGCTTTGCATATGTCTAAACCTCTCCATTGTTGAATTTTGTGTATAAGTTCGACTCTGAAGAGGTTGTGTTTCACTGTGTTGCTCCAACGATAGAATGATTGTGGTGTCACTAGCGGTGTATTTTTGGAAAACATGAATTATTACACAAAACAGGGGCAGACCCAAGTTATTTGGGGTGGGGGCCGGTGTCCTCACTGAGATCCGAAAAACAATTTAGTTTTGTTGGTGAAAAATATAAAAACACTATTAATAACCCCACACGATCTTCGAATGCGTTTTGATGCCTCACCGGAAAAAAAATATGGGTCCACCACAGACATAATATGTATATCGTATATAGGAGTATTTCTTAAATGTGCATATTGGACGACAATTTTGTCGTCTTGTGCCTTTTTTTTTTTTTTTTTTCCTGTTGTGCTAGGGCCTTTTCTTTTTTTGCTTTTTTCCCTCTCTATTTTCTTATTTTCCCCTTCCACCCTCAATTTCCCCTTTTCATTCCCTCCTCCCCTCGCCTTTTATTTCCCTTTCCATTTTAACACCCCCTCATTTTCTCTTCCTCTCGTTTAGTCCTTCCCTGATCTTATTCTTGTTAAACGACGCCCTTTGGCATTTTCTTCGCATACCAGATCATCACCTAGCTTTCGTATCGTACGTGGCTGAAATCTAAAGAAGACGGATATGTAAATGCCGGAGTTGAGACATGGTTCGATCCTGGATAAGATATTTCATCCAAATCAAAGAGGTTTGCAAGATGAAATTGATGTTTGTGATGCAATTTCTGAAGAAAAATATGGTTTCATTCCGAAAGCTAGGGTTGCTCAAACGCATCTTAATAATTTGGTGGCTATTGCGATCGATGAGAAGTGGTCTAATCATGATTTTGAGGTTAGCGAACTCAAGAGGCGCTTAAACTTTTGCGCACTTGAAAATATGACATGTGTAATAAGATATCTCTCTTATCCGTACCGTATGTTGTTTCGGCTTCTCTTCTATCCGGATTGTATGTGTAATAAGCTATCTATGTACGTATTAAAGTATCCTTGTAGTGTAAGCTCAATTGCATCCTCCCACACCCCGGTAAAAGGTTGAATGTCTACGCCAAAATAGTTTTTTGGGCACATTACAACTTCAGTAAGGTTGAAGAAACGGAACATAAATATGTAATGATAGACAATATTAGTTTTGGTATGTATATTAAATCTTTAAACAGGGTCTTCACACAAATCGCATCAGAAACAAACAGGCCTAAATGACCGCCTGAGATAAACTTAAAAAAGACAGGGCCACCGTGCAACGCACGGTACGCCAATCTAGTTGTACCTTTATATTTTAATGTATCGTTGACGTTTGATGAGAGCATGTTTAAAAGAAATAAAATTCTCCCTCCCACCGTAACAATGTAATATACTTTATTTTTGCATTAAATAATGGGGCAAAAGAAATCGAAAGCTCTTAATGTATTACGAGATCATAACATTTTGGTTTATAACTATTTATATTAACAAAATGGCCCTTACATAGTTTTTTTAAGCAACAAATTGACCCTAATTGAGTTTGAATCGGGCATTTTGCTATCAAAAACCCGAATTTGATCACACTAATGTGTTTCTCTTGTTTTTTTAGAGTTTCAACGTAACAAACGATATAACAAACGGACTTCAAAATTATCTCCAAATTGATCTACCTTGATTGCTAAACGCTATCAACTTTGACTGTGAAATTGTCGATTATTTTGAATTTGTTTTTCTATTCCGTTTGTTACGTTGAAGTGAACCCTTATGTAAGGGTGTGATCAAAACAATGTTTTTACATAATGTAAGGGGCCATATAATACTTTATAATTGATTAGGGCCATAATTTACAACCCCCCAACAAAAAAATACAATGATGGCTTATTTGTTAGTGAACATTGATTAGGAACACAAGGAGTATGTTTCATTTATGTTTACTCATAATATCCCCCTCAAAACAAGGATATGTAAAACTCTACTTTCTTCCTTTATATCAATAAAAAAAAAAAGTAGCTGTTTAACCAAGAAAAAAAAAAGGGAGGGGAATGCAACAACAACAAGAAGAACACAGACCAGTGCATAGAAAAGAAAACCGAGTAATCATTCGTTTTTCGAATCTTCAGGTTTGGAAACATTAGATGTCAAACCAAGATCCTTACGCGTCTTCCCTACAAACAAATCCCCAGATTTAACAATGCCAGGAAGACGTCCTGCAATGCTTAAACACGAAATCTGAGCCACTGCTTCTCTTCTGCCAAGTGAAACAAATGCTAATGGTGAAGCCGGTTTGTAAACCGTTAATTTGCTCTCTTTTCCTCCGCCTATAAGCGTCCTCACGTTCTTAGCAGCAACCGCAGCATGCTGTTTCGCTAAGTATCCTTGCTTAAGTTCCTATGTTCAAACCAAAAGCAAAAGCATCTTAAAAAGTACGATTTTTTTTTTCGTGGAGTTATAACAGAAACCAACTAAATATACTTACAGGGATATCGGTGATATCTCCAATGGCAAAAATCTTCTGGTACCCTTTAACCCTTAGATTCGAATCCACCATTAGGTTTCCATGACTATCTAAGCTTTCCTTCAAAATCGTTTTCTGTAGCCACGAAGAACCGATCGCGGTGCCAGTGCATTTAAAATGACAGTCTGCTGAGATAGACTCCCCATCAGATGTTTTATATACATTGTCTGAAGCTTCATCCAAGTTTACTGATTTTCCAAGAATAACTTGAACTTTCTTTGATACCAACCAATTTAGAGCCTTTATCCCACCTTTTGGTCCGATAAACTCCAACAAACTCGAACCTCGATGAACTAGTGTCACCTTCTTATCAGGAAAGTCTACAATGATTTCTGCAGCAAGCTCCACACCGGTTGGTCCGCCTCCAACTATCAATATTGAGTTTGAAGCCTTTATCTTCTCGTATTCTGCCACAAATTAAACCCATGATATCGGTTAGCAACTTATCACTGCCCACCTTATCGTCATCAAAATTAACAGATAAAGTAATAAGTTTAACAGATTCTTGATTCTTGAATTTACAGTGAAGCAATGACTTCCATCAGCATTATCTCTATACTAGCACGAGCAAGTTTCATTGTGCTCGTAATTTCTGACCACACGATACATGTCCTTGTTGGTACATTGGCAAATGCAGAAAACGAAGAAAAGAACGGATCTGAAAGTAGTCCAATAAAGAACACCGGAAAAAAAAGGCGATAATAGTTCACCTGTTTGGTAGTAACCAAGTTTTTGAGTCCTGGTGGAGGCACTATCATCTACATGTCCTGTGGCAATTACAAGATAATCATAACCAACACGGCGCCCCCCCGAAGTCACTACCTCGTTCTCTGTAAGCTCAATTGCTCCATCTGTTATTATCTGTGCTTTTGACAAGTAGTCAGTATGGTTAATCAATGACCTTTCTGCAAACGACGGTTCAACCATTGATCTCAAGCTTGCCCATGTGATCTCAAAATACTCTTTCCTGTGTTGATTTTTACAATTTATGTCAAATAAAGGTAATAAACAGTCAAACACACAAATGCAAAACTAAATTTCCCCAAGAGCCAAGAAGATGACTAAAATTAAACACAAAAATCGAGCTGAAACGTGAATCGTTCCCCCTTATGCCTTAGATTCAATTGAGTCAGTTAAAAACCAGCAGCAAATTAGAGTGATTCAAGAAAGCTTTTTGCCATGTTTTTCCTAAAACCCAGCCAAGAAAACGCACAAGAATGAATGCACAACATTCCTTGATAAGAATATCGAACGATTCGTCCAGGGTCGTCGAAAAAGCGCATCTCAAAACAAAAAACCCCAGTATAATCTTCAGTTCTTGACCCCTCGGCAATAAATTAATACAATTTGGGATAAATTTGAATAGAGAAACAGGCGGTAGGTAACAGTGTTCATTCAGCTGAATGAATCTTAATTGAACCAAAAAAAAAAAAAGCAAAACAAAACTTACTGATCAATAAGGAAGACATCAGCGAGGTTTTCAAGGGTCTTGGCAATGAAAGAACCGGCAACTCCACCTCCAACAACCACCACTCTTTTCCTCTCCGTTTCAGAAGCCATCTTTCTAATTATCTATCTCCTTCAATTCAATTAACTCAGTGGGAAATCACGAATTGCATCAACATAAGAAAGCAAAGAGATTCCTTTTAGTATAAAAGGCTAGCGCAGGAGATTCCTTAATTTTAAAATACGGCAACAGCTAAAAATGTTTCGAAAGCCAACTATGTTTCCTTAAAATGCGCTGATGTTAGTGGGTAAGTAGGGTAGTAACACAGCACGATACAGGGTCAAACTATTTGGGGTTGGCGAACTTGTTGACTTGTAAGTCCAAATTGCGATATACCTCGCCCATATATCCCTGCATTCCAACCTGACAGAATGGTGAGTAGGTTAATAATGATGATTCATTGACCCCTTTAGATGGGAGTGCCAGAACCTGATGTCCACAAGGAGTCAACCTGAATCCAGGGCAAACTCCCAAACTTGTATGTGTAAAGAGCATAGTTATCAAACCCGGCCCGGTCCGGCGGTTCAACCGTGCGACCCGGTGATTCGGTTATGGAACCGGGCCGGTTCAAGTATCAACTCGTTTAAGCAAGCGATCCGCTCAACCCCGAAGAACCCGTTCGGCCAACCGCGATCGGCAAGACTCGTTGAACCGATGGGTCAAATAAATGTAATGGAAAAAAAAGAGTATGAAATGTGTATCGAGCTGGTTATTTGTGAGCACTAGTTGAACCGGTGAGTCAAGTAAATTTACTCAAATCTTTTCGATATGATGCAAATCATTATTAAATCTTTATATGCCCTTATTATTTGTTATAGATAGATCTATATCAAAAGCATATTTTTTTAAATAATTCAAATCATACTTTCCAACAAACAATACATTTACTTTTTTTAATCTAATAGTAACAATAATTGTATCAACATTCAAATAATTAATATTTATATGTATCAATAAAGTATTTAAGAGTTCATGATATATTTTACCCTTGTATTTTTCTACATATTTTATGATAATCAGATAAACAATACTTTTAGTTTCCAAACAGTAGCTCATAAGGTGATAAAAGTTTTCATATCATTATTTACTCGAAATGAATTATAAAATACATATATATATATATATATATATATATATATATATATATATATATATATATATATATATATATATATATATTTCATGATATTATGTATAATAATTTACTACTTTATAAATTTTTTCGGTTTAACCACTGACCCAATGGTTGAACCGGTGACCTGGTGACCAAGTGGCTTTTTCAGGTTTACGACTGGGCCGTGTCTGATAACTATGGTAAAGAGTTGTGTATATATAAAAAATGGGGTAATTGTGCCGTGGGAAATCTCTATTATAACGGATCGTCAGATGACTGATACGTGTATAAATAAATACAATAGTTTTATTTTTTCTACACGTGAAAGTCATCCGACGATCTGTTCTGATAAGTAGTCACTGCATCAGAATATTCCTAACGATAACAACATTGAGTTTGTATAGGCTTTCAGCCGTTGTTGCAATTATGAGCATGATATGGTCATTACATGAATTAAGCTAATGTGGAAAGACATGAATCTATCATGTGAGATTAGCCACGACACATGTAGTGGATAATACATGCTCATTGTCAAGCTTTGGCCTATGGTCGAGGGGTCGAAACAGTTTAACATGCTTGCCCTGAGCCTAGCTAAGAGCTTGCCTACAACCTTGAGAGATGTCTTGAAGTAATTGTCGAACTTGTGTTGAGCCTAAGACTAACATGTGACCTTAGCCGGTTAGGTAGCGTAGTTTCTGAGCCCTCTGAGGGTACTCTAAAGATAACGCGGTCTCAAAAGATGTAGCACTGCATTCCGTATATTTTCAGTCCATATCAAAAGTGCCACGATTGATATTAAACAATGACATCACCCCAAAAAATCAAATTTTAAACTATTGATCGTAACAATTGAATTCTTGAAATAGTTTTTCTGGATTTGACAATTAAAAAACGATTTTTAAAAGCTCACACATGACGTTTAGTAGTGACAATCCGACTTTATTAGCTTGTTGCTAGAATGATAGCTTCTTTTTAAACCCTTGCTCATACAATTCTCCTACTTCAAAATGCCATAGTGTATATTACAATGGTTCAACAATCACAAAACACAATTATCATCCAACCAAGTCGATCACATCATGCTCCTTGTGATAGGAAACGAAAGATTAGTACAGCTGTATCGCCCTCAGATCTCGGGCCTGGTTGTGCTAAATAAGTCATAAATGGTCCGACAACTGTTTAGACCGTCCGTCCTCGTTTGGTCTAAAAAGGCTAACTCGAGTTGACTAGACATTTATGTCTCACACTTATATGGGGGTGAGCAGGACATTACTTTAGACCAAGCGAAGACGGCGGTCTAAGTAGTTGGCCGGACCATTTATGACTCATTTACCGCAACCAGACCCGGGGGTCTAGGGGCGTTCCAACGGCTTCCACCTCACACAATCAGACCGCAAGATAAGATTTATAGGAGTTTGTACCCCTTATTCCACATAAAAATCATGCGAGTTCTAAAGACACCACAGTTTTTACAAGTGACAAATTTTTTTGATTTTTTTTTTTCTAATTCCGGCACCACACATATATTCTTGTTTTTTTACTTCCTGCACCACACTAGGAACGTCAGTGTCCTTTTCGATAGTAATGTCAGTGGACTGATGTTACTAAGAAATGACATTTTTACAACTATAACGTCGGTGCCACTGACGTTACTATTGAAAAGGAACGTCGGTGCCACTGACTTTTGTTTTCAATAGCAACGTCAGTGCCACTGACGTTATTTTCATGAAAAATAATCGTGGTGCCAGAACTAATTTTATCAGTGCTTGAAGTAAAATGATGTCTATAGTAAAAAGTGCGGTGCCAATCAAACCCAACAAAAATTAATCATACTGTGGATAAAAATTGTTTTGTTCCGTACTAGGTTTGCCCAATTAGGTCTAACCAATTAATTTCACCCCCCCCCCCCCCCCCCCAAATTGCTTATTAGGCTGAGCGGACCTACCTTTTTTATATTTATTATAACTATAACGTTAGCACTGACGTTATTATTGAAAATATTAATGAGAAGGAACGTTAGTATCATTGACGTTATTTGCTTAAAAATAATCGTGGTGTTCTAAGTAATTTTGTGGTACCGAAAGTAAGCGTGATGCCGGCAGCAGTTTTGTGATGCTAATAAAAGCCACCTATTTTTATTGAAACAACATACTAAGACATCGGATATGACAAAAACAATATACAAAGACATCGGATATGACAAAAACAAATTGGACACCGTAAATGACACTACGGTCAATTTACTTGGGCACCACACCTCGGGCAAATTTCGACTTTGTAGAGGTCGAATCTGTTTTCAACCCCTCCAGAGTCGAATTTCGTGCATAATTTCGACTCTGGAGGGGTTGAAAGTAGATTTCGACACCTACAAAATCGAAATTTACACGAGGTATGGTGACTGAATAAATCGCGTGTGGTGCCATTAACAATGACCAAACAAATTATGTTTGGTTGTTGCAGTGACATTTTTCTTAAATGTACTTGGAATATATGTTGATTAATTTTATTTGTTATTTTGAAGATTGGAATATGTGGATCGGTGGACGAAAAAATGACATAGGAATTGAATCATTTTAATTCGAAAAATTTGTGTAATAATATTTTCATTAAGCGAGCTATGGTAGTCAAAATTATCATTGACTACGTTTTCATTTGGAAGGTTGGTCGAATCAGAGACCAAATCAATAATGTTAGAAGTTTGTGTAGCTCGATTAATGTTTTATCCTTCTTGGCGTACACCGAACGACGCTGATGAATGAATGCTGATATGTCTTTATCGTTGCGGCCGGCCATCGGTAACATACATACAAATGATAGTTTGAACTACATTAATAGTTGTATATGTAACCAATGCAATCAACATTAAGAAATAATAACATAGCATGATGGTCATGAACAATTTGAAGAATAAAACGAATTACTACATCCACTCTTACGTTAAAAAAGTAAAATAAATAATTAGATAGAATGACTATGTCTGCCGGAAAAAAGTATTACCCACCAACCAATCAGGAAGTGATAAAATACTCTGTGTATTGAGTTAACATTTGGTTGTTTCTTATTAGTGATTGAAAATGAAAGAAGGATGAGAGTCGGGTTTCAAAATTAGAAAATTGATAAAAACAACTCGGTAACAGTATATTAGGAAAATTATAATTGTTATTCACAATTGATGAGAGGAGTCTATACAGTTTTATAGATACAACAGGGCTCTAGAACATTCTACGGTAATTACAAGTAATTACAAACAAATAAATAAATAATATATTCTATCACCACCCCTCAAGTTGGCCGGGGTTTGAGGCCCAACTTGTCACGCTGAAGACAAAAGGAAGGCCGTGGAAACGATTTGGTAAGACAATCAGCCAGTTGGTCTTGAGCATGAACATGAGTGATACGAAGCTGGCCACGCTGAACTTGTTCGCGAATGTAATGATAGTCAATGGCAACATGCTTCATCCGCGTATGGAGAACAGGATTGGAACAAAAATGAGTAGCGCCAAGATTGTCGCAATAAATAACGGGAGGTTCGGGAGCAGAGAAGCCCAAGTCACGAAGAAGAAAAGACACCCAAGTAAGCTCAGCCGCAGTGGATGCAACGGAACGGTATTCGGCCTCAGTGGATGAGCGAGCAACAGTGGTTTGCTTTTTAGAACTCCAAGAAACAACATTGCGACCCAAGCAAACGACATAGGCACTAGTAGGGGAGAAATCATCTTTATTACCACCCCAGTCGGCATCAGAAAATGCATGTAAAACCATAGGAGACTGACGATAAAGTTGAAGACCATAATGAGCTGTCCCTGCTAAATATCTCAGAAGGCGCTTAACATGCGCCCAGTGAACATCAGTAGGCTGGTGCATGAACTGAGAGAGGCGATTAACCGCAGAAGCGATGTCGGGACGAGTAAACGTCAAATATTGCAGACTGCCAACAACCATACGATAGTGAGTGGGGTTATCAATGGGCACACCAGACCGAGCAGTAAGATCAGAAATATCAGTGGGTAGTGGAGTGGGAACCAAATTAGCACCCAGCATATTCACTTTATTCAGAAGTTCGAGAGCATAGCACTGCTGAGAAAGAATACAACCAGCGGAATTGGGAATAACCTCAACACCCAAAAAATAAGAGAGCGAACCCAAATCCTTCAACGCAAACCGAGAACCAAGAAGAGTAATAAAATCCTCAAGGCATGAAGCCTGATTACCTGTGACAATCAAATCATCGACATAGACTAGAACATACATGATAGTAGAATCACGACGATAAATAAAGAGAGAAGTATCGGCATAAGAATTGTGAAAACCAAGGGAACGGAGGAAGCCTTTAAGCTCCTCATACCAAGCGTGCGGAGCCTGCTTGAGACCATAAATGGCCTTACGCAGACGACAAACATAATCAGGACGAGCCGTATCAATGAAACCCGGTGGTTGAGCTAGATAAACACTTTCATGAAGTGTTCCCTGCAGAAACGCGTTATTAATATCAAGCTGGCGTAGAGACCACCCCTGCGATAAAGCCAAGGATAAAACGATATGAATAGTGGTTGTCTTGAAAACCGGGCTGAAAGTCTCAGAATAGTCGAGACCCGGGCGTTGAGAGAAGCCCTTGGCAACTAACCGAGCCTTATAGCGATCAACCGACCCATCAGGAGTGAATTTCAAACGATAGGCCCATTTAGAACCAACAGGCACAGCGGGAGGGTGGGGAATCCAGTCAAAGAGGGGAATGGGTCAGGGAGAAGCCACGGCAGCAAGAGATGAAGAAGCAAGAAAATAGTTTCAACAAATTTTACATGGCGAGAGACATAAAGACGAGACTCAGAAGGATCATAACATAAGTAAGCATGCTGGGTGGGAGTATAGCCCAGGAAAATACACGGTTTGGAATTGGACTGAAGTTTATAGGGAGAGTAGGGCCGAAGCCAGGGATAACATAAGCAGCCAAAAACGCGAAGGAAATCATAAGAGGGAATTTTGCGGAAAAGACACTCATAAGGAGACTTCATATCAAGAACTCGGGTAGGCATACGATTAATTAAATAAACAGCAGTGGCAAAAGCATAGGGCCAAAAGGTCATAGGAAAAGAAGCATGAGTAAGCAAAGCTAGGCCTGTTTCAACTATGTGTAAATGACGACGTTCAGATAGACCATTATGTTCAGGAGTGTGAGGGGGCGTTTTAAGAAAGGAGATACCATTGGTAGCAAGAAACTCACTTAAAGCAATATACTCACCACCATTGTCAGAGTACAAGACTTTAATTCTAGAATCAAAATAATTTTCAACAAGACTACGGAAACGAATGAAAGTAGAGGCAACATCAAATTTACGGGTTAAGGGAAAGAACCAAACATAACGAGTATAATGATCAACAAAGATAAGATAATAATGAAAACCATCCATAGACAAAACAGGCGATGTCCAAACATCCGAAAAAACAAATTCAAGGGGACGGGAGGAAACTAAAAATGATTGGTGAAAAGACAATTTGTGGCTCTTATTTTCCAAACAAGCAGAACAATGTAATTTATTTGAAACAGAACATGACAAATCAAAAGAGTTCATAATAGACTTCAAAACTGGATCGGCAGGATGTCCTAAACGGTGATGCCAGATATCAGAAGAAGCTTTATTTGAGGCAAAAGCAAGTAAAGGCTGAGTAGGCCTTCATAAAGTCCATTTTTAACCGGACCACGGAGGAGGGGTTGATGCATCTGGAGATCCTTCACAACAAATTCAGTGGGTAAGAACTCAATGGATATATTATTGGATTGACACAGTTTAGAAATAGATAGTAAATTACGTGAAATATCAGGCACACATAAAACATCATTTAACTGCAAAGAATTAGACAATGAATAAGGAAGAGAAGCTGAACCAGTATGGGTGATGGTAAGAGGGGAACCTTCACCAACAAGGAGATGATCACTGCCTGCATAAGGAGAATAGAGCGATAAATTGTGCAAATCGGACGTAACATGGTGAGTAGTACCACTATCTAATAACCAGGGACCGGGCTGTTGGAGACATGGGTTGAAACTGAAGCGATGGACAAAATTTAGCAGAGTGGCCGTGTGCAGAACAGAGTTTGCAGCGACCATTCCAAGGTTTACGGGGTCTACCAAATGCATCGGGCCGAGGAGGCACTATCGGACCAGGTAGGGTTGAGGGCCGATAGGACCCAGTTAGAGCAGGCTGAGAGCCAGGGGATGGCGGCTGAAAGGGAGAGGGCCTCCATTGTTGGTGTTGTGGAGGACAAGGGGCAGCAGGTGGAGGAAAACGGACATTGGTAACATGAGCAGCAGCTTGGAGAAAGGGATTTTGGGTTGGTGTCGGTAGCAACTTGACCTGGAAATTCAATAATTTGTCATGCAATTCCTCCAAGGAAATTGGGGTTTCACGTACCTGAATTGCACGCGCAATTTCACTGTACTCCGGGCTGATGGTATCCAAAATCAGGTCGACTAAATCATCATGTTTCATTGCATCACCAAGGAGGGCTAATTCATCGGCCTTTGCTTTAACTGTGTAGATATAATCGGAAATTGATTGAGTACCACGACGCATATGTTTCAACGACTGTTTAATTTGGCGAATTCTGCCACGACTAGGTTTACCAAATTGATCATAAAGGGAGGTCCATGCCGCAACAGAAGTGGTGGCGTTAGAGACGGTGGTAGCGATGCCAGGGGTGAGCAAGGCAAGAATGAGATTAAAGATGAGACGATCCTAGCGTCTCCACTGCTCATAGTCGGGATTCGGTTTGGGAGCGGGATTGCCGGTGCCTTCGGCTGGAACAAAAGCGGCAGGGGCTGCTGTGTGACCAGTGACATATCCTAAAAGACCATGACCTTCAAGGAGTGATTCGATGTGAAGTTTCCACAAGGAGTAATTGGTAGAATCTAATTTGACGGTGGTTTGGATGGCTGGATTGAAGCCGATTATGGAGGCGGCAGAGGCTGGAGTTGTGGTGGTAACCATGGATGAGGACGCCATGGCTGAAGAAAGACCGAAAAAAAAAAAAGAAGAAGGAAGGCAGGAGCGATGAAGAAAAAAACGGGAATTTGGAAAGGGACGGAAAAAAAAAAAAACTATGCTGGAGGAGTATTAGGGCTCTGATACCATAACAGTATATTAGGAAAATTATAATTGTTATTCACAATTGATGAGAGGAGTCTTTACAGTATTTATAGATACAACAGGGCTCTAGAACATTCTACGGTAATTACAAGTAATTACAAACAAATAAATAAATATATACAAATAAATAAATAATATATTCTATCACTCGGTGTATATTGTTCAATTTTGTTTGTTTTGAGCAACCAATTAATTGCAACCCAGATATGTAAATAACCACACATATTGAATCTCAATTGAATCACATATTCATACTAGATTCTCAAATAAATGAATGCCGACCACAACACACCCCTCGCATTGAGAAGTGATTATTACATGGTGTCTTCATTTGTGGAGACTTGACACGTAAACAAATCGATCTGAACTATACAGTTTAAATATAGTTTATAAACAGACGGGATAGATCATGCCACATCACTTAACTTCATATATAGATGATGCATGTAAAAACTTCCCCACTATGAGATCCTTCTTCATATGTTGGACCATCGTTACGATGAATCTATCATCATTTACACCATAGCCGATAGACAACACCTCAAGATCGCAGAGGAAAAATCCTACGGCCACTATGAACCGATCCATTTTAACCCAAAACTTGAACACTAGATTTTGTGGTCACTAAGCAGAGTTTAACCTACAATATCATTATAGGTCGAGTAACACCCTTGAACTTGGGAAGATTTTTACGTAATTACTCTATTTGAAATGAACAGACGGTTTATATTTTTGATATAAACGGTGTGATTCCGATCAAATAACTTGTCACTTTACTAGAATTTGGAGTGAGTAACAAAAAAAATTCCCCCAAACTTGTATTGTTGTTCTATGTTGCAGATTTATGAAACTTCTTGAAATTCGTGAAAATAATCGTAAACAAGGTTTACTTAAATATTTATATCATATTATTACCTTCGTCACAAAACATAAATTATCATACACTTTAAGAGCTGTCACATAATACAAGCCATTCTACGTTATTAATACAACATTTATTGTCTTTTTATCTATCTCACTCTTAATTTATTATGAATCCAACCACTTTCAATTAGGGGTGTTTACGGTTCGGTTTAATTCGGTTTTAAGTATTTTCATAACAACCAAATATTTTGGTTTGAAAAATATGAAACCAAAACTAATCATATCATAGACGGTTTAGTTTGGTTCGATTTTTCAATTAATCGGTTTGGTTCGGTTCGGTTAGTCGGTTTACACTACAAAGACTACCGCAAATTAAACATTAATAACTAACTTGATCTAATAACACATAACTAAGACAAATTACACGTATTAAGCCGCACTAATTTCAAAAGAAAAACACCCCGTCGAATAACATATGTAATTAAGAGCAACAAAACGCTCTAAAATTGATATCAAAATAAATAATAACCAGCTAACGAACGATAGAAAAATTAAGTCATAAAAAATGTGTCAACACTAGTGAATTTCAACATACTTCAACCATCGTAGATACATAATTTCATATGTCGATAGAATCCTCACGTTGAACTGCTATATGTATATTATTATCTCTCTCTCTCTCTCTCTCTCTATATATATATATATATATATATATATATATATATATATATATGTATGTATATAATTGAACATATATATTTTAACTGTTCGGTTTTTACTCGGGTCGGCTTTCATAGTTGTGAAAACCATCTAACTGTTCGGTTTGCATCGGTTCGGTCGGTTTGGTTCGGTTTTGAAAACATTGAACAACCCTTATTTAAGCAACCCTTATTCGATATTAAGTCAAACACATATACTATCTCTTGAATATAATTAATGCAATGTTGTTTTCAATCTTACATCCCTTATTTAAGCTTGAAATTTATGATTTTTTTCTTCTTAAAACCTCCGATATCCGAAACCAACTGGCTCAATTATCTGCTTCCAGTACTTTGTTATTTTTGGATGATTTAAGTTTGCACTTGGTGGGTACTTTTTTATGCAATAATAATTTTTTGCTTTACTTTATGCAATAAGAATGATGCTTGCCTAAATTGTAGAACTCTCATGAAATCCTGTGAGGGACAAAAAATCACTAAGTCGGTAGGACTGATGAGCCGCGAATCCGCAGGTCGGACTCAGCTAAGATAATTAAGTCAACAGGACTGACGAGCTGCGAATCCGCTGGTCGGACTCAGCTAAAATCGTCAGCAGGACTGACATGCTGCGAATCCGCAGGACGGACTCAGCTAAATTCACTAAGTCAGCAGGACTGACGAGCCAGGAATCCGCAGGTCGGACTTAGCTAAAATAATTAAGTCAGCAGGACCGACGAGCTGCGAATCCACATGACAGACTCGGCTAAAATCACTACGTCAGCAGGACCGACGAGCTGCGAATCCGCAGGTCAGACTCAGCTAAAATCAATACCACAATAGAAATACTGTTAATTGGCCGATATAAAAATTGTATTTTTGAGTCAAACTATACAGTCAAGAATAAACAAACATACATTGTCACAGAACATCAATTAATTTTCAGTAACAAACCAAATATCCACACCCCACAATCACATACTATTGTATTTTGAGTCAAACTTTATTGTTTAAAGATTTTGTTTTACGTACCGTTGCTTAGTCTGGTATATAGTTAACAGTGTTACGGATGTTTATGTATTAGATAAGGACGAGGGAATGACAATTACTTTTAAAGACGAAATATTTAACCGCAATGAATATCATTGTACCTTTCTTCGAAGGACAAGGAGGAAAACAATTTTAGTATATAATATAGCGATGTACCAAGATCGCTGCTTTGAGGATGATGATGCCGATAATGTAGTTATTTGTGTAATATCCTGATTTTTGAAAAGGGGCATTTCAGTCATTTAACGGAAATCAGAATATTAGATTTATTTTAATTTTTGGAATTAAAGAAAAAAAAAGAAAATTAAAGGATTTGTTAATTAAGGAATTAATTGGAATAAGTTTTAATGGGATTAATAGGGAATTAAATTCCATTATTCAAAAAAAAAAACAGTTCCACGCTAAAAGCTTTTGAGAAGGGGCGCTAGTTTGAGGAAGAAAAAGGGAGAAGAGACTTTCTCAATTCGAAGCTAATCCGTCGTCCTTTTCAATGAGCGCATCAAGAGGAAAATATTCTACGGAAGGAGAGGATCGTTTTGATACCGTCAATTAACCGGTTGGAGAAGGTAAGATTTCATCTTAGTATAAGTTAGATGTTTGAATTAAGGTTGCTTTGATGTTCAAGAATCGTAGTTTGATCAATTTGGTTTGATCAATTTCTAGGGTGAATCGAAAGCTAGGTTCTTTTGGTGTTTTGGATCGTTTGTTGCTCGCAATTAAGGTAACGGGGTTTTCATATTGAATGATTGATGTTTTATAATGGTTAATGTGAAGTAAGGGGGTGTTCAACGGTATTTAAGTGTGTGTTTATTTATTCGTGTTTGCTGCTATTTTATATGTCATAGGACTGTTTCTTTAATTTTATTTTATATACGACTGTTGCTGGGAGTTGCCGAAAGAATGTAGGGAAGAAACAGGAAAAAAAAAAAAAAAAAAAGGGACTTTGATCTACACTGATGCATGATGTTGTACTGTTGTAGCAGGGGTGCCGTAGGAAAAGAAGAAGTAATCGGAATATATATTCTTTCATTTGGTGTTTGAAAGTTGTGTTTGATTAATAAATAAATAAATATATTTGAGATGGGAGAAACAAGTAGCAGCAATAGAATAGAGTTTAGAACAAGGACATCAGAAGGAAAAATGACGAGAAGAAAAAAAAAGGGGAATTATTGATATAGTTGGTTTAATAGATAATATATACAGTAAATGACCTAAAAAAAAAAACATCAATAAATATTCATAAACTTTACAAAGCCATAAATAGGTTTCTGATGCGTTTAGTTACTGCACTGCCGTGGACTTCTTATGGATGAAACTTGGGACCGTCGGAAACTTAGGATTGGCCTTGTGCTTTGATGAACTAGGGATCATCATTATGCGTGTAATTCTTAGTTTGAGTCTAAGGGTCTAAGAAGAGGAGTAGGAGCTTTTGTCCCGAATGAACCTAGGCGGCTAGCTAATCATTTAATATACGTATTTGACTAGATAAAAGATTAAACATCATGAGAGCTTGGATAGGCACGGTACAATATCGGCAATGTGTTGGTTGGCCGATAAAGTGGTGATGGTCACCGCCGGATTCTAGACAAAGCCGCTTAAAGTAGTGATCATACCGCGGACAACCTCACGAACGAAATAGTCATTCACCGGACGACTTCTAGTGCTAGCTTGCCGCTTAAAGTGATTGATTGTCTCGGGACCGCTAGAGATTTATCTCTATAGGGTTGCAACTTTTGTCTTAGTGCATATCTCACTAAGTGTAGTGCCTCGCAAACATCTTTATGAACATAGATAAGCTAAGCTAGTAACCCTGTAGGGACCTCATGTTATACTATGAATATAACGTGATAGTTAGATGTAAGATAATGTCTAAACGGTCTATTAATAAGATGATGGTTACTTGCTTTCTTTATAAAACGCATGATTTCAATAGCTTTACTACTCGTTACTAAAAATGCGTATGTACTTACCCGTTAAATGTTTTATTGAGAAGATGAAACGAGGTTTATGGAGGCGAGGAGTATGATGAAGATGTTTGAGGTCTTGATACGAAGATGTTTTATATGAAGTTGTTCTTTTGGAAACTTTCTTTTATTTCAAGTTTGATACAAACTATGTTGTTATTTCAGATTGAATGTTGTTTTGTTTGGCTCGTTTTAGAAGCCTTTGATGTAAGACTAGATCGTTTGATTTCTTTTGGATGTTGAAACGTTTCAGTTTCCATTTTGGATTTTAGTGCAGCATTGAATCTGGTTTTATTGGTCTTTGGAATTTATTTTTCCCCGAGTCGTTTCGTTTCCGCATTGTGTTTATGATATATGACGTAAGGCTTATGTATAATATTGGATTATATTTAATATTATACATGCCGGGCGTTCGTTTCCGGATAAGGACTCGGATCCGGGAACGGGGCGTCACAGTTGGTATCAGAGACAATGTTTCTTTGCTGCTTAGGACTTGACTTTCTTGAGATAAGAGTTTAGAGCCCTTAGTAATCCGTGAGTCCTTTCTCTTGTTCTGCAGGGATGGTGACTACACGCAGAGGTTCAAATGCCAATGATAATGGTGAAGCGATTCACGAAATCCGTTTGCGAGCGAGAGGAAGCGGCGAGGTAGAGCGGAGGCGGGGACCTACGATTAGTCGGCCCGAGGTTTCGGGGTGAATGCTAATACTACGGGTCGGAGTCGGCTCCATGGGGCGTGTTCAACAAACAGGGCGTTCCCAGTTTGAGCGAGCAATCTGCGCTGGCTATGATACACCGTTGTATGTGGCGGTGGTTGAGAGATACCCACGATACATGTGACTCAAATTCACGGTATACCCTCCTCCATCTCAGAGTTACAAGCCCGATCCACAACCGATTCTGACCGTCCACCGCAGACGCTTTTATCCGCCACGGTTTATGACTACACACCACGCCTCTACGCTTCTTCCTCCACCGCCGAGCGGAGGTGATACTTTGCGACATCGAGTTATGCCTACCCTCGGTTGCACATCGCCAGCCTCAAACACAACAAAGAAGATGCAGAGGTATCATCCGTATGGGTGTTTCACTCGAGGTTTCCACCTCGGCAAGCATATCCACCACCCCATACCAACAACCTCACCAAAGAAGAGATACCCTATGGATACCTCCAAGTGTACCCCCTCAAGCTTCGCCCAGCTAGACCAAAGAGTTGAGCAAGCACCACCAAAGGATTGGTACACCAGGATCGAGAAGGAACAGGGTTCGAGACTTCTTCGGGAATGTGGAACATTCAAAGGCCAAAGAATGGATAAGGAGTTTTGAAAAGGCTGCGCAGGAATATACATGTTCCTGAATCGAGATGGCCCAGATTGGTATGGAGATTTTCTCTTGAGGCACCAAGCTTGGATCGATGCCATTCAGAGTAGTAATGGAAAAGTAACGGATTGGGAAGGATTTAAGGTTATGTTCTACAACGAGTATTTCCCGATAACAAGATGCAGTGAGACAAGGCTAGTCGGTTCTTAAGCATAAGCAAGGTACACACCGACGGTATCTCAAAGATACCAACAAGTTCAATGAGTTGGGAAGGTTCTATCCCGAAATGATGAGAGTTGAAGAAAGAAAGATGGCACTTTGTACAAGGATGGGTTATCACATGAGATACTGATCGAGTATGTTGGGGTTCACGACCAAGAATATGGTGAGCTTATGAACAAGGCTTTGGAGGTTGAGACCTTCGGGAGAAGGCCCACAGTTGTGATGGGGAATAAGAGGCCGTTTGGATCTTTTCAGAGTGGTAATCGTGGGGCACCGCATCGAGCTTCAAGAAGACCGCAAGCACCGCAAATGATTAATCGAAAGGTGGTTCACCAAATGTTTGTTCTAAGTGCAACAAGACGCATCTGAGAGAATGCGAGACTGAGGAGGTAATAGTTGCTATAATCAGGAGAAACGGGACACTTCTCCAGAACTGCCCTAAGAACTTTAATCACAGAACCAGGCTGGCTAGCAGGCAATCGAGAATGCAAACCGTGGATCTTCTAGCGAGACTACTACTGTTTTTTTTGTCGATGTGGAACCGTAAGAGCCTGACGATCTTGTTGTTACAGGTACATTTTAAGTGTTTGTGTTTATTATGAATACTTAATATTATATGGACGCATATGATGTTATTTATTGTACTTAAATTGATCCACTTGCTAGGTACCATAATCATAGATAGCTTAGCAGTGTCAGCCTTGTTTGATACTGGAGCCTCAGGTACTTTTGTGTCTTCTAAGATAGCTAGGAAGTTGAATCTACCACTTCAGGAGTTGGAGAAACCTCTAAATATCACTACACCTTTGGGAAGAGTTACTAAAGTTGCACAAGTTTTACCTCAAGTCGACGTTAGAGTTGGAACTTATAGGTGTAAATCGGACTTGGCAGCTTTTGGACTTCACAGACTTTGATGTAATTCTGGGGATGGATTGGCTATCCAAGAATTTTGTTCATGTGGATTGCAGAGGTAAGAAAGTGGTCTTCAGAGTTCCTGGTAAGTCAGATAAGACCTTTCAGGGTAACGTTTATAAGCCAAGTAAGAAGAGGCATCCGATAATATCAAGTGATTAGAGCCATGAAGGCTTTGCGGAAGGGTTGTGAAGGGTATGTTCTTTATGCTATGGACACAGAGAAGCATACTCCTAAGTTAGAAGAAACTTCATAGTTAAGGATTTCCTGAAGTTTTTCCGGATGAGTTGCCGGAAATATGCCTGAGCAGGGGATATAGAGTTTGTGATCTGATTAATCCCGGGAGCGGCACTACTGACCAAGGCACCTTATAGGATGGCACCAAATTTGAATTAAAAGAGTTAAAACTACAGCTTAAGGACATGTTAGAAAGGAATGTGATTCAGCCAAGTACATCGCCTTGGGGAGCACCGGTTTTGTTTGTGAAGAAGAAGGATGGTAGTTTGAGGATGTGCATCGACTACAGAGCCTTGAATAACCTGACAATCAAGAATAAGTATCCTTTGCCTAGGATTGACGACTTGTTTAACCAGTTGCAAGGGAAGAAGGTGTTTTCTAAGATTGACCTTAGGTCAGGTTATCACCAGTTGAAGATCAAGGTTGCGGATAGACCGAAGACAGCATTTAGTACGAGGTATGGACATTATGAGTTCCTTGTCATGCCTTTTGGACTCACTAATGCTCCATCAGCGTTTATGGATCTAATGCAAAGAGTCTTCATGCCTTATCTTGATAAATTTGTGGTAGTATTCATAGATGATATCTTGATATACTCTAAGGATGAGAAAGAGCATGAGGAGCATCTGAGGATTGTTTTGCAGACTTTAAAGGAAAAGAAATTGTATGCCAAGTTTTCAAAGTGTGAATTTTGGTTAAAACAAGTTAGTTTTCTTGGCCATGTAATTTCTGGAGATGGAATTCAAGTTGATCCTGAAGATAGAAGCCGTTTCTAAGTGGCCTGAACTCTACTACAAAGTGATGAGATAAGAAGTTTTACGGTTTAGCGGGCTACTACAGGAAGTTTGTACAAGATTTCTCGAAGATAGCAACTCCTCTCACTAGACTTACTCAGAAAAACATCAAGTTTGAGTGGACAAAGGAGTGTGAGGAAGCTTTTCAGACGTTGAAGGATAAGTTGATCTGCGGCTTTGTGTTAGCTTTGCGAGAGGTCTTTGACAACTATGACGTGTATACGAGATGCTTGAGTCAAGGTTTGGGATGTGTTACGATGCAAGCAGGAAAGGTAATAGCTTACGCCTCTAGGCGGCTTAAAGGTTCATGAGAAGAACTATCCTACACATGACTTGGAGTTAGCGGCGATGGTTTTGCTTTGAAACGAAGGGAGGCACTACCTTTATGGAGTTAAGGCGAGAATATTCACGGATCATAAGAGCCTTAAGTTCTTTTCACTCAAGAGAATTTGAATATGAGGCAAAGAAGATGGTTGGAGTTTGTGAAAGACTATGACTTGGACATTCAATACCATCCGGGTAAAGCAAATGTTGTAGCGGATGCACTTAGCCGGAGACCGGTTAATGCTATCACTACTTTGCAAGAAGTGGTCGATCAGTTAGACAGTTTGCAGATTCAAGTGGTTGAACGGGAAGGTGAAGCTCAGTGTTTTGCGCCATTGATGGCAAGGTCGAAATTGTTAGATGATATCCGAGCAAAGCAAGACAAAGACCCAAATTAGTGGATTTGAAGCGCGTAGCTCGAGAGAAACCTCTGATGGGCTATCGGTTAGATAAGAGTGGTCATCTTTGGTATGGTGATCGTTTGTGTGTGCCTGATGTTGATGGACTAAGGCAACAGTCATGGATGAAGCCCATAAGATTGCTTTTGCGGTTCATCCAGGATCTACCAAGATGTCTGAGAGATCTCAAAGAGAGGTATTGGTGGCCTGGCATGAAGTTGGATATTGCGAGTTTGTGGCAAAGTGTGATACATGCCAGAGAGTTAAAGCGAGCATAGAAGGCCGGGAGGTTTGTTGAAGCCTTTGGAGGTACCGGAATGGAAATGGGAGAACATCACAATGGACTTCATCACCGGTTTACAGCGTCTGAAGAAGTGGCCATGACATGATTTGGGTGATTGTTGATGACTCACGAAATCAGCCCATTTCTTGCCATGTGAGGTTGACATGCCTATTAAGAAGTTCACTCAACCGTATTTGGACAATATAGTGAGACTTCATGGTGTGCCTTTATCTATCGTATCCGGCGAGATAGCGATTCATAAGTCACTTACGGAAAGGGTTGCAAAAGGCTTTTGGAACAAAGACGGACTTGAGTCATCGCGCTTTCACCCGCAGACAGACGCAGTCATCCGAGAGGACAATCCGACTCGAGGACATGCTTAGAGCTTGCGTTCTTGAAGTAGGGGATCATGGGATGATTACCTCTCAGTGGCAGAGTTCGCTTATAATAACAGTTATCATGCTAGCTTGGGGATGCCACCTTTTGAGGCCTTGTACGGTAGGAAATGCCGGACTCCACTTTATTGGGACGAAGTTGGAGAAAAGCGATTCTGAGGCCAGAGTTAGTTAAGCGAGGCTAAGGAGAAAGTTGAGCCGTCACGGAAGAATCTTAAAGCCGCCAAGACCGGCTGAAGAGTTGGGCGAGATATCGAAGAAGACCGTTAGAGTTTGCGATTGGGGGCGAGTGTATCTACGAGCTTCTCCGATGAAGGGTGTTAAAAGATTTGGGCAAAAGGGAAACTGAGTCCGAGATATGTGGGGCCTTTTGACATCATTGAAAGGATTGGAAAGTTAGCATATAGACTTCGATTACCGGAATCGATGTCTCGGGTACATAATGTCTTCCATGTATCTATGCTTAAGAAGTGTTTATCTACTACGGATGTGGAATCTCATTTTGATCCGGAATTGCTTCAAGATAACCTATCCTATGTTGAGAAGCCGGTTAAGATTCTTGATAGGAAAGAGAAGATGGTCAAGAGAAGGATGATTCCTTTGGTCTTGGTGCAATGGAGCAATCATTCACCAAGTGAAGCGACATGGGAAGAGGAAGATGTGATGACAGTTGAGTTTCCAGAGTTTATAGATCTTCCAGGTACGTTCAAGTTTCGAGGACGAAACTCCTCTTAAGGGGGGAGGAATGTAATATCCTGATTTTTGAAAAGGGGCATTTCAGTCATTTAACGGAAATCAGAATATTAGATTTATTTTAATTTTTGGAATTAAAGAAAAAAAGAAAATTAAAGGATTTGTTAATTAAGGAATTAATTGGAATAAGTTTTAATGGGATTAATAGGGAATTAAATTCCATTATTCAAAAAAAAAAAAAAAAGTTCCACGCTAAAAGCTTTTGAGAAGGGGCGCTAGTTTGAGGAAGAAAAAGGGAGAAGAGACTTTCTCAATTCGAAGCTAATCCGTCGTCCTTTTCAACAGACGCATCAAGAGGAAAATATTCTACGGAAGGAGAGGATCGTTTTGATACCGTCAATTAACCGGTTGGAGAAGGTAAGATTTCATCTTAGTATAAGTTAGATGTTTGAATTAAGGTTGCTTTGATGTTCAAGAATCGTAGTTTGATCAATTTGGTTTGATCAATTTCTAGGGTGAATCGAAAGCTAGGTTCTTTTGGTGTTTTGGATCGTTTGTTGCTCGCAATTAAGGTAACGAGGTTTTCATATTGAATGATTGATGTTTTATAATGGTTAATGTGAAGTAAGGGGGTGTTCAACGGTATTTAAGTGTGTGTTATTTATTCGTGTTTGCTGCTATTTTATATGTCATAGAATTTGCTTTCTTTAATTTTATTTTATATCACGATTCTTTGGGAGTTGCCGAAAGAATGTAGGGAAGAAACAGGAAAAAAAAAAAAAAAAAAAAAAAAAAAAGGGACTTTGATCTACACTGATGCATGATGTTGTACTGTTGTAGCAGGGGTGCCGTAGGAAAAGAAGAAGTAATGGGAATATATATTCTTTCATTTGGTGTTTGAAAGTTGTGTTTGATTAATAAATAAATAAATATATTTGAGATGGGAGAAACAAGTAGCAGCAATAGAATAGAGTTTAGAACAAGGACATCAGAAGGAAAAATGACGAGAAGAAAAAAAAAGGGGAATTATTGATATAGTTGGTTTAATAGATAATATATACAGTAAATGACCTAAAAAAAAAAACATCAATAAATATTCATAAACTTTACAAAGCCATAAATAGGTTTCTGATGCGTTTAGTTCTGCACCAAGTGGACTTCTTATGGATGAAACTTGGGACCGTCGGAAACTTAGGATTGGCCTTGTGCTTTGATGAACTAGGGATCATCATTATGCGTGTAATTGCTAGTTTGAGTCTAAGGGTCTAAGAAGAGGAGTAGGGAGCTTTTGTCTGAATGAACCTAGGCGGCTAGCTAATCATTTAATATCGTATTTGACTAGATAAAAGATTAAACATCATGAGAGCTTGGATAGGCACGGTACAATATCGGCAATGTGTTGGTTGGCGGATAAAGTGGTGATGGTCACCGCCGGATTCTAGACAAAGCCGCTTAAAGTAGTGATCATACCGCGGACAACCTCACGAACGAAATAGTCATTCACCGGATGACTTCTAGTGCTAGCCAGGTTAAAGTGATTGATTGTCTCGGGACGCTAGAGATTTATCTCTATAGGGTTGCAACTTTTGTCTTAGTGCATATCTCACTAAGTGTAGTGCCCTCATAAACATCTTTGTAACATAGATAAGCTAAGCTAGTAACCCTAGGGACCTCATGTTATACTATGAATATAACGTGATAGTTAGATGTAAGATAATGTCTAAACGGTCTATTAATAAGATGATGGTTACTTGCTTTCTTTATAAAACGCATGATTTCAATAAGCTTCTACTGCTACTAAGTAATGTATGTACTTACCCCCGTTAAATGTTTTATTGAGAAGATGAAACAGGTTTATGGAGGCGAGGAGTATGATGAAGATGTTTGAGGTCTTGATACGAAGATGTTTTATATGAAGTTGTTCTTTTGGAAACTTTCTTTTATTTCAAGTTTGATACAAACTATGTTGTTATTTCGAGATTGAATGTTGTTTTGTTTGGCTCGTTTTAGAAGCCTTTGATGTAAGACTAGATCGTTTGATTTCTTTTGGATGTTGAAACGTTTGATTTCCATTTTGGATTTTAGTGCGGATTGAATCTGGTTTTATTGGTCTTTGGAATTTATTTTTCCCGAAGTCGTTTCGTTCGCGTTGTGTTTATGATATATGACGTAAGCGCATGTATAATATTGGATTATATTTAATATTATATACGCCGGGCTCGCTCGTTCGGATAAGGACTCGGATCCTAAACAAGGCGTCACAATTTGTTTATGGGTGGTTAAAGAAACTGGGTTTTATGTAGCTTCAAAGGAAAATTTTTCCGACCGTGATCTTTTTTTAATGAATGGGTGGTAAAATAGTACTCATATGCTTGTATGATTGCTGATGAAATTTTCAAGTTTATTAATGTTATGAAATGAACGGTTCCATCCGAGAATTTGCATTATCCGTGCTTATAAATGCCATTGAGAAATATAAATTCAGACATAAAAAACCCTCCTTCCCCCCCCCCCCTCCCAAAAAAAAAGGATTTATTGTCAAAAATGACAATTTGAACATAGAAATATGCAAATAGGACAATGAAATGTTTTTTTAGGTAAAATGGACAGATCCTAATTCCACTGTGATAGTGAAACATTATATTTGAGGTTAGTTCCACTGCAGCAAACAGTGGATTTGAGTGAATTTGTTCTTATCACCCAATTTATATTTTCACTGTCCTGATTCTCATTTTTCTTTTATTTTTTGTCCTTTTAAACCACTCCCCTTATTTTAATCACAAAAAGATTGCAAATTCGCCTGAAAAGAGTATCTATTACGATAATTGAGATATATTATGGTGTGATTTGTATTTCTTTTAAGCAAGGATACTTTGGTAAATATTGATAGGAGAAGAAACCCTGATTTGTACTATAAATACCGTATTTTGTGATTGATGAAGGACAAGAATATTTACCCCAAAATTGTTTTTGATGGTATCAGAGACATGTTAGTTTAACCACCCCAAAAAAAAGAAAAAGGAAAAAAAAAATATCGTTGAACTGAGACAAAGGTGATCGTCTGCGATAGTAGAATACCATCAAATAAGTGATTATTCTTCTTATAGTCTTATTATTGCCCCGAGGATGGACCGTGGAGACTAAAAAGAAGAAGCAGGTCTAAGCACGGATCACTTTACAAGTTATACAAAATGTCGAAAAAGAAATCGGAAGACTTTCCTTCAAGCCGGACCAGAGCTGCTAGGTGGGGAGGTGGCCGGCAATGGAGTGCAGCAGCCGACTTCCCAAGCAAAGAAGAATAAGGCCGGCTCGGCTCAGCCCACTGCCAACTCGGTTCAGCCCCAAACATTAGAACAATCAGGGCTTGGGAACAAGCTGTTCACTGCCTCTGATCCTGAATCTATTGCTTTTAGAAAGTATGCTCGAACTTTACAATAACAAATTAACAATCAGGACTTCCAAAAATCAACCTCATTTTTACTCAATAAAGTCCTCTGTAGTTATAGATATCCGCAAGTGTAAGGGAAAATATAAACAAAACACAAAAAAAAAAAAAAAAAAAAAAAAAAAAAAGGAAATGAATGACAATGTCACTAAACAGTCGTTTGAATTTCCTTGTGTTAAATTGTAAGATTTAGTAACTAACGAAAATATACACCGTCCCAAGAAAAAAAAAAAATGGGAACTTTCTTTGAAGACTGAAAGAATTACAATTCAAGATAATTATCATCTATGTCATGAATGTCAAAAAGGAAACAATCCATATCAGACAAATAAATAAATTGTTTAAATTGAGACCCAAAAAACCCAAGCTTAAAACGCATCATATATCTTTCTATTACATATAAGAAAGGATAAAATTGGGTGACGTGTTCCTCAGCTGAATTTTTTGAGCTTCCTCCTAAATTCTCTAAGCAAATTTAGCTTGGGCCTTACATTGATCCAGCCCTCTTTTTTTTTTTTCCCTTTTTTTCTTTCTCATTTCGATGAGCATTGGGCCTTTTGTGCTTAAGCCTGTTATTCTCTTTCGTTTTTGTATATACACACATACGAAAGCTGGATATATATATAATGGAAGGAAAAAAAAGATGGAAAGAGATGAGAGTGTACAGTAACAGAAAAGAATTAGATTAATAAAAATATAAAATATAGAAATTGTGTTCTTATCAAGCGGAGACAAGACAGTATAGTGAATGGGGTGTGTATCTGCTTAATTAATTAATTGATGGTTCGGAGTTACAATTTATTATTTAATTTATTCCTACGTTATTAACTGTATGAGTTAAAATTTACTTCGTTTTGCTTATGTAGCAAGCTTTCGATTATCGATGTTTAGAACTCGTTCTGAGGTTATTCCTTCTCTTACGATTAAATTTTATATTATTCTATAGTTTATATGTACCGCTGAGTTCTCGGTAAAACACATATACTTCGTGATATATCTGACGAGATATATATATTTAAAAATAGAAGACATGATTCATAAACCCATAAGGACAATGTGTGTGGTAACATGGAAAAAAAAATTCAGTATAACATATATATATATATATCTCGAGATACATATGTCGAATTAAATATATAAAAATATGTGACTTAGTATTTATTTTTTATTTTGATATTTACAAAAAAAATATATATCGAAAAACTACGCCGGTCTGTGTAATTAATAAAGGTAAATCCACGTCGGTGTTAATCGAACCCGGCAAACATAAATAAACACACATATCTTGAGATACGTATGTCATATTAAATAAAAAAATATGTGATTTAATATTATTTACTTACAATAAATGTTATATCAAACGAGCACGACACTCCGAATGTATAGAAACCATGGATATAGATCATAATGTTAAATTTAAACTTTTTTGTTATATACTTTAGTATAAATTTTAGTAAAGAGAAAGATAAAAGAGATAAAGAAAAAAGATGGAAAGATGGAGAGTGTACGTAAACAGAAAAGAATTAGATTAATAAAATAAACGGTACTGCTACATCCACTACACTTATCTCCACAACATCATCCACACCATACATTTAGTCAGGACCCACAAAAAAAAATATTTCTCTCTCTAATCAAAGGACAACATCATCCACTACATCATCCACTACATCTTTATGTAGTGGATGTAGCATTTTCCTAAAATAAAAGATCCAAATTGTGTCCTTAGCAAGTGGAGACAAGACAATATAGTGAAGTGGGGTGTGTATGTGATTTATTAATTTTTTTGCTGTCAAAACTATACACTAAAAGAAAACGAAAGGCCACAAATATTTTCACTGTTTTTTTTCCTTCGCAGAATGATTACGGGAGTGCAACTTGGGCTCTCTCTCTTCCATCCCATGAGAATTCCGGTTGCCGAGGCTGGATCAACGGTGGGAATCTCCTCTGTGGTGGGTAGGGGTAGAGGATGACGTTTGCTGTCTGTCAAATGCCTAATCAGGCATCAAACCATCATCTTGCGTTGTATATGAGGGAGTTTTACAGAGGTATTATGCACGCTCTCTCTCTATTACTCTTGTTGTTGTATAATTTGGTGAGTGAAGCAGCTGAAATCAAATTTTCTGATAATCTATGTGTGATTGCTGCTGTGCATGTTAATTTTTCAAAGGTTTTTGTTTGTTGGGTCTATAGAGGTCTGGGTATGGGGAGTTTATCATATGAGGTTTTTGGTCTTTGTGTCAATCATTTCTAGGCTGTGCTGTTTACTTTCTGATTTTGTGCTGGGATTATTTTGGGTGGTTCATTTGGAGTGTGAATCAGCATATGCAAATGAAGAAAACATTGAAGAGGAGTACATGAACCGCATATGCAAATAAAGAAAACATTTTAGTATTATTTTGGGTGATTGATTTTGTTTAGAATATGGAACCTCTTTCATTTGCATATGTTGATTCACGCTATAATTTTTCAGAGGGGCATAACATGAAAAGATTTCTTTTTTCTAGGTTAATTCATAGGTCAATTCATTGTATGGTTTTTCAGAGGGTATGGGTTCATTTTGTGATAATTCCAGCACATATCTGGATCGCATAGGTGATTCCACCAGCCCTACCAAAGATCACGCTTTGTGTAACTGATCAAGGATAAAGAATGTGTATGTTTTAAAGCAATGGTTGCTTGAGAGAGCTACACAGATCATTTAAGTGTTAGAGATAGTCAAAGAGATGTGTGAACATTATATTGTTAGCTAGGCAGGTTCCAGTTGCATGGAATGATCTTATGTTTAAGTTTTTTAGTTTTCTTAGTTTTCTATGGTTGCTTAGCATGTTTTGATGTGTTTTAGTGTACATGTCTTTAAAAGTACATATTGGTGTCATGAATTCCATTTGCTTTTTTGGTTGTGTTAGTGATCTGGTAGATATTTTATTTTATGTGTAGTCTTTTTCTAACTGAGCATATTTGCTGTTGATTTTGGTGTTTGGTGTATTGGATGTTGTTAATTAACCTGATTGCTTTTCATTTGTTGCCTCAGGAAAGGGTTCAGGGGATTCATATTTGCTGTTGGTTTTCAGGTAGTATTTATTTCTTTTATATTTTATTGTTTTTTTGGTTTAAGGTTTCATATGGTGTCTTTAGTTGAGTAAAGGAATGTACCATGAGTTTTTGTATGCTGATATGTTAGTGTCTTTTTGTTATATATGTCCATGTATATTTTGCCGTTAGTTGATCTGTGTTGTTTGGTAGGATCTTTTGCCGCTGCTTAGGATATCTTGCTGGTTTTTCCAGCCTTATTTGTCTGTGTGCTCTCTATGGCTTCACGTTTGGTAAGTTATATTCAACTGTATTTTTTGGCCAATAGATAGTTTGACTGCTGTTTGTTTGTGTTTTAGTTTGTTGTTTGCAACTTTGTCTGTCCTTATAAAATTAAGTTGTTAGCCTGCAATGAGAACAAAGAGACCATCAAAGGCTAGGTATTTAGATTATAATGCCTGTGAAAATTTAAATAACGACATTGCCAACAGTGGTGTTATGAACCATAGGTCTAATGAATGTAAGGAATATCGCCGGTTGGCGATTATTAGATGGAAGGAAAAAAAATTAAAAATTTTCCAGTAGATAAAAACATTTCAGGTCTGCTAGCATCAGTTGGGGATCCTAAATCTCTTGTGCTAAAAAAGATGGACCCTTGCCGTCATTGTAATGCTAAAAAATTTGAGTATGAGACTGAAAATTTCTGTTGTTCCGGCGGTGAGGTTGTGCTTGCGTCGAATAAGATTCCGTTAATATTGATTTGATTGCGAAAGAATTCGTTATCGTTGATGCCAAGTATGTTTAATTGAATCTTTGTTCTTTGTATTTTGGATGCTATTTTCTGAGTAACTATTCAATTTTCAATTTTATTAGAAAAACTCCTATGCTTATGAGGCTGTGGATGAAAAAGATAAATGAGTAAGAAGAAAACATGAATTCGAACTCGTTACCAAAGAAAAAACACAAATTTCTACTCGTTATAATGGGAAAGCACAAATTTCCGGCGATGTCAACTCGTTGTCAGGGAAAAAAACATTTTTTCAGCAAGGACAACTCGTTACCAGAGAAAAACACAAATTTGAACTCGTTAATAAGAAGAAAACATGAATTCAACTCGTTATCAAAGAGAAAACAAAAATTTCTACTCGTTATAATGGAAAAGACAAATTTCGCGATGTCAACTCGTTATCGTGGAAAAAACATTTTTTCAAAGAAGGACAACTCGTTACTGAGAGAAAACACAAATTTGAACTCGTTAATAAGAAGAAAACATGAATTCGAACTCGTTACCAAAGAAAAAACCCAAATTTCTACTCGTTATAATGGGAAAACACAAATTTCCGCAATGTCAACTCGTTATCGTGGAAAAAACATTTTTTCTACAAGGACAACTCGTTACTGAGAAAAATCACAAATTTGAACTCGTTAATAAGAAGAAAACATGAATTCAAACTCGTTACCAAAGAAAAACACAAATTTCTACTCGTTATAATGGAAAACACAAAATTTCCGCGATGCCCATTCGTTATCAAGGAAAAAACATTTTTTCTACAAGGACAACTCGTTACTGGAGAAAAACACAAATTTGAACTCGTTAATAAGAGAAAACTTGAATTCGAACTCGTTACCAAAGAGAAAACAAAAATTTCTACTCGTTATAATGGGAAAACACAAATTTCCGGCGATGTCAACTCGTTATCAAGGAAAAAACATTTTTCAAAGCAAGTACAACTCGTTACTGGAGAAAAAACAAATTTGAACTCGTTAATAAGAAGAAAACATGAATTCGAACTCGTTACCAAATAAAACCCAAATTTCTACTCGTTATAATGGGAAAACACAATTTCCGATGATGTCAACTCGTTATCGTGGAAAAAAGATTTTTCTACAAGGACAACTCGTTACTGCAGAAAATCACAAATTTGAACTCGTTAATAAGAAGAAAACATGAATTCAAACTAGTTACCAAAGAAAAAGCACAAATTTCTACTCGTTATAATGGGAAAACACAAATTTTCGGCAATGTCCACTCGTTATCAAGGAAAAAAAGCATTTTTTCTACAAGGAAAACTCGTTACCAGAGAAAAACACAAATTTGAATTCGTTAATAAGAAGAAAACTTGAATTCGAACTCGTTACCAAAGGAAAACAAAAATTTCTACTCGTTATAATGGGAAAGCACAAATTTCCGGCGATGTCAACTCGTTATCAGGGAAAAAAACATTTTTTCAGCAAGGACAACTCGTTACATGTTAAGGCCATATTTATATGATTTTTAAAGGTTTATTTCATTATTATTTTCCCCACATTTGCGTAATTTACATGAGAATTAAGGGTTTAAGTGTAAATATTGAGTAAAGATGATTTTAAGATGATTGTATGCAAAATTGATGATTTTAAGTGTTGATTTAATGGAATTATTATTAGTTGAGTTTTATTACATTTTTGCATTGTTTATTTATCATGTAGGTGTTGATTTTCGTGCATATAATGAGGATAAATGAAGCTCAAGTCGAATTACAAGAGATAGAGTTGGAATTGGCTTGAAGAAATTGGATAAAGATGAAGAGATCCGATCCTCGCCAGCTTCAAACGGGCGCTCATCGATCTTGAACGAGCGTCCGTAGTGAATCAAGCGCCCATGCAAATGGCCCGTAATCGTATTTTACATTCGAGAGTTCGACGGAGGATGAACGAAGCGCTTACTCAGCGTCCAGCATTCTCGGACGGGCGCCCACGACAGACCAGACGGGCGTTCAAGGCCGACTTAGTCATAACCGACTTAAAACTCTATATATAGCAAAGCAAATTTCTTAACCATAATTCATACCACATAATTGAGATCGCACTTTCACACCAAAAAGTCAGCGCGTAACCCTAATTCCATAGAGATGAATTTCTCCAACCCAACAATCATCTTCAACATGATTGTTGGCTAAAAGCCTTGCAAAGTGAGTCGACGGAGGAAGCCTATCAACAACACAAACCAACTAGAGTTCGATGCTTAAGTTTAGTGAGTTTATTTCATAGTTTTTCATTACTTTGGATCTGCTTTGTATTGCTTAAGTTTTATTGAATTAAGATTTGATGAAACGATCTATGTTTAATTTATGCTTGAATAAATTTATGAAAGTATGTTTATTTAAGTTCTCTTTTATTCAAAGTAATGCATCTAATTGTGTTTTAAGAGATTAGGCATGATTAGTTGAGTAAGAGCTTGAAACAATCTCGTGATTTCGTTTTGATTGCATGTTTAGTTTATTTGAAAAGATAAACGAAACCCTAGAATTTGGTTGAAGAAATTTAATTGAATTCGTGATAAATCACTACTAAAAACTATGTCTTTTAATCACCGCTCTAGTTGGATTGTTGGTTGATAAGTGGAGTCCATTCGCTTTTGCTTTGTGTTTTCCTTTAATTGTTTTAATCAAACCGCTTAGATTAAGTTTAGTTTAAGTTCTAGTTTTATAAACCCTAATTTCCTGCTTTGTTTTCCTGCACTTTTTTCGCTTCGATTCGTAGTTTAGACGCCGTCCGCAATAGCGACGCCCGTCCGATAGATTTTCGCGTCCCAGACGCTGCGTTCATCAAAGTGAACGTTATCCGTCTTTCTGCTTTTCTTATTTCCCTTGTTTTTATTCCTGCTTTAGTTTCAATTCTTAGGTTTAGGTTTTAGTTAGTTTCACCTTTTTAGTTTAGTTAATAATTGTGACATAATCGATATAGATTTATACGAGAATCCGATAAACATTCCACTCCCTTAGGACGACCCGTTAACATCCTATACTACGAACCTTATACTTGGGGTGTTTCGGTTATAAATTGTAAAACTCGTTTTTACCGAACAAGTTTTTGGCGCCGTTGCCGGGGAGTCGGTAACGGTTGTCGGATTCTACTTAGGACAGTTTTCTGTGTCAAAAAGGGGTCGTTAGGGCACACGGTAGTATTTTGACCATAACTTTCGGCTCGAGTGTCCGTTTGGAACGTAGGACCCCAATTCGGAAAGCTCGTTCCGACGCCGACGACGTGGTGAACCGCCGTAGGCCGTTCAGTGCGTTTTTGAGGTCAAAATCCACTGTTTTCCCCTTCATTTTGGCCCTAGAAGATTTCAACACATTTTTTTTTACCGTCTTAGTGTTTTTCTTGTTTTTAAACTTTTCGTAGGTAGGTTCCTTTTCCAGTTTCGGTTTCTTTATATCTTCTAAAAATAAAAAAATTAAAAAAATACTAAAGCCTTACGAACGAGCGCTCACCCATACCGAACGCACGCCTCGCTTCATCTGTCTTCTTTCCGAACGCCGATTCGATGTTCAAACGAGCGTTCACTTCTAAATCCTCCAATCTTCTCTAAACTCGTTCTAATCAACCCCAAAGGGTTGATTTCTTCCTTTTCCTTTCTTCTGGTTTATGCAAACGAGAAGTAAGAAGGACTTCGATCTTTGATCCCGAGCCCGAACGATCTATCCTTAGAAGAAGGCTTCTCCCCGATTTGGAGAAAATGGCGGATCAAGATCCACCAATTCCAAATCCCGATCCCCAAGCTCGCTTAAATTTACTCCTTCAACAAATGCAAGCTCTGCGAAGAATGAATGCAGAATCAAGAAGTGGCATAAATCAACAACTTCAACAATTCCGCCTAAAACCAAATTTAATCGGGCTGAACCAGACCCCTACACTCCATATCTAAATCAAGATTTTCTCGAGGGGCATAGACTCATTCGTCCTCCCGACATGGGAGGAGTGAACTTTGATCTAAAGAACGGAGTAGTTGCTCTAGTTCGAGAATAGCTCTTTCCATGGTATCGCTCAGGAAGATCCACACGACTTCTTGTCCACATTCGCACAAATCATGTGAAGCGGGTGCCATTATCCGGTGTTGATTACGAGATAGTTAAGTTAAAGCTATTTCCTTTTGCTTTGAAAGGTGAAGCAAGTCGGTGGTTTAAATCGTTGGCACATCATTCTCTCCATACATGGAATGATGTCAAAAGAGCCTTCGCTCTTAAGTGGGTTTCACCAGCAAGATTATGGAGATGAAACGGGAAATAGCTACGCTTGAGCAGGTTGGAGGATGAGACTCATTGGCAAAGCTTGGGAGAGATTGAATCTCTTGATGAGGAAATGCCCCAATCACGGATATGATGAGATATGAGTTGTTTGAATCGTTTCTATAGAGGTGTCTCTCAACCTAATAGAGACTATCTTGACTCCACACTCATGGATCCTTCTTAGGGGGAGGTGATGAGATCGCTTTCAGAGTGGTGAGACCATCGCCAAGAACAATATGTGGTCGACTCTAAGAAGACCAATATTGTTAAGAAAGAAGGTACGCAAGCAATCCCGATACACAAATGTTGGTTGCTCGGATGGAATTGATAAGCAAGCAATGGCCAATCTTGAGATGCAAACCTTAATTCAAATTATCTTGAAACACAGTGAGGGACCGAGATGACGGAGAGGTAAACTTAATGGATAACCAAAACCAACCTTCCGAAACTTCAACCGTAACTAACTATTCAGATTTCAAAGACAAAACTTCAATCAAGCCAAGTTACCACCTGGCCCTTCAAATTCGAATTCTTTCAACTCGAACTATCAAAGGCCGCCTGAACTCCCAAAGGCCTCAAGGTGGCTGGAATCAAACTCGAAACAACAATCATACCACCTCATGTGTCCTCAACACAAATTCGATGAGTCGGTAGACATGGTGAAGACTCTCGCCTACTAGTGTTAAAGCAATTGAGAGACAAGTTGGTCAAATGGTAGACCAAAAGCAAGCGTTGACTCTCACGGTAAACTTCCGAGTTATACCGAGAGAAATCCGAAAGCTGATGTGAATGTTTGCACTGCCATTACACCTCAGTGGGAGTATGGGCAAGAAGAGGAGTTGAACGAAGTGACTCTGAGAAGTGGTAAGAAGGCTGGACCCGGCAAGATGTCGGGAAACGAGTAGCCCCTCCTGACGCCATGAGTTCAGGAGGGGGAAATCAGAAATCACATGCCGAAGAAAGCAACGATGAGGAGGAGCTTAGTGACAATTCTTCGGAGGGCGACAATGATTCTGATGAAGAGGAAAGGAAGGAGAGTCGGAGGTCAGACTACCACGACTAAGAAAAAGGAAGAAAAGTTTGTGAGATGGAAGGATAAGGAGGATGAGGCGATAAAGAATCAGGCCACGAAGAATGATAAAGTCCTTCCTTATCCACCGAAGAGCAAGGAGAGCCTCGCCAAAGACAAGCGAGATGATGGGGTGAGGAGAATACTTAGGGACACTAAAGTGAGTATGCCCTTAGCTGAGGTATTGTCTGAAATGCCTAAATGTACTAAGTATCTTAAAGAATTCTGTGGGAGCAAGAGAAAGCTTGAGGGGATGGGTTGAAGAAGTGTTTGAGAAGATTGCGCAATGGTTTCACAAAAAGTCATTTGTTAGGCGAGGTGACCTGCGGACCTTCAATCTCCTGGCCAGATTGAAGGCCATTTGTTCGAAAATGTTTTATGCGACTCAGGGGCCTCAATCAATGTGATGCCATTAAATGTATGCAAGAAGCTCGGGCTAGACAAAAGAATGCGAGAACACCCCATTTCTCTTCAGATGGTAGACAAATCTAGTCGTACTGCAGCCGGTTGTGTAGCTAATGTTCTCCTTCAAGTTGAACATTTGGTCTTCCCTACCGACTGGGTTATCCTAGACTATCCACCTGATAAAGAAATGCCTCTAATTCTAGGCCGAACCTTTTTGGACACTTCTAACGCTCTCATCGACTTCTCAAAGCGATGATTACTCTTAGAATCGGTGACACATCCGTCACCTTCACACGAGGACAAGTCCTGAAAGAACCATAATTGATGAAATATCGCTTGTCGGCTATCTATGAGGACGAAAAGATGCCTACTCAAGAAGCAGAGGAGTTGACAGAGATAGGTGTTTTTGAAGTCTTGGACATTGAGGATCCGGTGATCATGGACCATCTTCTAATTCATTTCAAGCCGTAGGCATTGACGAGTCATCTTCACTCGCTCACACTGGGCCTCATTATTGAGTTAGAAGCATGGAGATGCCCAAAGAACAAACGATGATTTCAAAGAATCGAGTCGGGAAGACTTCATCCTGGTGAAGAAGAAGCTCGATGGGTAGTTGGGACGAGATAGAGTTTTGGAGAGAAGCTACTCATTGGGAAGTAGATGATTGGGAAGAGTCGCGTAAGAGCTTAAAGATGAAGAGTTAAGAAAATGATCGATCACAAGAAAAAGGAAGCAAGTGTTGATCGGAGGATTCCGATGGACGATTTGATCCAATACCTTTCTGGGGTTGAGCCTCGGGAAGATGAGTTATTCTTTAGTCAACCACTTCAAGCTCACAAAGAGAAAGGTGGCCCGTTAAAGTCTAGTATTGAGCAACCACCTACTGATTTAGAGCTTAAACCGCTTCCAAAACACCTTAAGTATATCTTTCTTAAGGATGGAGACAAATTGCCTTTGATCATTTCTTCAAAACTCGACCAAGAGCAAGAAGCACAGCTGATAGAAGTGCTTCAGAAAAACATCCTCGCGTTCGGTTGGCAAGTGGGTGATATCCGAGGGATCAGCCCAGACATATGCATGCATAAAATCCGAACGGAGGAAGGAGCTAAAAAGGTAAGACAACCTCAGCGAAGGCTGAATCCGCATATGCAAGTGGTTGTCAAAAAGGAGGTTATAAAGTGGCTTGACATGGGCATCATCTATGCAATCGCCGATAGCGAGTGGGTCAGCCCTACTCAAGTTGTGCCAAAGAAGGGCGGAATCACAAATGAAAAGAATGAAAAAGGGGAGGAAGTTGCCTTACGACTGTGATGATGGCTCAGAGTCTCAGATTGACTATCGTGAGACTTAATGAGGTTACCGCCAAGGACCACTTTCCCTACCCTTCATTGACCAAATTATTGAACGACCGAGTGGTCATAAGTATTATTGTTTCCTTGATGGCTATTCTGGCTACTTCCAGATAGCCATTGATCCTAATGACCAAGAGAAGACAACTTTTACGTGTCCATCTGGTATTTTTGCTTTTCGCAGAATGCCATTCGGCCTATGCAACGCACCCGCGACTTTTCAACGGTGCATGTTGGCCATTTTTGATGGACTTGTGGAGCAATGCATGGAGGTCTTCATGGACGACTTCTCAGTCTACGGCGATAGTTTTGATGAAATTTTAGAGAACCTAGATATGGTACTCCAACGTTGCGTTGAGAAGAATCTGGTGCTTAACTGGGAGAAATGCCATTTTCTAGTTGATGAAGGAATAGTTTTGGGACACAAGGTGTCCAATGCTGGCATTCAAGTTGATAAGGCTAAGGTTGAAGCCATTGAAAAGATGACGTACCCAAAAACAGTGAAAGAGGTACGAGTTTTTCTAGGACATGTTGGCTTCTACCGGCGTTTCATTAGAGACTTTTCTACGATTGCCAAGCCTTTATCAAATCTTTTGAAAGATGATGTAAATTTCTTGTTCGATGCGAAGTGCAAGGAAGCTTTCAATTGTTTGAAAGATAAGCTTATCGCTGCCCTATATTTTAGTAGCACCGACCGACCAAGCCTTTCGAATTGATGTGTGATGCCTCTAATTATGCCGTAGCGCGCAGTTTTAGGACAAAGAGTTGATAAAAGTTCAGCCCATCTATTATGTGAGTCGTGACTTGAACCCGGCTCAATGCAATTATACTACGATCGAGAAGGAATTCTTAGCCGTCGTCTTTGCCATTGACAAGTTTAGAAGCTATCTTCTAGGGTCTCAAGTTGTTGTTTGGACCGATCATGCAGCCTACGCTACCTTATGGACAAAGCGGATGCAAAACCAAGGTTACTTCAATGGATTCTCGATTTTACAAGAGTTTGACCTTGTGATTAAAGATAAGAAAGGTAGTGAGAATATTGTGGTGATCATTTATCTCGCTTAGTAAATGAGGGTGCAGAGAATCACAATGATATAGGCATTGATTTTCCAACCGAGCAATTGATGAAGCTTGAAACGGTTAGGCAGTGGTATGTCGACTACGCCAACTATTTAGCGAGTGGTCATTTAGAGGATATGACGTATCGGGAAAGAAAAGTTCTTTCTCGATCTCAAATATCTCGTATGGGAAGATCCTTATTTGTTCGAGTCCAGTAAGGATGGTTTGCTTGAAGGTGTGTTCCTGAGCATGATCGAGTGGGATATCCTAGAACAATGCCACAAATGGTCCTCACTACCGGAGGTCACTATGGAACACCAAAGACGGTTGCAAAGATCCTTCAAGCCGGATTCTACCGGCCGACTCTGCTTAAAGACGCAGCCTTTTGTAAAGGTTGTGATAGGTGCCGAGAGAAGAAGGCGCGAGTAGTCGGATGGAAATGCCACTTAAGCCCATTCTTGAATGCGAAGTTTTCGATGTAAGGGGCATAGATTTTATGGGACCCTTTCCATCCTCATGTGGTAATAAGTATATCCTCGCCTGCAGGTGATTATGTTTCAAAGTGGGTTGAGGCCATAGCTACTCAAACTAATGATCACAAGGTTGTAAAGAAATTCTTGCAAAAGAATATCTTTACTAGATTTGGTCATCCGAGAGCACTCATTAGTGATGAAGGTACTCACTTTTGCAATGCGCCGCTTGATAAGATCCTTGAAAAGTATGGTGTCAAACATAAGATTGGTACACCATATCATCCTCAAACTAGTGGCCAAAGTCGAGGTAAGCAACCAGAGCTTGAAAAGAATTTTAGAGAAGACCGTGAACAATAATCAATCTAATTGGAGTCTTAAGTTGGATGATGCATTGTGGGGCTTATCGTCTCGCATTTAAAACCCCGATGGGCACGTCACCCTTCCAAATGGTCTATGGCAAAGCTTGTCATTTACATTCGAACTTGAACACAGAGCTCGGGCAATTAAATTCTTAAATTTTGATAGCCAACTCTGTGGGGAGAAAAGGTTGTTACAGTTGAACGAGCTCGACGAATTCAGACTCAGAGCATACGAGAATGCTAAACTCAGCAAGGAGAGAACTAAGATACTCCATGACGCTAAGATCAAGGACCGAGAATTCAAAGTTGGTGAAATGGCTTTACTCTATAATACCAGACTTCATTTGTTTCCTGGTAAGCTAAAGTCTAGATGGTCTGGTCCATTTGAGATTCTCGAGGTTAATCCAAGTGGAGTAATTACTTTGAACGGGTATGGTAATCAAGCTTTTAAAGTGAATGGCCATCGACTTAAGAATTATTTTGGGCAACCAAAGGAAAAGCCTGAGATTCTTTATTTCCAAAGAAGAGATGAGAGTACAGATGTCCTGGTTTGTGAAGAGATTCCATCTTATTTCTTTGAGTCAGATGATGATGACGTTCCTAGATCCACCCGTAAGGTACCTTCTGCTGAGACTTCTGATCATACCACTATGCCTATGCCTATCGTGCGCAAGAACAAGAAGAAGAGAGTCAGTGTGGTTTGGAGAGAAAAGTTTAATGATCTTATAGCACACTTGACTTGTTGTGGTGAAAATCATTTCCGCCCCAATACTCTCGATTACGATCATCGAGGTGGCGGTAGTCAAACCAAAGTGGCCCGATCCGGTTGATTCTTGAACTTTGTGTCAAGCTATTGACATTAAAAGAGCGCTCCTAGGAGGCAACCTAGTTTTCTTTGTTCGTTTCCTTTTCTTAGGTTGTTTTATTGTTTTAGAAATAATACTTTAGTTGATTTTGTGTTGATGGTTATTCCTCCTACATTCATTGTAAGTGTTTTGTGTTATGTGTTGCTCATATACCCCGTGTACCCGAGATTATATGGTATGTCGAGTGTTGCGTATACTTTTGAGCAGTGTTTTCGAGTCACTATCATCCCAAAGTTGTCTATTCGAGTTGCAAATGTACATTCATGCTCCGGCCGACCTCCGCCAACTTTCATCCGACAACCACTGTTGAAACCAGCTAAGTTTTTTTATTTTTATTTTATTCTGCACATTCTGAGGACATAATGTGATTTAAGTGTGGGGGGGTGTTTGGGTATGTTTTTATGCTATATCCTTTGAAATATGAGTGAATGTTAAATTTCTCATGAATTTAAAATTTTTGTGAGTCTCGAGCATATAATTGGAACTAGATGCTTGCTAGTTGTAGTTTTCTAACGATGATAGTATGTGACTTAGTGAGATAATTATAGCATGTTTTACTTTTATGGAGATAGTTTCGTTTTTCACTCACGAAAGCCTTTGATTTTGAAGCACGACTTTTGAATTATATCCTTTCATTATTTTTAATGATTTATCTTAGGAAGGTCAGTATAGTTACACCTAAGTTAGACCGTGTACTGTGAATATCATAAAGTTTGAATGTGATAAGTGAGATGTAACTTATGACTTTGAAAAGTGAATAAATAAAGTGAGTGAGCAATTATTAATAAATACGTTTGTCGGAAGCTGGTTAATGATTTGAGTGCGGTAGGGCATTATCTCGAAATGTCCTATTCCACTATGATGACCAATAGCTCACGATAGTCAGTTTATAGCTACCTTATGATTTGAGTAGGTAGGGTGTTATCACGAAACATCCTATTCTACTATGATGGGTAAGAGCTCATTCTGATATGCGTCAAATTTGAAAATTTTGGAAATGATGAGTGAAAATAAAGTGAAGTCTTTGTTATCATGGATCTTATACCCAGTAGAACCGCATGATATCTCAGTAGGATTATCCTACCGAGTGCGTGGGGAAGGCTTTGAGTGGAGCTATTACATGCTCTGCACTCTAGGATAGTCATTGGAATTTTGAGAGGATATTTCTTTGAAAGGCTTGCTAGATTGAGAATGGCTTGTCACACATACACGAATCTATCTCTGTGATGGTATTGTTTGCTATAGTTGTTGTATCTTTTGTTACGTGAGTTAGAGATCTATGTGGATTATTTATAAAGTTGAGCTATAGTTTTGATTGTTTTGTCCGAGGACGTACAAAAAGTTAAGTGTAGGGGAGTTGTTAAGGCCATATTTATATGATTATTAAAGGTTTATTTCATTATTATTTTCCCCACATTTGCGTAATTTACATGAGAATTAAGGGTTTAAGTGTAAATATTGAGTAAAGATGATTTTAAGATGATTGTATGCAAAATTGATGATTTTAAGTGTTGATTTAATGGAATTATTATTAGTTGAGTTTTATTACATTTTTGCATTGTTTATTTATCATGTAGGTGTTGATTTTCGTCCGTATAATGAGGATAAATGAAGCTCAAGTCGAATTACAAGAGATAGAGTTGGAATTGGCTTGAAGAAATTGGATAAAGATGAAGAGATCCGATCCTCGCGAGCTTCAAACGGGCGCTCATCGATCTTGAACGAAGCGCCCGTATGAATCATGGCCCATGCAGCGAGAGAAATCGTATTTTACATTTGGAGAGTTCGCATGGACGGAGGATGAACGAAGCGCTTACTCAGCGCGGCGTGCATTCTCGACGGGCGCCCACGAGACTGGACGGGCGTTCAAGGCCGACTTAGTCATAACCGACTTAAAACTCTATATATAGCAGCAGCCTCTTAACCCTAATTCATACCACATAATTGAGATCGCACTTTCACACCAAAAAGCTGCGGCCAGAACCCTAATTCCATAAAGATGAATTTCTCCAACCCAACAATCATCTTCAACATGATTGTTGGCTAAAAGCCTTGCAGTGAGTCGACGGAGGAAGCCTATCAACAACACAAACCAACTAGAGAGTTCGATGCTTAAGTTTAGTGAGTTTATTTCATAGTTTTCATTACTTTGGATCTGTTTTGTATTGCTTAAGTTTTATTGAATTAAGATTTGATGAAACGATCTATGTTTAATTTATGCTTGAATAAATTTATGAAAGTATGTTTATTTAAGTTCTCTTTTATTCAAAGTAATGCATCTAATTGTGTTTTAAGAGATTAGGCATGATTAGTTGAGTAAGAGCTTGGAAACAATCTCGTGATTTCGTTTTGATTGCATGTTTAGTTTATTTGAAAAGATAAACGAAACCCTAGAATTTGGTTGAAGAAATTTAATTGAATTCGTGATAAATCACTACTAAAAACTATGTCTTTTTAATCACCGTCTAGTTGGATTGTTGGTTGATAAGTGGAGTCGATCGCCTTCTTTGTGTTTTCCTTTAATTGTTTTAATCAAACCGTTTAGATTAAGTTTAGTTTAAGTTCTAGTTTTATAAACCCTAATTTCCTGCTGTTTTTCTGCACTTTTCTGCTTCAGTTCGTAGTTAGACGCTCGTCCGCAATAGCAGACGCCCGTCCGATAGATTTTCGTTCCCGGCACGCTGCTTCATCAAAGTGAACGTTCGTCCGCTCTTCTGCTTTTCTCATTTCCTGCTTGTTTTTATTCCTGTTTTAGTTTCAATTCTTAGGTTTAGGTTTTAGTTAGTTTCAGCCTTAGTTTAGTTAATAATTGTGACATAATCGATATAGATTTATACCAGAATCCGATAAACATTCCACTCCCTTAGGACGACCCGTTAACATCCTATACTACGAACCTTATACTTGGGGTGTTTCGGTTATAAATTGTAAAACTCGTTTTTACCGAACATTACCAAAGAAAAACACAAATTTGAACTCGTTAATAAGAAGAAAACATGAATTCGAACTTGTTACCAACGAAAAACCCAAATTTCTTCTCGTTATAATGGGAAAACACAAATTTCCGGCGATGTCAACTCGTTATCAGGGAAAAAAACATTTTTTCTACAAGGAGAACTCGTTACCAGAGAAAATCACAAATTTGAACTCGTTAATAAGAAGAAAACATGAATTCAAACTCGTTACCAAAGAAAAACAAAAATTTCTACTCGTTATAATGGGAAAACACAAATTTCCGGTGATGTCAACTCGTTATCAGGGAAAAAACATTTTTTCTGCAAGGACAACACGTTACTAGAGAAAATCACAAATTTGAACTCGTTAATAAGAAGAAAACATGAATTCGAACTCGTTAGCAAAGAAAAAACAAAAATTTCCACTCTTTATAATGGGAAAACACAAATTTCCGGCGATGTCAACTCGTTATCAGGGAAAGAAATATTTTTTCTGCAAGGAGAACACGTTACCAGAGAAAATCACAAATTTGAACTCATTAATAAGAATAAAACATGAATTCGAACTCGTTGCCAAAGAAAAAACACAAATTTCTACTCCTTATCATTGGAAAACACAAATTTCCGGCGATGTCAACTCGTTATCAGGGAAAAAAACATTTTTTCTACAAGGACAACTCGTTACCAGAGAAAAACACAAATTTGAACTTGTTAACAAGAAGAAAACATGGATTCGAACTCAATACCAAAGTAAAAAACCCAAATTTCTACTCGTTATAATGGGAAAACACAAATTTCCGGCGATGTCAACTCGTTATCATGGAAAAAAACATTTCTCCTACAAGGACAACTCGTTAGCAGAGATAAACACAAATTTGAACTCATTAATAAGAAGAAAACTTGAGTTCGAACTCGTTACCAAAGAAAAAACACAAATTTCTACTCGTTATAATTGGAAAACAAAAATTTCCGGCGATGTCAACTCGATATCAAGGAAAAAAACATTTTTTCTTCAAAGACAACTCGTTACCAGAGAAAATCACAAATTTGCACTCGTTAATAAGAAGAAAACATGAATTCGAACTCGTTACCAAAGAAAAATCAAAAATTTCTACTCGTTATAATGGGAAAACACAAATTTCCGGCGATGTCAACTCGTTATCAGGGAAAAAATATTTTTTCTGTAAGGAGAACACGTTACCAGAGAAAATCAAAAATTTGAACTCGTTAATAAGAAGAAAACATGAATTCGAACTCGTTACCAAAGAAAAAAACAAATTTCTACTCCTTAAAATGGGAAAACACAAATTTCCGGCGATGTCAACTCGTTATCAGGGAAAAAACATTTTTTCTACAAGGACAACTCGTTACCCGAGAAAAACACAAATTTGAACTCATTAATAAGAATAAAACATGAATTCGAACTCGTTACCAAAGGAAAAACAAAAATTTCTACTCGTTATAATGGGAAAACACAAATTTCCGGCGATGTCAACTCGTTATCAGGGAAAAAAACATTTTTTCTACAAGGACAACTCATTACTAGAGAAAATCACAAATTTGAACTCGTTAATAAGAAGAAAACATGAATTCAAACTCGTTACCAAAGAAAAAATACAAATTTCTACTCGTTATTATGGGAAAACACAAATTCCGGCGATGTCCACTCGTTTTCAAGGAAAAAAACATTTTTTCTACAAGGACAACTCGTTACCAGAGAAAAACACAAATTTGAACTCGTTAATAAGAAGAAAACTTGAATTCGAACTCGTTACCAAAGAGAAAACAAAAATTTCTACTCGTTATAATGGGAAAGCACAAATTTCCGGCGATGTCAACTCGTTATCGGGAAAAAAACCATTTTTTTACAAGGACAACTGATTACCAGAGAAAAACACAAATTTGAACTCGTTAATAAGAAGAAAACATGAATTCGAACTCGTTACCAAAGAAAAAACACAAATTTCTTCTCGTTATAATGGGAAAACACAAATTTCCGGAGATGTCAACTCGTTATCAGGGAAAAAAACATTTTTTCAACAAGGACAACACGTTACCAGAGAAAGTCACAAATTTGAACTCGTTAATAAGAAGAAAACATGGATTCGAACTCAATACCAAAGAAAAAACACAAATTTCTACACGTTATAATGGGAAAACACAAATTTCCGGCGATGTCCACTCGTTATCAAGGAAAAAAACATTTTTTTCTAAAAGGAAAACTCGTTACCAGAGAAAAACACAAATTTGAATTCGTTGATTAGAAGAAAACTTGAATTCGAACTCGTTACCAAAGAGTAAACAAAAATTTATACTCGTTATAATGGAAAAGCACAAATTTCCGGCGATGTCAACTCGTTATCAGGGGAAAAAACATTTTTTCAGCAAGGACAACTCGTTACCAAAGAAAAACACAAATTTCTACTCGTTATATTGGGAAAACACAAATTTCCGGCGATGTCAACTCGTTATCAGGGAAAAAAAACATTTTTTCTACAAGGACAACTCGTTACCAGATAAAACACAAATTTGAACTCGTTAATAAGAAGAAAACATGAATTCGAACTCGTTACCAAAGAAAAAAAAATTTCTACTCGTTATAATAGGAAAACACAAATTTCCGGCGATGTCAACTCGTTATTAGGAAAAAAAACATTATTTCTACAAGGACAACTCGTTACCGGAGAAAAACACAAATTGAACTCGTTAATAAGAAGAAAACATGAATTCGAAGTCGTTACGAAAGAAAAAACACAAATTTCTACTCATTATAATGGGAAAACACAAATTTCCGGTGATGTCAACTCGTTATCAGGGAAAAAACATTTTTTCTACAAGGACAACTCGTTACCCGAGAAAAGCACAAATTTGAACTCGTTAATAAGAAGAAAACATGAATTCTAACTCGTTACCAAAGAAAAAACATAAATTTCTACTCGTTATAATAGGAAAACACAAATTTCTGGCGATGTCAACTCGTTATCAGGGAAAAAAACATTATTTCTACAAGGACAACACGTTACCACCGAAAATCACAAATTTGAACTCGTTAATAAGAAGAAAACATGAATTCGAACTCGTTACCAAAGAAAAATCAAAAATTTCTACTCGTTATAATGGGAAAACACAAATTTCCGGCGATGTCAACTCGTTATCAGGGAAAAAACATTTTTTCTGCAAGGACAACACGTTACCAAAGAAAATCACAAATTCGAACTCGTTAATAAGAAGAAAACATGAATTCGAACTCGTTACCAAAGAAAAAACACAAATTTCTACTCGTTATAATGGGAAAACACAAATTTCCGGCGATGTCAACTCGTTATCAGGGAAAAATATTTTTTCTACAAGGAAAACTCGTTACCAGAGAAAAACACAAATTTGAACTCGTTAATAAGAAGAAAACATTAATTCGAACTCGTTACCAAAGAAAAAACACAAATTTCTACTCGTTATAATGGGAAAACCCAAATTTCCAGCGATGTCAACTCGTTATCCGGGCAAAAAACATTTTTTCTGCAAAGACAACTCGTTACCAGAGAAAAGCACAAATTTGAACTCGTTAATAAGAAGAAAACATGAATTCGAACTCGTTACCAAAGAAAAAACAAAAATTTCTACTCGTTATAATGGGAAAACACAAATTTCCGGCGATGTCAACTCGTTATCAGAGAAAAATACATTTTTTCTACAAGGACAACACGTTACCAGAGAAAATCACAAATTTGAACTCGTTAATAAGAAGAAAACCTGAATTCAAACTCGTTACCAAAGAAAAAACACAAATTTCTACTTGTTATAATGGTAAAACACAAATTTCCGGCGATGTCAACTCGTTATCAGGGATTTTTTTTTTCTACAAGGACAACTCGTTACCAGAGAAAAACACAAATTTGAACTCATTAATAAGAAGAAAACATGAATTCGAACTCATTACCAAAGAAAAAACAAAAATTTCTACTCGTTATAATGAGAAAACACAAATTTCCGGCGATGTCAACTCGTTATCAGGGAAAAAAACATTTTTTCTACAAAGACAACACGTTACCAGAGAAAATCAGAAATTTGAACTCGTTAATAAGAAGAAAACATGAATTCCTCTCGTTACCAAAGGAAAAACACAAATTTCTACTCATTATAATGGGAAAACACAAATTTCCGGCGATATCAACTCGTTATCAGGGAAAAAAACATTTTTTCTACAAGAAAACTCGTTACCAGAGAAAAACACAAATTTGAACTCGTTAATAAGAAGAAAACATGAATTCGAATTCGTTACCAAAGAAAAAACACAAATTTCTACTCGTTATAATGGGAAAACACAAATTTGTAGCAATGTCAACTCGTTATCTGGGCTAAAAGCATTTTTTCTGCAAAGACAACTCGTTACCAGAGAAAAGCACAAATTTGAACTCGTTAATAAGAAGAAAACATGAATTCGAACTCGTTAGCAAAGAAAAAACAAAAATTTCTACTCGTTATAAAAGGAAAACACAAATTTCCGGCGATGTCAACTCGTTATTAGGGAAAAAAAGATTATTTCTACAAGGACAACACGTTACCAGAGAAAAACACAAATTTGAACTCGTTAATAAGAAGAAAACATGAATTCGAACTCGTTACGAAAGAAAAAACACAAATTTCTACTCGTTATAATGGGAAAACACAAATTTCCGGTGATGTCAACTCGTTATCAGGGAAAAAAACATTTTTTCTACAAGGACAACTCGTTACCCGAGAAAAGCACAAATTTTAACTCGTTAATAAGAAGAAAACATGAATTCGAACTCGTTACCAAAGAACAAACAAAAATTTCTACTCGTTATAATAGGAAAGCACAAATTTCCGGCGATGTCAACTCATTATCAGGGAAAAAAACATTATTTCTACAAGGACAACACGTTACCATAGAAAATCACAAATTTGAACTCGTTAATAAGAAGAAAACATGAATTCGAACTCGTTACCAAAGAAAAAACACTAATTTCTACTCGTTATAATGGGAAAACACAAATTTCCGGCGATGTCAACTCGTTATCAAGGAAAAAAAACATTTTTTCTTCAAGGACAACTCGTTACCAGAGAAAAAAAAATCGAACTCGATAATAAGAAGAAAACATGAATTCGAACTCGTTACCAAAGAAAAAACAAAAATTTCTACTCGTTATAATGGGAAAACATAAATTTCCTGCAATGTCAACTCGTTATCAGGGAAAAACATTTTTTATGCAAGGACAACACGTTACCAGAGAAAATCACAAATTCGAACTCGTTAATAAGAAGCAAACATGAATTCGAACTCGTTACCAAAGAAAAAACAAAAATTTCTACTCGTTATAATGGGAAAACACAAATTTCCGGCGATGTCAACTCGTTATCAGGGAAAAAAACATTTTTTCTACAAGGACAACTCGTTACCAGAGAAAAACACGAATTCGAACTCGTTACAAAGAAAAACACAAATTTC